>JAMJFZ010004079.1:0-47610 GCA_026225945.1 Cricetomys ansorgei
GTTCTCTTTTGCAATCTTTCAATCACTTCCTGAAATAGTTTGCTTTGGAATAGAATGCTGGTTACTCCTTCCTGCTTACCTCCACTACATGAGAGCCAATTTTGATCACAGTTTATATTCTTGAGATAAGTTAAAGTAAAATCACAATGAACAATATTGATACCAAAATATCACATATCATATTTTCAATTGTGAATTTCTGAGCAATTTATGTACATATTTCAAATGCCATAGAAAAGAAACAATAGAGTAGGACTACTTGTTATAATATGTATTTGAAATTGGGAATGCACTGTGCTACCTTGAGATGTCTGGTAGGGTTTATCAAGTTGTTGATTTTGATTTTGTGACAACGCAGTCTTAGAGTCAGAGGTGGCCACTCTAGACAAATACTTCTATGCTATCTAACTCACATGGACACCTGGACACAAATCTCATTGATTACTGTTTCTCAGTCCATGATTCTTTTTTAAGATTCAAAATACCCCTGTGCTCTATGAGGTAAGGTCTGGAGTTTCAACATGAGTCACCTGTACAATGGATTCAGTGATTAAAGAGAAGTAACTGTTAATGTTCAAATCTGACCATTCTTCTAGAAAGGAATACAGGCAATACATGCTACATTCCCAGGGAAAGTCCCAATATCTGGACTCCATTGTGTGTGTGTGTGTGTGTGTGTGTGTGTGTGTGTGTGTGTGTGTGTGTTGCATGTGAGGATGAAGCAAGGCAGGAGTTGGAGACAACACATAAAATCTGATGGTGACTCCAATTGCTGTTCCAGATGTACTCTTTTTATAGGAGCAATTAGCATTGCCCCTGGCACCTATTATGCAGCTATCAAACTGCCAAAAGACTCTGCTCTCTTCTAATAAGTAGAACACACTGAAAGAAGGTGGATTTCAACTTGTAATCATGGCACTAAACCTCCATTGTCTCTTTTCCCTTCACAGTTTTCTGTCTTAATTTTTCATATTTTAGTTATACTCAGTATCTCAAAAGACTTTGTCCCCCTGTACCATGTTATTGTCTACACAGTGACAAGTAATGGAGAGGCAGACATCATTGATACCTCCTAACATTTAGCAATAAATGTGATTGCTTCAACAAAACAGAACTGTCAAATGTCAGAAGTTTTCCTTTTCAGCCATGGTTGTTGGTGTTCCTGTCCTTGGTCATATTAAGATTTCTCATTTATAATGAAAGGAAAAGAATGTGTTTACTATGTCACTAAGACTATGTCAAGAGCAGGCTTACTTGGTCCCAAAAGAATCAAAGGTCATTCATGACAAATAGAATGCATTCTCATTCTAAAGTTAAGAGGTTGTGAATTTGTGGTGCAAATATCACATTGGCTTTAAAATGTAGTCTACTCTATAAAGAATATATTTCTGCTTGCCACATAGGAATTGTTAGAATTGATGATTTTATCACATATTAACATTTTCATAGTGTAATTTACATTTACATCAGTGTAAGCTCTCAGAGAACTTTGAATTTGTCCTTTAGTTTGTAGACAGTCCCTTCTGGATTAGGAGAGGCTAAGGACTATTGGCCTATAAGAAAGTTTTCAAACTGAATAGGCCAACATGTGTGCATTGATTAATCCCAAGCAATAGGGGCAGAGTTCATACATTAAGTAAAAATGCTACAGAGATTGGCTTGGAATATACTCAAAGCTTAAGTTTGATACCTATATTGGCATCAACTGGTGCTGCTCTACAATCACACCTGTATCAGCATGAGTATTTATTACAGCTGGTTAAACTAGCAAGTTCTTAGCTATTTTACAGAAAGCTCTACATGGTAATTTTTGTGCAAGTTGAATGTTGACCACTACATTAGCATCTGTCACATGTGACTACAGAACTGAATTTGCAATAAAAGAAAAGCAACTTTCTGATGAACAGAGATTTTTCTTACTGCTGTACTGTATACTAGGTACCAGTAACCCATGGTTTTCTACAATATATGAGTAACCTTTAGAAGAGTCTACAGTCCATTTGCCAAGATAATGGAAACAGGTGTGGCTAGTTCTCACATCTAATCATCCACTTAGAAGCCACTTTTATTCCTCTTCACAAGGCATTGGTATTTCATGGTCCAACAGTCTCAGGCTCAGCTGTTTGAGACTAAGTTTTATCTTTTCCTTTATGACAAATTTCTTAGAGTGAAGTGTTAACAGCTGATATGTTGGGAATCAGGCCACCAAGATAATTAGATTTAGTTCAGTCATGAGGGTTTGGTTATTTTGTCTCTACTGAAAATATCTATGGTATTTGAAACAAATGTATTAAAAGAGAAAATAATACATACTATTTGCAAATTAGGTATCAGACTTATAGATGTATTAAAATATGAAATAAATAAGGATATTGCAAGACCTTTTTATCTCCTAGATCCAATATTCAAAACTTTTGAAAATGCATGTCTTATTCTTTTATAAAGTAATTATACAGTAATGGGGAATCATTGGAACTTCAAAAATCTTAAGACTCTCTGTGGGGACACAGTCAAGTAATATGCTACAAATTTGAAAGATGCCTAAATAATCACCCAATCTAGATGTCAAAATCTGTGAACAAAACTTAATTAATTTTACTGAAGAAAGATCCCAAGGCTCCCCTGCAAATGATCTTCATTCTCAATTTACATGTCATTAAAGGGGGCCATCGACGCTCTTCTAAGCCAAAAGCAGATGCCAAGAATTCAAGGTGCTGAGAAATAGCTTCATCCTTTATTTCAGCAGATTAAAAAAAAAAAAAAAAAAACAGAGCTAAATTTTTGCAGGAACATACTAACTTAGAAGGGACATAATAAAAGAGAACACTCAGGGTTCATTTATTTTGTAAAAGACAAGGCTATTCACTTGCGGGAGAATTTGCTGTGTGGAAGGGGAAGAGCTGGTTGAGTTGCTCATTTAAAAATTAATGCTAGACTCATTATTTTCTACGTTGGACATTGCAATGAGAAATATAAAATAAAATTATTAAAATATTTGTTTTGTTTGTTTTATGTGACTAATTGATGGTTGCTCAATATAAAAATGTGCAACAATGAGCATCATCATCGGATAAGAACTACCGCGAATGCCGCAGGTGTAAAGAATGGCTCTAGGTAAGACCAAATGAAATTTCTTGTTAGGTCCAAGTGGTGATCTGTAGCACTGTGATAGTAACCAGTAATACTGTGGGAAACCTCACGGTAGCTCACAAATTCATAAGCATAACTATAATAAGGACATGTTGATATGAAAACATGTTTGGGGTAATCAATAAGAATTACTTTTTAAACTGAGAAAAATATAGAACGTCAATGAATAAATTTCAGAACTGATTATGACACTTTATATTTTATGATACATACTGCTTAATATTTCTCTTATTAGTATCTGTATTATTTATATAATTTCAAATATGTTAATGTTGCAAAATGTTAACACTCTACTAAAAGAAGAATACAAATAATAATTCTTATATTTGATTTACAGACAGAATCACTGCAAAAATTCAGTTGCTTACTGGATATATGAAATTATTTTAAAATATACAATAATAAAAGTCAGAGAATATTTTATTCCTTTTTTCCTATAAGTGAACTGAGGGACAGATGATCTTCTGATGTGTTGGTGGTGTACATATATATGGAAGGTGCTCTGTCCCTTATATATAATGAAAATAAAAATTAAAACATAATCTCAACTGTTTCAAAGATTTAAATGACCAAAATAGAAAAAAAAATCCAGTGAGCAGCAAATGTTTCACCTATATAAAGGAATTAGAGAATTAAAGAATACTTTGTTGATAAGTTTTTAATTCATATAAATAATTTTAAAGCTCTTGGCACACTCTAAATATAAGGACACAAATGACACATGATAAGCAACTTCCTGTTAAAATGGACATCTTTCAAAAAGATGTAACTGTAAATTTTCCCAAATAAATATTAACACGATAGGCTACTCAACACAAAGAGATAAATAGAGAGATAGACGACAGAGCTGGCATATATGTATAATGGATTGCACACGTCTGTGACAATGAGTAAACACAGCCTTGTGTACTATATTGGTATGTCTTAGAAACAGGATGTTAATGGGATAATAAAGCCTAACACAAGAATGTATTTTTACAATTATATCCATATAAAAATTGCCAAAGCCAGGTGGTGGTGGCACATGCCTTTAATCCCAGCACTATGGAGGCAGAGGCAGGCAGATCTCTGTGTGTTCAAGGCCAGCCTGGTCTAGAGAGTGAGTTTCAGGACATCCAGAGTTACAACAGAGAAACCCAGTCTTGAAAAAAAAAAAATCACCAAAAGAGCAAAGCTATTGTGTCAATAGTCAGGGTAGTCTTTCTTTTGGGGTTAAAAGATAGGAAGGATCAGAACTGTTCATTTTCAGGTGAGGAAAATTTTCTCTGCTTGGCTTTTGATTTTGTTAAGGAAATATATTAAATTTCTCAATTATTTGTGATAGCTAAATCCTCTTTTATGCACACTTAAATAATATAGTTATACAAAAAAATGAGGAATGCTATTTAAAAGAATACATGAAGTTCAGATAGAAATGAGTAAAACAAATAATGCCATAGGAAGAAAACAAAAATTTGGAGACCATTAAATACATCTTGTTGCACAAATACATAAGATTATTTCCTTAATATTACAAAATATAAGTACATTTATCAAAACAGTAAAAGTTCAAGTTGAAATGTTTATGCTAATAGTTAATTAAAATAGCTTTGTGATTTACTTACAAAGTAGAAGGTTAAAAACAGTATCAATTGCTCAGAAAGTTAAAAACATAAAATAGATATGAAAGACTTCTCCTTCTTGGAGACTTATAACAATAATCAGGCATAGAAATTAAATTCTATCATTTATGACGTTATAAAGGAAACAAGAATCAGGATGTTAACAGAAATAAGCCAGGCAAAAACGGACAAATCCTGCTAGATCTTTTTCAATGTGCTGAAATGTGCTTTAAAAAAAAACAAAACCTGGTGTGTGAGAATAGAGTCACTTATAGAGGCTAAGGGGTAGTCGGGGGCAGGGGAGGAGGGGGAAGGTGGATCATTGTGCACTAAGCTATAGTTATACACACACACACACACACACACATATATATATATACACACACACATATAGATCTATATATAGATCTATATATATTCAAACAAATATTTTCTGTTTTTCCATATCTTGACCATATCTTGATTAGTGCAGATAGAATTAATATATTGTTTATTTTTAAAAGTAAATTATTTTGTAAGTTTTCACCCTTATGAAATGAGATGAACTTGAAAATAGAAATACATTTAACTGGATTAGTCATTATGCAAATAGTACTTATGTTGAAACTTAAGTGAGGACCCCACTAACAATTACAACTGCTTTGTTTTCATATATACCTTAAAATCTTTTTTAAATGCATAAAAGTCAACAAAGAATATTTGTTTAGAATATGGCAATTCAGAAAAAAAATCAACTCAAAGAGAACACTGAAAAACATTGCCTTTGAGTGTCTTTTTTATTTTCATTTTTTAGAATTATTTACTTTATTTCATTTCTATGGGTATTTTGCCTGTGTATACATGTAGGTACCACATAGGTGCCTGGTGGCAGCAGCGGTCAGAAGAGGGTGCATGATGCCCTGTAACTGCAGATACAGACAGAGGTGAATCACCATGTGGTTGCTGGGAAATGAACACAAGTCCTCTAGGAGAAATACAGGCTTTCTTAACTACCAACACATTTTTCCTGCCCCACTTTTGGGTGTCTTAAATCACAATGACACTGATTTAAGAACCAATATTTAAACCTGTGTCTTCTGAGTTGGTAATGCATGCCATTAAATACCATGTTATAACACTAGTAGATTTTAGGCTATTTGAAGGTAATGATCCTGACTGCCTTTTGCTCTCTGAAGTCAGAAATTAATCTAAGAATCCACTCCTTTATACAGGCATAGTACAGAGTCCAGAAGTGATACATCTGCTGATCCCACCAAAGTATCAACCCAGGAGAGCTGACAATGCTATTGGCTCATAGAAACTTTTTTTTAAAGTAATACCGGCACATGCATTTCCTCAAAGCTAATATCACCGTTTTCTTGAAAATTTTATATACCATGTCTTTTATCATCGACTTTTCCTGTTGTTTTCTTTTACAAATTGAGGAGTCACATATATAGCTCACCTAAGCTCCTTGAAATTGCAACTTCTGATCTAGTGAGATATGCTTCTGTCCTGTAAATATTTTATAATATTGATCTCCAAATATCTGAGGCTTTTCTGCAAGCCTTTGATGTTCGAAAATAATGTCTGACTGAAGTCAAACCTTTTTTGTTTGTTTAGGTTTCCCATTTCAATTCAGTGACTTATATTTATATCCTTTAAATATTTAAAAATATTTGTTTCTATGCATCATTTCACTCTGTGCACACTAAGATTTGAAAATATGAGGCTGATCCATTAGTTTGCATATCAACTTAATTATCATAAGATATAACACAATATGCCACACCTCTAAATATATGTTAAATACTCAACGATATACACAGAAATATTACAAATTTATCAATGTATACATAAATAAACTGAATTTCCTAGAAAATTAAGGAATTAGGGTGCATAGATAGAAATTATTGAATAATGTAAAAACAAAACAAAATAATTAAACAAAAAAAAAAAACAGGAATCCCTGAATTAATGTGTATGTTGACATGGGCAAAGCCATGTTAGAACTGCATTATTTCAGCTCCATAGAAATGGGAAAACCTTACCTAGGTAAGGCTCAAGAGGATAGCATAGCTTTGCCTGAGATTCCAAGCATCAATGTTTATGAAAGACTGATTAGTGTGTACAGAAACCAGTCACTGCAGCATCTACCTCCCAGATGCTTACAACCTTATATTGCTCCCCTACAGGGATCACTTCCCATGACTGGCTGTCCTCTTCCCCTGTGCTATACATAATAAACAAGCCAAGGTTTCAGGTTTCTTGTAGTAGTAGGTAGTAGATACCCCTCCATCAATGTGAGTACACTCACACCTAACCCAGCTTTCCTGTACTTCTGTCTTTGTGCCTGCCTTATTTTCATTTCCTTGCCACCCCTAGTTAGATCCCAACCCAAGCTGGGTGTGCTCTACATACATAACAAACCAATGAAAATGACAAGAGCTAGAAACAAGGAAAGAGCACCAGACTCTTGTTTGTACATACTTGGTTGTCTAATACTGCTTAATCAATTTCTTCTTTTGTGACTATATAAAATGGATAATTTAGAATTTCGTTTATTTATAGCTGCATAGTTATTAAATTACTACAGAGTTTTGGAAGTGTAGAAATTGACTCATGATCTTTATAAACAAAAGTATCACAAAGTATCACAAATGTATAAAACACATTTGTAGAGTAGAAACTATTGTTTTGTTTGAACTAATAACTGATTATTTAATTAATAACTGATCATGAAATTAATGAATTTCAAATCAAAGAATATTTTATAACTGAAGTACTAGAAACTCAATATCAAAAGCAGAAAATTAAAGGGTTTTTGTGGCAAGTAAAGACATCTATAGAGTTCACTTTTATAAATGTACAAAGACAAAAATTAGAAAGCAATGACACTGCTGCCACATCTTAACTGTATGTTAGAACACTAATGGAGAGACAAGAGGTAGAAAATAAAATGTAAATATATATTTAGACAATAGAAAGTACCCTGGAAATGGTAGAATAAGGGATATGTAGTGTTTCTTATCTGTGTAATAAAATAGCATGGATGTGGGAAATCCATTAAATATATCAAAAATTATGCTATAGTGACTAAGTATTCACCACTGTCGTCTGGTGAATAAATATGTCTTATCATCAAAGCTACTTCAGAGAGAGCTTACCATTTCAATACCCATTATCCATGTGAGGAAGCTGTAATAGATGGTCACTTAGCACACCAGGTAGAGATACAAGAAAGGTACAACTGACTTTAATGTCTTTTCTTTCTGCCCTTTGCAATTCAGTCTGCTTACCTAAAGAATGTAAATATTAATTTTCTTAAACATTATTTCAAGTATAGAAGTCATAAAAATATTGTCCACATAATGACAGTTTGCCAGTTTCTTTTATCTCCATATTAATGAATAACAAGTTCTGTGGTAAATATTCTGGGGAAAATCATGTAGATCAAGCCTTGCTTTTGAAGCTTTATGTACAAACAAGAGCAAAGTACCATAAATAATGTCAATGGACAATCAGACCAATGGACTGAACAACTTACTGGATTCTTGGGCCTCCATTCCTAGGCAGCCATTGTTGGGTTAGGTAGATCATAGCCTGTAAGTCATTCTAATAAAGACTCATATATAGAGAGAAATCTCTATATCTGTATCTATATCTATATATTATCTATATCAATATCTATATAATATGTGTGTACTATATAGTATATATATTATATATAATACACACACATATATAATACACATTTTATACATATATATAATGTTACATTATATATATGTTATATATACATTATATACGTTATACATATATATATACACACGTTATATGTACATACGTTATATATATATGTGTGTGTTTATATATATATAAACATATATATATATATATATATATATGTGTGTATATATATATATTATTTCTCCCCCTGTCCCCCCATATATATATGGGGGGACAGGGGGAGAAATAATTCATTCTATAACTTCTGTTATTCTAGAGAGCCCTGACTAATACACTAGGTATTACAGTCCACCTGAAACCCTATACTCTGATGAGGATCTCATAACAAACTGACACTGCAGCAGCTTTGGGTATTATTGTGATTTTCTTGCCTCAAATAATAGGGTAGAAGATTTATCAAGGAACATTCTCTATATCAACATTGGCTCTTGGTGTGCTTAGACACATAAGTACATACACTTACATACACATGGACATGCACTGCCCTGCAAGTACGTGTTCCCAAACATATCCATGCACATTACACACATTAGTAAACACACAAAATTTCCTAACAACTTTAAGTAAGAATATAATTAATAGGGCAAAACACAGTTTCTGATTTTATGTGTTGAAACAAAATGTGTACAATTCTTCAGATTGATGTGTACTTCAGTTATGTGAAGCTCAAAATTTGTGGAACATCTATTAAGGAATCATTGTCCTCACCCATAATATGACTTAATTAGGATTCTTTCCTTCTCTTTTCATATATATTGTGACTACATATTTGTATGTATGAAGATTTGTGTACAGTTTTGCATAAGTGTGTATATCTATAATCCAGATCCCAACATCTGGTATCTTCTATAACTCTTCACATTTTCATGGTCATGATTTCTCTCTGAACCTGGAGCTAGTCTGTGTGACTAGGTTGTATGGTCAATAAATTCTGGACATTATCTGTCTCTACCTTTCCAGTGCAGGGAATACAGAAATGCTCCAGACTTATACATGAGTGCTAAGCATCCATATTGGAAGTTCTCATGATTTGACCACAAGTACTGTATAAACGCTACCTTTATATTTGTGAAGAATTTTTTTAGATTTAACTTCTATGAGACTAAAGACACAACAATATACAATTCATCAACAAAGTGAAGTGATTTAAATCGTTTTGATGATCAAAAATCCCTGGATAATTTTGTTATATAATAAATATCTTCATTTAGTCACAGGAAAAGTGGATATAAAAATTATTTACTTTGTGTGATCTTAATATTCATACATAGTACAGTTCTAAAACAATTATAAATGTGTAATACCAGAAGAATGATTACAAAACAGTACAAATTTCTATTCTTTAGTAACTCCCATGGCTTTGTAATTGTCATTACAAATTCACTGAATTTCTACTAAATAAGAATTAATTAATTTGATATAACTATATCATTTTATAGGAATTAGAATATTTGGTTATGTTCCTTTTGCCTTGAAATTGAAATATTTCTTAGCTAAATGGTCAGAACACCACCTCCAGATTTCCTAAGGACCAGAGAGGATTGTACTCTGTCAATTGTCCCTGTAGGTTTTAGCTTAGTGTCAGCCTGTGCCTAGTTTATTTTAGTGCTTAGTTTTTTTTCACAGCATTTTTTACTTAAATTGATAGATTAATCTCCCCCAAGAAGTACAGAAGTCTTATTATCTGTAACTACATGTGATTTTTCTGTGCTGTGCTCATTACTTCAATACAGGATAATTCCAAAAGGTGTTTTATTCCTGAGAGAACAGAAAACAACAAAGGGCTGTTTATTCTGGTGAACAGAAAATCAGTTTTACATTAATTTATGTAGTGACACTGCAAATCTAGGGAGGGAAGTTTCTCCAATCGTAAATGTTTAACTGTTAATGTAACTGTTTTAATGAGTAACTTTAAAATAACCAGGCTTTATCCTCTTCAGTGCCAGAGCTGCATTACTCCATAGCTTTTAAAATATTTTCCATGCATATCTGTACAAGGAGTCCAAGGATTAGGTTATATTAAAAGGGACAGAGATGGTATTCTGAAGATAAAATGATGGAAAGGCATACTAGAACAAATGAATTTGGGATGTACATTCTGTCTTTTGTAGAAGTTAGAGCAAAGGCAAAAAACTAACTATTGAAGATGAAAAGAAACAGTTCTAATTTCTTGTACATATTTACATAAATCAGCAAATATATGTAGTTGTATGAAATTTTGGAGGGACAAGTTTATTTTAGCCAGTAACTTAAATACAGTTTTATTGTATACATTATGGTTAAATGCAATTTACTTAAATATGAAGGATTTTAACATAATTGCTGAGGACATACAATAATTTCTAATTCTAGATCAGAGGTTTTATGTGTTGTAATAAATACATAAATACATTTTTTCTCTATTATAGATATAGATTCAGGGCAAAAGGCAGTTTATTCTTTGGCTAATTCAATCCCAGGTCCCTTGAGGGTTTCAGCCTCCTTACAATCTAATAGAACATTTCAGCCTTATAGACTTTTTACTGACAGCTCCTTCTGAACTCGGGGCTGTACTGAACTCTTGACTCTTCTGGTTGGCTGATTCAACTCACTCACGGTTGTTGTTCAAACTCTTCCCCAAGCTGACTGGTTCAAACTGAACTAAGCTGGCTGACTGTTTCTGACTAATATGTTCTGACTCTGGCTGATTTTCTGGCTGCTTCAGACTTCTAGTCTGATCTGAATTTCTATTTCTCTCTTTTCCTTTCTCCAAATGAACTTCTGAATTTCTGTCTGTGTCTTCTCCCCTCGATGAGCCAAGAGTCTCCCTTTATATTCTGATCATCATTCAGATTCAATCTTAGACTTCACCCTATTTGAATCTTGGAGTTCACTCTGCTGGCTCTTCACTCTGGTTCAATCTCAGAGTTTGAGATTAAAGGAATCACTACCATTGCCCATTTTAAATCCCTATCAACAGTATACAAGGGTCTTTTTTGCAAACCCTTATTAACCCATTTTACATTTCTGTTCTTTAATACAGTTTAATAATGTTAATAAGAGAAAGTAAATGAGATGAAAAAAACTGAAAAGACACCCTAAGTTCATAGATCCTAATATTAATACTGCTGAAATGTCTATACTATTCAAAGTGCTCAACAAATTCATAATATTAATTATGATAGGTTCACCAGAATAAAATTAAATCATCTTACAATGTATAATGAAATAAAAAATTCTAACCTTTTAAAGCAAGTATGAGAAAGAGAATAATATTAATTATATCTCATTTCTTGGTTTAATAATTAATTTAACACATGGAATGATAGTTTCATGTTGGTATACAATAGAAAACAATAGAACACATCTCTACCTTCTATCTGTCTGTCTGTCTATCTATCTATCTATCTACCTATCTATCTATGAAAATAACTGAACTTCATCAAAAGATCTTATACTATAGTATGGAGGCAAATAGAGACTCTTTATCTACAGGTGTAGTTTTTATTCAAAATCCGTTTGCAATACAATGAAACTAGGTGCCTATTCTAGACCATTAGCAAAAAAATCATACTCAACTTATCAAATTGGAAACTTTAGAACTCTTAGAAGAAGAAATCAAACAATCAAACAAACAAAAAATGATAAAAAAAAGATTTTCAACCCTGATCAGCGATTAATAGAAACAAGACAAAAAATTATAATTATCAAAATCATAACTATGTATATTAGAAATATTCATTAAGTACCTTTGAACAACAGCCCATAAGCAAAAAGAGTTAAAGGCAACCTATAGAACAGATGAAAACTTTGCAAATCTCTTGGTGTTACTCTACAAGATAATGGCAAATAAAAAAGAAATTAAAAAATCCACAGAAACAACAATATGATATTTTAAGTATACCTATTTTACAAAGAAGTCAGGAATAGCTACCATATATCTCATGAGTCTCTGAAATAAAGTCATCAGGGTAATACAAATTGAAAACACTTTTATTTTTCTTCTTAATGCCTGTTTTATCACTTGATTTTTTTATAACAAGTAAGGACTATGTAGTTTCAAGTATAGTTGACAATAACTAAAGTCACAGTGACTTTGTCTGCCCCATGAAATAATTCCTGCTATTTTAGCAGACAGCTCTTTGCAGGAGTGGGTTTACAGTGAGATTTGCTTCTTTCCTGTCATAATCTTACTGTATTCAGCCTTTATGCTGCAAGGCAAGTCTGTGCACTTCTCAGGCCCCTCAGCCTTGGTCTAAGGTAAACAGCCTTTGTTCCATCCAGCTTTTGTAAGTGGCTTTTCTATAAGCTTACACACTGATCTTTCCTGTAGAAATCAGAGCTGCTTCAAGGAGGGAAGCAGTGACTACTATTGAATTTGCTCTTTTAATTTATTTCCCTTCTTCTTATAGAAATTTTCACTGCCTTGATAACTTTCCAAGGTTTTCAGACAGATATTTCACTATTGTTATTTGTTTTGTTGCCCCAAGATTCCACTTATTCTGAAGAGTTAAGTAGATTCAATCAATGCATGAAATCATTGTTTTGTATGGAATCAAGGGTTATGTTTGATGTTAACAAAAGCAGAAATATGTTTATTATAGAAATTCCAGAAAATATGGGCAAGTGCAATTAAATTAAAATCACATAAAACACACATTGTACTCAGAGCTATCACTATGGAAGTACATCAGCTTCGTTATGATTTGTGAAAATGTCAGGCTTACTTTATATATTTTTTCCTGTTGTTTTGATCATCAAGTAGTTAAATCAATAGAGAAGCTCAGCATTGCTGCCTTGTATTACTGTCCATTGTAAATCATCTTGGTATTATAATCTTACATTAGACTAATTTTGTCTAGGTTTGTCAGTGTTGATTCACATGTAAAAGATACAACATATGTGACATTGTCAAGTGCAATTTCTCTAAGTATACATGCTGTAAGTGGGTGTTTTTCATCTCCTTCATGCTGAGCCTTCATTTGACAGGACATGCCTTTGAAGATGACTTTAAATGGGGTGGTGGTGGGGTCCTTGACATTTCCAGCTGTTCCTGAGGCTGAGAAGTTCCACTTGACTCATGTTCTTATTCATCATCTAGATTTTATCATTGTTCTTAAATAGTCATTTAGACAAGCTTTTCTTAAGCTTTTAAAACTTGTAACCTGTTTTAATCTCAGAATTTTAAATGATCTCTAACATGTAGGTATGTTATATATTTACACAAAAAATGTACTGACAATCATAAAAAAAAAATTTTTAAACAATTTTAATATGCATAGAACTTTAATTTTTTGTTGTTGTATTTTCGAGTCAGGGTTTCTCCGTTGTATTTGGCTGTCCTGGAACTCACTCTGTAGACTAGGCTGGCCTCAAACTCACAGAGATCTGCCTGCCTCTGCCTCCCAAGTGCTGGGATTAAAGCAAAAATGAAAACATAGCAGTTTGTAAAATGGAGTGATTGCTAATATCAGCTGAATTTTAAGCAGCATCACTGGTGTCTTGGTTTGCGACACACACAGTACCAGTTGTGTGTACACTGTGTTCAGAGCCAAGGCTGAGTTAACATGTAGGGGGAGTACTGCTGGAAAAACACTTGAAATTCATTTCACGCATGATTTTTAATTAATTTTTCATTTTGTTATTGCGCATTTTACTTTTTCCAAATTCATGAGGATCGTCGCACTTAATTAGTTAATAATACATGGAGACTCATCTCCTGATACAGAAGACTGGTATCAAGACTCTAATTTCAGGGCATTCTTGTCATTTCCTTTTGCTTGTATGTTTATATTGCCAAGAGATCTTAACAATGAACACAGTTAATACACTTCCTAACAGGGGCTTTTTATTTCATTTAAAAAAAAATGCTTTGTACTGAGAAAATTCAGTTTTTGTATATTGACCAATATTTTCCCAAGCCATCATCTTTGTCTTCAACACTCCATCAGAGATAATATGAGATCACCCCATCTAAATTCAATTCCATAAATTCTCCATGCTGATAGTCAGAATGACATTTGAAAATTTCATATAGGAATGTAATCGCCAGTTCCTCCATCAAGGCTCTTCTTTTTAGTGCAGTGTCTACACTCTTCAACATGTGCTGATAGATTCAGACTCCACTGCTTCATTTGCATTCCACCCCAGGACATATTCATTTCTACCATCTCAGTGTTTTATATGTAACTGGCTTTTCCCATTTTCTCATATCATCATATAAACTTTCTTTTCTTTCTTTTTGTTCTTCTGTCCTCATCTTCACTACCTCAGCTGAAGCCTTATTTTATAAAAGGTTCCAAGCATTTTCCATTTCTGAGTCCCATATGTGTACATGTGTGTATGTGTGTTTGTGTAAGTGAGTATATGTGTTTGTGCTTGTGTATGTACAACTTTCACAGGTGTTGACTTTGTTTTTCAGAGATATCTCATGTGTTGTTCAGTTTTATCTACTGCAATCTCTCTTAGTATCACACATCTCCCATAAGTTTAGAAAGGATGTCTATTTTCTTATAAAACTATATCTTATTTATTATATCTCTATTGTAATATTAATATTTGGTTTGCTGGTAGGGCTAAATCAATAACTGAAAAAGTAACTTACCTCTCTCCTCTATGACACTTGTTTCTGTTCACACCTATGTAACTGAAACCAAATACATTCTTATTTTTACGCAAAATTTTTACATGCGTCTATTAAAAAAAAAGCAATGGCAGATAGTATGGAATCTGTTTTACAAAGTATCAGGTGCTCTGTCAAAAAATTCACATTTAAAAATCATATAAAGCTGGGCAGTGGTGACTCATACTTTTAATTCCAGCACTCAGCACTCAGGGGACAGAGGCAGGCAGATCTCTCTGAGTTCAAGGCCAGCCTGGTCTACAGAGTGAGTTCCAGGACAGCCAGAGTTATAACAGAGAAATCCTGCCTCAAAAAAAATCATATGCAAACACATAGGTAGATAGCATTGTATCATTTAAAAAGAAAGGGAGATTCTCAAAACTGCCGATGTGTAAACATTTACTAGTGAAAGTAGAAAATAATATAATCAGGATACTATATGGGGAACATAGATGTAATTGATGGGAGACAGAAATAAACCATGAAGTAGCTGACTGTACTGAGGTTTTCAGTTTCACTCTGAGGCTAGGTGGAAGGTAACAACGTTTTTTAATATTGGATGCAGGCAGTGCCATATCTAATGCAATTTACCAAACAGATATCTACATTTCTTACTGTAATGTGAAAGCTAGGAAAATACATAAAGTGACATGTGCTTTAAAGACCTAGAATTGGAGACATAGCCCAGAAAGATGTGAATTCTTCAAATCTTCAAGTCATGATATTAACAATTGCATATTGAAGATAGTCTACAATATTAAGGGGAAAATTAACAATTGAAACATTAGTTTTTTTCTTATTGTGTCAAAGGAAGGTGGTAAAAGTGATATGAATCTTCTAATGTTAGTAGTTGTTTGCTGTTAGTTAATATAAAATATAAATATTCAATACATGTATAATATGAAAATAAATGTAAAAGTTAATATAAAATTTAATAATTCATTAGAGAATTTAAGAGTGTATATTAAAGAAAGTATAAGAAATATTTTGTCATCAAGTGCTGTGTTAAATGATGCTTAATTCACTTCAGAATTAGTATGGATTATAGGATATATTTTTTTCTATTTAGTAGTTGGCATTTATTCTTAAATATATACACTTATTAGCTAGATATTAGAATCATATTAAGTGACAGGAATTTGTTTTTGGTTTTCCATTTTTTTAAACCTTTTTTTCTCTCATAGAGTACATCCCAACACCCTCCTTTCCCACCCTCCATTTCTCCCAGCTCTTGGTCCTGTCTCCTCTCTCACCCAGATCTATACCTCCATCCTCCCACCTCCACCCCTGCCTGCCTTTTCCCATGAAAGAGCAGTCTTCACACGGTTACTGCTTAAACAAGGCTCAAGAAGATGGAACAGGGCTAGGCCCTATTCCCTACTTCAAGGACAGACTAGGCAATCCAGCATGGGGAGAAGAGTCCCAAGGGCAGGCAAAAGGTTGAGAGACATCCACCCCCTTACACTCCAGTCTGTATGAGTTCTTCAAGGACACCAAGCCAGGCAATCTCAAGACATAGCTGGGTGACCCAGCAGGTTCCATGTCTGCCACTTCAGGTTCTGGGAGCCCCTAAGAGTGCTTGTCAGTTGACCCATGACTTTTGTTTTGCTGGTGTCCACTACCCCTCAGGTCCCCACAACCCCTCCTGAAGGTGGGGATCCCCCAGCTCTGTACTTTACTTGGTCTTGGGCCTCTGCATCTGTTTCTATCAACTGCAGGAGGAAGCCTCTCTGATGAAGATTGGGCTAGACACTGATCTATGAGGAGAGCAGGATGACTTTAGAAGTTCTCCTGGCTATCCAGTCTCTAGTTCCTGCCCTACCCTGGGTTTTTTAATCATATTTGCTTAATATCTCAAGGTACAGCCTGAATACTTTATATAGTCTTTGAAGCTATATGCGCTTAAAATATGTGTGTAGATCAATATTGTGTATATCATTAAAATCACTTGAATTGAAGACATTTTATACTGAAAGCTGAACTGTTGTTTTTACAACTATGCCAATTTTCTAAATGTTTATTTACAGTTTGCTGTGATATACATTAGTTCAGAACTCTGACTTCATGACATGCCTTGCAAGTATCCAAAATCATAGATTGAATCCGATAGCATGCCCATTTGTAGTAAAGCAGATGCTAACACACACATCCGATGAACTGAAATGCAAATACATTTATAGGAATAATAAGTGCTTATATTCATGGTAACAGTGCATGTATATAATATAGATTAGACTTATGACATTTTCTAGCATAGCAATAGCATTAGTGTAGAATACAAAGTTTATGGTTAGAAATATATGTGCTAAAGACATTCTGTGTTAGAAAATTAAATTTATTTTGTTTATATAACAACATTCTTATTTAATATCAATTGAAAATTTTCCTTCATTGTAAAAATATATTTGAATACATGAGGGTTTAAATTTACATTGATTATAGAAAAAAAGGAGGGATTTTTATAATGATCTACTTTCTCTGAAAACAAGGAAGAAATTTTGTTTTAGCAACACTTATGTAATAGATATTATTTTATATGCATGTTGTCTTTGTATATGTCATAATAAATTCAGTGCTCATTTTCTTGTTTGTATTAGCCATATTTCAAGTGCTCAGCAGCTCTGATGTCTGTGGAATTAGCAGAGCAGATGCAAAACATTGACATATTAGAAAAAATATATTGTTCACTGCTGATAAAAGTGAAAAACAATTTTCCAATTTACAGCCTTAAAAATTAAGAGGATTCTTTTGAATGTTGGGAAGTTTCAGGATTTAACAAATACAGGTGATTGGAATTCAATTTTCTAAAGCTTCATTATTGGTTAAGATGGTAAAAATTCAAAGTGAGCTAAGATGAAAATCTGAGAGAAAATTAAAAAATAGACAAGTCAGTAGTTATTGTTTGGGATTTTGCCATTTCACCCTCAGAAATTGATATAACAAATGAAAAGAAAATCAATAATAGTGTAGAAATTTTTATCAAGGCTATCAAGTAACATTAATGCAATTTACATTTATGAACATTTTATCTAATGATATGAGGTATAGACTCTTTTCAGGAACTTTTCAATGTTTATCAAAATGGATTTATTCTAGCTGATTAATTAAAAAGGCTCTCATTAAATTTAAACCACACAATTATAAAAGAGATGCCTTTTGCTCTATTTCTCAATTTTAAGTTTAGAGGTGTCCTGCCTACATGCACGTTTCTGCATCACCTGTGTTCTACATGCTTTCTTCCTACTTGAAACCATGTTTAGACCAGAAAAACATTATTTTCAAGTTGGAAATTTTCATATACACTACAAGAAATAAAACCCCAAATGCAAAATATTAAAAGCAGACAAGTAAACTTTAGCAATACTAAAACCAATATGCTATTACAATAGCCTTGGTCAGGGATCTGTTGGTTCACATTAAAAGAAGCTGTTTTTTTCATGTTTCAAGAATGAAATCTATGTGGCCATAGGTGCAGACCTAACATTCCAAGCCCATCCTATAGAAGCAATAATGTATTAGGTTATTATACTACTCCTCAAACAATCCTTACTTGATATTAGCTATCTCTTCCTATATTTCCCCATTCATCCTGTATTCTCCTTCCCCTCCCTACTTGATTTTCCCATTCCAGTTCCCTTACCTATACATAACCATCTATTCTATTTCCCTTTCCAAACAAGATCTATCTTCCCACCCAGTCCCTTACTCTATAGCTACTCTTTAGTTCTACTGTGTGTAGATTGGTTATCATTGACTTAATAGTTAATATCCATATATTTTTATGGAGAATGAATATATATATATATATATATATATATGTATATATATATATATATCACATTTCTCTTTCTAGGTCAGTTATATTTAACTCAGGATGATTTTTTTTCTATTCTACCTATTTACTTGTGAGTTTAATGGATTATTTCTTTTTATAATGGCTGAGTAATACTCCATTGTATAAATGTACCACAGTTTCTTTATCCATTCTTCTATTGAGGGACATCTAGGTTGCTTCCAAATTTTAGCTATTATGAAGAGAGCAACAATAAACATCCTCTGTGGTAGGATGAAGTGGATTTTGGCTATATACCCAAGAGTATATATAGCTCTATGTTGAAGTAGATCAATTCCCATCTTCCTGAGGAACTGCCACAATGATTTCCACTGTAGCTGTACAAGTTTGCACCTCCACCAGTCTTGGACAAATGCACCCCTTACTCCACGTCCATGTCAGTATATGCTGTCACTTATTTTTACTGATTTTAGTCATTCTGGTGGGTGTAAGATAAATTCTCAGGATAGTTTCATTTCCATTTCCCTGATGAGTAAGGATGTTGAACATTTCTTTAAGTGTTTCTTTGCCACGTTTCTTCTTTTGAGGATCTTTGTTCAGATTTGTAATCCATTTTTAATTGGGTTATTTTTGTTTTTGATATCTAAATTTTGAGGTTTTTATATAATTTTGCTAAGAGCCCTCCTCTATCAGGTGTACAGTTAGTCAAAGAATTTTCCCTTTCTGTTCACTGCTGCTTTGTCTGAATCACTGTGTCATTGCCATGTAGAAGATGCTCAGTTTCATGAGGTCTTAGTTGAAGTGTTTGATCTATCCATTTAGAGTTGAGTTTGTACAGTGATAAATATGAATCTATGTGGATTCTTACACATGTAGATGTTCATGGCCAGCACCATTTTTGAAGATGCTGTTATTTTTTCATTGTGTATTTCTATATTTCTTTATTCAAAATCAGGTGTCCATAGGTATGTAGATTTATGTCTATGTCCTATATTTGATGCCATTTATCAACATATCTGGTTCTTGTGTGTGTGTCAGTACCATGCTGTTTTTATTACTATAGCTTGGTAGAACAACTTGAAATCAGGGATGGTGATATTTCCAGCATATTTTTTTAATTATTCAGGATTGTTTGCTCTGTTTGCTCTCCTAGGAAGTAGACATGTATAACTCTTGAAAGAATAGTCTTCGTAAACATGATGTTTGAAGCAACCATTTTATTTTTCATTATTTTTCAGATGGATTGCAATGGATAACAGATGATGTTGAGAATATCAAAGAATGTAAATTATTTCACCATTTCCATGAAGGATAAATTTTACAAATATATTTCTCTCAGTAGAACAAAGCTTATGGAACACACACCCCAGGGTTTATTGGGTATTTGATTAAGGAAAATAATATAATCACCCCTCATTGCCTTGTTTAGTTTGCTCTTAGAATAAGAGGAGATAAATTGTGGAACTTTGTTAAATTTGAATCAGGATGAGTGAGAAAATATAAAAATGAATATTTTAGGAGCTTATTTTCTTAGATTTATCTTGCTAATTGAGACATGGAATGTGAAAGATTTGGATTTACAGAAAAAAAATTGTAGTTTATTAAGTATCTCTGTTATATGACAGCTAATGTGATAGCTTTACAAAAAATTTGCAAAATGTGCCTGACCATAGTTCATGGACAGGACTTTCATTTCCTCATAATAGTGAGATGAAGAAGCCTAGTCCTCAATGTATTTGTGTGAGATGGATCCAGATGTTGTATGCTATAGACACTATAGCACTGACTTCACATTTGAGAGTTCAGATGCACAGTGATTAATTAAAGACCTGTTTTTATTACTATAAAAGCTTAGCACCTATGCTATAATTTAGGATCTGTCTATAATGCAACCAGCAGACTTTCTACTGCCTGTTTATACAGACATCTAGAGGTGTTCCCTGGCATCTCCAGTCATTTCACTAGATCTTATCTTGATTAACTATCTAACTTTTCTGACTTAATATTTTCTGAATCAATCTATCAGACTCTTACCTTGGATTCCAGTAACAACAAGTCATGAAGATTTCATTTTTTTTTTTAAAAAAAGAGAGAATCAAGGGGATCAGAGAGATAGTTCAGCAGTTAGGAGTCCTTACTGCTGTTGCAGAAAGAGGTTTCAGTTCCCTACACCTACATGGTGGATCATCACCATCTATTGTTCTAGGTTCAAAAGATCTGTTGTCCTCTTCTGACCTTTATAAACTCCAGTACATACTAAGTGCATAGGCACTCATATAAGCACACACAAGCACAAATACATGAAAATAAAAAATAAATAAATAAATAAATAAATAATGCTTTAAATTACATAAACTAATTCTGAAGCAACAAGAGAATTTCCTCGTTGGAACAGGTCTCTGTATGATCAAGCAGATCACAACTAGACAAAGATGCACGTAACTTTTCACCATGGTAATCTCAGATCATTTCCTATAAGGTCTAGGTCTGCTGTACACATTCTGAAGACAGATCTAAAGTTTCCAGTCATCTGTTCTTGTTTTTTTGTTTTTGTTTTTGCTTTTTTTAACTATAAGAATGATGCTTCATTCTTTCTCTATTACTGTTTGCTTTTCTGGTTGGCTTTTGGAGTCCAACAGTCTGTTGGAATGCCTTAATATCAAGGCCCTCTCCCTAAATGTAGTTAGAAGTGTGTTTGAATGCCAAATCACAAGGAAGTAATAATGTTTACGTGAAGTTATAGGAACGAGAATTCCATGTACTATGTCTGTCTGCCTGTCATCCCTCTCTATCTGTCATCTGTCTCTTATTTCTATCTCTCCGTCTTTGCCTCTGTGTTTCTACACTGTCAAGATATCAAACCTGATATTTAACTGCAAGCTATGAAAATAACTCTCATTAGAAACTGAGTCATTGATCTAGTTATCTTGGGCTAAACTTATAAGCTTCTAAACTTTGGAAAATAAATCTCTCTTATTTAAACCACGCAGATTAAATTTTTCTGCTCTAGTCATTGTTGTTACAGCAAACTCAGCTACCTAAAATGTTGAAAGTCATAGATATAATCTCACCTATTTAAGTAAGTTTTAAAAGATTGACAACCTAGAATAACCTAGACCACAATCTCTAAAACATAAGTTAAAATAAACTTTTCTTTTCATAAGATCATTATTTCAAGTATTTTGTTACAGTTTTGAAAGCAACTACAAGTAGCTATATATAAGTATACATAAGTATAGCAGGTAGCTATGCTTATCACTTCTGTTTACCTTTTTCTGGTTCATTTACCAGACATTTGCACAGAAAGGCTCAGGCAATAAGAATCAAAGAGAATATGAAATAACATGCTAGGAATCTAGAATGTGACAGCAACATTTTCATGGTTGAGGCAAACTCACAGGGACATGTCATGTTTATTTAAAAATTATAACCTTCCATGCAAGAGAGTCACATTAGGTTAATTGGGCTTGCATATGAATGAATTGTAGCTAATATTTTATTTGCTCATATTTTTAGTTCTTTGTCCTCAATTAAATTTGAAGTAAAAAGTTTAAACTATAACAAAAGTAAACACAGTCTCAGGAGTATTTAGAATATAATTTATTAGCCCCTAAATAAATTATGTGGTAAGAAACCTTTAGTATAAAGTATTATTATTATTATTTATAGTTTGTTCATGATTGTATAAATTTGTGTTTTGGAAAAAGGTTCCATTTGAGTCTGCATATGGAATGGCAAATTTTTCTCTATAGTTTTTTTTTTCATTGAATATAGTCATGATTATTTTAATATTTGTCATTGTGACTGTAAGTCTATTTAATCTAAAAAATGCACCATAAATCAAAAATAATATGCTGGTCAAAATTAACAAGCAGATGTCAGGTGTTTTTGAAATACATTTATTATAATTACAAAATGATATAAAATTGTAGAATTAAATATATTTAGATTTTTAAAAGAAAATGAGAAAAAAAACTATTTCTTTGATCCAGCTATTTGAGGAACTATAGGCACTATTGGGAAATTTGTGAATTTAGCATATAAATGAAACATTTAAATTATCGCTGCCACCACCACTGGGTCTAAGTGAACATCTGAGGAGATAGAAAGAGTGAAGAGCTAGAGGATAAAGGAAGAGTCTTGTGAAATATGTCTTCTGTGCATGGCATAGTGATCTCATTCATAAACTCACAGCATCTATAGTTATCTCTATGCAAGACCTACACAAGATCAAGCCAGCCCAAATCCTGACCTATATAGAGTAGGTGAGTACTAAGCCCACCCCACAAGGATGAACTGTTTGTAATGGATAGTTGCTGGGAGAGAGCTAATCATTCCTTATTGAGGATATCTCCGGTGGTAGGTTTCTTATGCTCCAGTCAATACCCCAGACTTATGCATGAATGGACATCGCTAACTGGACTTAGTTGGCTATCACTAGTGCAACGACAAATAAATTATGCCGTTTGCTGTGCACAGACCAGCACTTTGTCTGATCCGATCCGCTGAAAGAACGTCCACGAGCCACAGATATATTTAGAATAGATTTATTAGTGAGAAGTGATACAGTACAAAGAGCAAGAGTAAGAGAAGGAAAGAGGGAATCCTCCTTTTAGAAGGACTCTACCTGGGAAATTACCGCTAGGCAAGCTGAGTTCAACACCAGCACGTTGGGAAAGAGAAACATCACCAACTCATCACGGGTCTAAGCAGTTACTCCGCTGGACTGCATGTCTCTCCCAGGTTTGAGGCAGCAGCCGTTCGGGATTTGGGAGTGTGTCTTTTCAAGGTTTTCTAGACAAAGCGGGCAATTTGCCCAGATTTCTGGCATGCATTCAAGGGGACACTTGGCAATCACATTCATACCCGGATCCTGGCCAGGGACACCGGGGGTGAAGTGTGCCATGTGCCCTATCTAATGTTCTTTATCATCCTCCCTGTTCTTTTCCCAGGCACTGACCAGGCACCCAGAAGAAGAAGAGGGGAAATCAGGTCATGCCATTACATTAATAGTCTGAAGCCTCAACCCAAGACTCCACCAACATAAATTTCTTTACCTACAACTAGGAAAAAAAAATACTGACATAAAGTTGGTAGGGAGGAGTAATGGGTACTCGGAGGGTAAATGTGAGTAGATACGATCATATTTCACGAGTATATTAATGAAATTCCCAAAAAGGAAAAGAAAACTAGAACAACCACGGGACAAAAACACATAGAATTTTGTAATAACCTCTATTCAAGAACAACAAAATAGAGAGATAATAGATTTTTAACTGGTAGGCACTTAGTAAAATGTCGGAGCCTTGGTTAAGAATAATGTACGTGCTGGCATTAAACCCTTCATTAAATTGCTGTTTGAGCTGTCATCATATTCCTACTGCTCTCTGGGATAGAAGCAAGCTCACCAGCTCTCTCATTAACCTAGAGCACAAGAATCCAGAAGTCTGTAAGTCTTCTTTTCATAACGCAGAAGGAGGAGATGCTTCCCAGTATAGCCAAAGCACTTTATGCTTTTCCTCAGTCCTGTGTCTTAGCACTTTACCTATTTATCCATGGGAGGGTTGTGTGAGTCTGCTTATGAATTATTAAAAGTAACACAAATAATTCGTATTGTACACTTCAGGATCTTCATGGCTCAAATTTGTTAAATGGGCATGCTTTCAGGAAATTAAAACTCCTATCAGGTTGTGCTTCAAAATGCATCCCTGAGACTAAATTGCATTCAAAACTATTTTCTACATCTTGTTGGAATCCCCTCTTAAAATAAACTCATCTCTAGAATATCTTTCTCTCTCTCTCTCTCTCTCTCTCTCTTTCTCCTTTCTTTCTCTTTTATACACACACGCACACACACACACACACACACACACACATAGCCACACACGGTGATCATCATCCCCCCATGACCCCTTCTTAATCTTTTCCAACTCCCACTCATCCTTTCTTCTTCCCAGTAAGTACCCTACTTTTATATTATATTTTTGTTTGTGGCCCGCTGCATTTATATTTAATGTTGTCTGAATTAGCATGTGTGGAGGAGGTTTATGCAATTGACAAGGGTAAATGACTGATGTTTTGTTTTGTTTTGTTTTAACACCCCTATTCTTTGAAAATCCATGGCAATTCATTTATTCATGAATATTTTTAAGTTCTATCATAAGAAAAAAAAATGTCTTCATTTATAAAGTGTTAGGAACTGGACAAGTAGCTTCTTGGGAGGGCAGGCTTGCTAAGAAAGGAATTGGGCACACTTCAGCAGCATTTGGGTTGCCCTCTTACTGGAAGCATGAGAGATTTTTCCCTATAAAAACTCAGTGTAACACTTGATTCTAAAAAGCAGAGCCTGAGACTAGTGAGCCCAAGGACCTGTAGTGAAACCAAATAATAATGGTCTAAAAATAGAAAAAAATGTAGTTATAAAATGACTCTTGATATTCTGCTATACTTATACATTAGTGCCTTTTCAGCCGTTAACACGGAAGCTTCCTCCTGTAGCAAATGAGGACAAATACAGAGACCCACAGCAGACAATATGCAAAGAGTGAGAGATCTTGGAACACTCAGCCCTAAATGGGATTTCTCTATCAAATCCCTATCCTCAGGCTCAGGGAACCCTGTAGAAGAGGAGACAGAAAGAGTGGAAGATGCAGAGCAGGTGAAACACTCCAAAAAACAAGGCCCTCTAAATTAACATGAGCAGAGCTTATCTGAGCTCAAAGAGACAGAGGCAGTATGCACAAGGGCTACAAGGGTCTGCACCAGGTCTTCTGTGCATATATTATGGCTTCCAGTGTAATGTTTTTTGTTTTTTTTTTATTGTTGTTATTGTTTGTTTGTTTTTCGAGACTGGAAGTCTCTGTTGTAACTCTGACTGTCCTGCAAATCACTGGGTAGATCAGGTTGGCCTCGAAGTTACAGAGATCTGCCTCTGCCTCCCGAATGCGGGGATTAAAGGCATGCACCACCACCACCTGGCTCTGGTTTAGTGTTTTTAAGGGATTCCTGTGTGTACAAATGAGTGGGTATCTGGTTTTTTACCTTCTTTTGGGCCCTTTGTTCTGTTGGCTTGGCTAATCCAACTTCGATGGAGTAATTTCTTTTAATCTTATTGTATTTTATTTAGTTTATTTTTTAAAATGAATGAATGAATGAATAAATAAATTAAAACGTAGCCACTAGGGTAAAGGATAACAAGTGAACTGTCATTTTAGGCATGCTGGAAGAAGGAAAATCAGTTTTCTTTTACTAGAATATCACTGGGTACATCAACCACTCCAGGAAAGGCCTCATGTTCAAGAGTAGGTGACCAGCATTTAATTGGACTCAATAATTTTTGTGTGTGCTTTTATTTGGTTACAATTTGGGAGTTTGGTTTTGTTTTGGACATGGTGTTTTGTTTTCTTGGCTTGGGGGTTTTATTGTTTTTGGATTTTTGTTTTTTGAGAAAGAATTCAAAGTTAGGTAGGGGGAGGAGGAGAGGATCTGGAAGGACTTGGCAGATTGTTAGAATATGATCAAATATATTTGAAGTTAAAAATTGTTTTAAATAAATAATAATTTTAGAAAGTTTGAGTGTGAGTCTTTGCCAGGGACTGGATCTCAGTGTAGTTTACATCCATGGCTTTTCCACATTGAGTTTCTCACAATAGCTAGTTACTTTGCAGGCATTTCTACCTTGGTGTTTTATCCAAAGGAAAACTGTTCTAGTAAATTGTAATGATCTGTATTTAATCATTTATCTCTCTGCACTTGTGAGGTGAGGATGAATTCATGTAATCCCTCACTTTTTATAATGGATCAAAGAATATTGCAGATTTGTTTGATCTATTCAGTCTTTTACTTGTTTGTCATAATTTATTTGTATATAAATATGCAAAATAATGCTTTATTTAAAACAATTTACATTTGTGTATTAGCTATATTGGAAAACATTTGCTTACTTTCAGCGAAGTAGTTTTATTTAATGGATAATTACAGCATTACCTGAAACTTGGAATTCTTAAATTATAATAATATGTTTTATATTACTACTATATAATTCATGGCTGTTATATATCTCTACTTCTTATTTATTTTGGCCACTTTGAATTTTTGTTTTATAATTTTAGGAGAAGAAATTTAAGATCTTCCATATAACATAGACAAAATCCACAAGGGATTCTCAGCTCCACACAGGTTCTAATTTGTTTCCCTGTTTCTCTCTCAGGAATGTATTTCTCTAAAAATAGCTCAGTAATTGTTCATGTCATGTTCAATTTCCTTTTTGAACATAAAGATAAACAATGATTTACTAGAGCTATGTCTTTCAGGCCTGAGAAAATGAACATCCTGAAGCTGTTGACACTGGAGATGAGTTCTCCTCCGCTGGTCTCCTGTCCAGTGTCTAATCTTGCCTTATAATTAATTAGCTGTCAGATCTGCTAAGCTTCTGTGAAGAGACTGCACAGATGTCAGGCAAATTGTTCCTGAAATTAAGATCTGAACCAGGAGTGTTTTTCATCCTGACCTTACAATTCTTCTTATTGATTTTGCTGTCATTTTCACCTTTTAAGAACAGAAAGAAATGGTCAGAAAGTAGTGCTTTCTGAGAAGGATTTGCCATGTAATATTTGAAGAGATATTCTTCTGTTTATTTAAAAATCCTATATGTAAATATACACAGAGATATTAAGACCTCACCTACTAGACACTGAAGTTATAAGATGAATATGACACGATAATAATATATGTAGTTTATATTATAGTCTTTTAAGTGGACTGTCACAATATAACATCTGAAAAGATAAATGGAAAATATCTTCTAGTAACATTTTCCACTGCCAAACATTAAATTACTGTAATACATTGTTTACTTTGTTCATAATTCATTAACATTTATTGATACTACTTTAGAAATCGGTGTATAATTTTAGTATACCTTATGTGAATCTGGTACAATTTGTTTTGATTTTAAAACTATGTCTTATTTCTGGTATAATTATTGTATAATTTTGTAATGTAATTAAAGTAATGAAAATATAAATTTTGAGTTTAATTTTATAGAGAGATTCCAATAGGAAGTATAGTGTTATATCTTTGTCACATAAATATTCATCCATATAAGTAATGTTTTGTAAACAATATCTCTTAAATAAATAAATAGTGTAGTAATGTATCTTAACAAATATTGACCAAAATTTTTGAGAATGTTTTCTATCATTATCTGTACTTTTACTTTATTTTGTTATCATAAAATTTGGACATTAAAAGGTTTACAAACAGGAATTTTCACCATTCACATGTTATTTGATAAGTTCAAGTTTCAAAGTAGTTACAGTTATTTGTTCTTGTAGCCCTTGATTTAGGTTCAAAGGGCAGTTTATTATTTGCCTAATTAAATCACCTGTTCTTAGTCCTGGAGCTCTGGAGCATTTCAATCCATACAATCTAAACTTAAATCTAGAATTGGAAGGCTTCAGTTTCCATGCAATCTAGTTTCTATACAATCTAATCTAATCTATACAATCTAAGAGTTACTGCTGAATGAGGCACACTGACTAGATCCTTCAGAACTCTGATTCTTCTGGTAGAATTCATTCCCTGTTCTGGCTCAAACTCCTCTCCTAAGCTGATCTTCTGAGCACACTTAGTGTCCCTGACTGAATTCTTTTGATTCTGGCTGATTCTCAGACTGCTTTATACTGAACTATTTTTCTCAGCTTCAAACTGACTCACTCTTCATCTCTGATAATGACTTCTTGAACCAAACTGCTGCTGTGTCTCTTTTTCAGACTCAGACTGCTTCACTAACTCTAATCCATACTGCCTCAGTCAGCCTCTCAGCTTGTCCTCAAACATTTCATCGTCTATGTCTTGTTCATTCTCTGCCTCATCTGTGTCTCTCTAATTCTGTCTCTCTGAGATGAAAGCCTGTTTTATATCATGAGAATTGGGCATGTCCTTACTCTGACTCACTCTGCTAACTTTTCCTCTGCTTTGTCACTTTGCTTGTTCTTCACTGATTCATCTCAGAAGTCACTTCTTGTAAGACACTGACTCTTTCTGAGCTCTGGTTCCTGTGTCTCCTTCCACACATTGTTTCTATTTCAGGGATTAAAGGAGAGGATTATCACTGCCTTCTGAAAACTGGGATCAAAGGTATGTTCCACCACTGCTTTCTGAATTCTGGGATTAAAAGTATGTACCAACATTAATGACATTCTTTCTACATTCCATCTGGACCACACAAATTACTGAATGCAATTCCTTCATATAGATCCATAGAATATAGACCCTTCCTAGCTTTCACACAGGCTATTTCTCTACATGTTTTAATATTGCTTTTACTATCACAATTTTCATCATTTAAATGTGTTTGTGTGTGTGTGTGTGTGTGTGTGTGTGTTTGTATTTGTGTATACATTTTAGGAAGTTTCTACTACAGCAGAACACTTTTTGGAAGTTATTCAGTGTTAGTTCACCTTTCTCTCCCTATGTATTTTTACTTTATGCTGCCCTCCATTATCCCAAACCATTAATACTTCTTGTTCTATTATTTACCTTTACACTTTATTCATCTGATTTCAATCTTCTCTCACATAAAATGTTCCTCATAAAATGCCCCCCTTAATAATTTCCTGACCTCTCTCTGTATTCCAAATGGAACACACATATCTTAAGATTCAAAGCTAAATTCAACAAATGAGAAAAAACATAGGGTATTCATCTTTCTGGGCTTGTGTTATGTAGAGGAATTGTCCTGCATGAAAGCTAGGGTTTACATTCCAGTAGCTACATTCAAAGGCCTGTGTGGTCTGGATGCAATGTAGGCACCTTTAATCCAGTATTCAGAAAGCAGTGATAGCAAACACCTTAAATCCCAGTATTCAGAAAGCAGTGGTAGTAAATGTCTTTAATCCCTAGAAGAAAAAACAAAACAACAACAACAAAAAAAAAAAAAATAGTGGAAGCAGACACAGGAAGCAGAAGTGTCACAGTGTCACACAGGAAGTGATGTCTGAGATGAGTAGATGAGTCAGAGTGAAATGCAGGCAAAGTGACTAACAGCAGAGTAAGGGCATGCCAACTTTTATGAGAAAAGGCAGCTTGCAGCTGAGTTAAGGAGAGTTACAGAGGAGTCCTGAGGTCAGTTGAAGAGTCAGGAAGAAGAATGAGTTGTAGCAGTCAGTTAACAGGAGTAGACAGAGGAGTCAATTAACAGAGTCAATTGAGGAGCAGTTAGAGAGTTACTAGAAGAGTCGGTTACTAGAAGAGCCAGTTACAGAGGAGTTACAGAAGTTGAGCTGGAGTGAGTTACAGAATATTTAGTTGAAGCAGTCAGTTGCATAGGCAGGATGGAGCAGTAAGAGCTTAGGGAGAGACACAGAGACACAGCAGGGATCAGCAGAAGAAGCCCAGAACAGAGAATGAGTTGAAGCCAGGGCAGTCAGATTTCAGAAGAAGCTAATCAGAGTAGCTCAGTGAGCAGTAGGTCTCAGAAGGCTAAGGTTGAAGCCTTCTAAGTCCAGGATAGCAGTTTAAATGTTCTAGATTGTAGAACGATGAAGCCTTTCAGTTCAAGGATTAAGACTAGACTGTATGGAGGCTGAAAGGCTCCAGGGCTTCAGGTCTCCAAGATAGAACCAATGATTTAATTAGACAAAAAGAATAAACTGTCCTTTGTCTGGAACCAATGGCTATATCTGAGTGAATCAACAGCTGCATCTACATCTACTACTACAGTGTTATAGTACTCAAAAATAATTTTTAATTACATTTCTTTATCTGATACATAGTTTGGTTTTATTTAATAGATGAATGCTATTCCACTACATAAATTCAACATTTTTCTTTATCCATTCATCAATGGATAGACATCTGAGCTGTTTCTAATCCCTGGCTATTGCAAAAAGAGCAGCAATGAACATGGATGGGGAAGTATAGTGGGATGTACATCTCTTAAACTATATGCCCAAGAATAGAATAGCCATGCCAAGTGATAGATACACTTTTAGCTCTTTGAAGAACTTTTGCACTGATTTCCATAGTGGCTTCAACAGTTTGCACTGACATGAGCAAAGAATAAATGATATATTTTCCCCATATCCATAGAAGCATTAGTGGTCCTTTTTTTCCCCTAGTGGTAGTGATAGTTTTATAGGCTATAATAGACATATTGACATTTAGTCAACCACTAGACTAATGTACCTACTGTGAAATAACAGACATTAAATATATCACGCAGCCAATCAAATTTTCTCCTACAACAGCTTAACCACCTCAGTACATGTACACACACACAAACATATACTTATACACACACAGAGATGTAGCTAAAGATAGGGAGGTAGAGAGACTATACATAAATGCCTTAAAAGTCAGAACATCCAGAACAAATATAAAATCTAATCATTCTAAGAATTGTAAGCAATTGCGTTCAGCTCAGATTCTTCAAGACTAAATAGGGAAATTGATGACCATTTAGAGAACCACTTCACTGAACCATACAGCAATAGCTCAAGGGAAGACAAATTTGATCTAAAAGACAATAATAAAACCATGACCAATTTGTTTCAGGGTTCAATTCTTCTTAGTACTGTAATATCGTTTTGATTCTTTCCCTAAGGTAAATTTTTAATTGAAAATAGATTTTTTCATACAATATATTTTGATTATGGTTTCTCTCCCCAACTACTCTTAGACTCCCTTACCCCAATCTACATTCTTGTTTTCTCTCATAGAAAACATACATCTAAAAATGATAATAGTAAAAGTAAGATAAATATAAAAGCAATCAAATGGGAATAGAACAAAGCAAGCAAACAAACAAACAGGTAAAAAAGAAAAAGAAAAAACAGGAAATACAGACCTAGAGGCATATACAGAAAACCCATAAAAAATTGGAAACCATAAATATGAGCCAAAGTTCCGTAAAATTAAAAAAATAAAATGCACAGACAAGGCATTGCAAGACAAAACAACAGCAACACCACTACCACCACCAACAACAACAGCAACAAAGTTCTCCAAAAAATGCCATTGAGTTTTGTTTTGTGCTGGCTGTCTACTGCAGGGAATGGGGCCTGCCCTCAAGTGTTGCTTGTATACCCAAGAAGAGTCGTTTGGAGAAAACTATTTTTTCTTTTGTGGGCTGTTATTGATTAGAGATAGGTTCTAGGTTAGGAATGAAGAATTATGTGTTTTTCCTCTCAGCACTGGGGCCGCATATGGATTAGACCTGTGCAGGCCTAGTGCATGCAGCCACAATTTCTATGAATTCATATGTGCATCAGTCCTGATTTATTTTATTGAAAATAGAATTTTTTCATGTAATATACCCTAATTATAGTTCCTACACCCTTTAGTTCCTTTTCACCTCCCCTCCCATCCATGGTGAAATCTCATATTCATTTTAATTGTATTTCCTTGATATCTAAGAATGCTGAAGACTTCTTAGCCATTTGAATTTCATCTTTTGAGAACTCTGTATTTTGATGTCTCATTTTTAAACTGGGTTATCTGTTTTCTTGCTATGTTTTTTTTAGTTATTCGTATATTCTAGATACTAACTTCTGACAGTTGTATAATTGGCAAAGATTTTTCCCATTCTGTAGACTGCCTCTTCACTCATATGATGGTTTCCTTTGCTCCAAAAGCCTCTTGGTCTCATGAGGTTTCATTTGTCCATTGTTGGTCTTAGGCATGTACAGCTCAGCATTATTCTTATAGTCCTTTCCTGTGACTATAAATTCAATCCGGCTCCCTAATTGTACCTTATGTTAAGGTCCTTGATTTATCTGAAGTTGAGTTTTCTGAGATGTTAGAGATAAGGGTAAAATTTCATTGTTCTACACATAGTTCTCTGGTTTGAGCAGCATGTTGAAGATGCTGTCTCTTCTCCAATATGTATTATTGGTCTCTCTGACAAAAGAAGGGAACTGTATGAGTTCCTTGTTTGTGGCTTCACTTCTATTCCATTGATCAATGTGTCTGTTTTCATATCAGTGTCATGAGTTTTTTTTTTATTGCTATCATCTGTAATATAACTTAAAATCTGGGATGGTTGTAACTTCCAAAGTTTTATTATTAACCAGGATTGTTTTGGTACCTTGGATCTTTGTGTTTTTATAAGAAAGTTAAAATTCTTTTTCAGTTTCTGTGAGGAGTTGCTTTGGAATTTTGATCAGGATTGTGTTGTGTTTGTAAATTGCTTTCGGTAGAATTGCCAAAGCCTACCAATCCATGAGTGAGGTAGATTAGTCATTCCATCTTCTAATATCTTCAGTTTCTTTCCTCAGTGTCTTGAAGTTTTAATTAACTTCTGCTAATTTTACTAATGATTGTTTTGTTTCCATTGTACTTTGCAAATTATGTGTCATGGAATAATTTGGAGAAGCTATATTTTGTCTTATTTGACAATTAGAACATCTGCTGGTTATCTAGCTAGTCATCTAAGATCCAAAAATTTTTCTTTATATGTTTACAATTTTATATATAAAACAGTCATTTACTAAGCCTTTGACAACTGGTCTGTGTTGCTGATTGCCTTGGTCTTTGCTATGGTCATAAGTACAGCTTCCCATATGCAAGGAGAGTGCCATTCCAAGTATTTCTTATGTATGTATTGCCTTCTAAAGTCCTATGAATATGTAAGTGTGTTATAGAAAAGCATGTGGACATTTCATCCCTCATGTGGACATTTCATCCCTCAGACTTCCCTGTTAATTTTATTTATTACACTCCTGTTCACCCTGAATAGCACTGATGCCTTAAGCTGCTGTAAATTCACTACTCCCTACTAATTGCTTTTGACAAATGATCTTAGGGGAAGGCTTTCAATTCCATACACTTTTGAGTCATATCAAATAAATATAATCTCAAGGAATTTTATTTATGGGCAAATGAGAGAATGAAGATAGAATTGGAGGGAGCTGAAAAGCCATGTTTATTCCCTCGAGTGTTTGTTGTATTGCTGGTTTCAGTGTTAAACTAAAAATAGGAAACAGAGGGTCTGTAGTCCCTCCAAACTCACTGTCCTAACATACAATTAGAAGTTGTCAATGAGTGCTTCTTGGATTAATATATCATTGAAAATGTTCTAGAGTTCTGAAAAAGTTAATTTTGAAAAATTTCCAAATGTTTATGATTTTGTCAAGGAACAGTATTCAGAGTTTTGTTTTGTTTTTTCTCACTCACTGACTTGTCTCAGATTATGTCTATATATATTTAATTTGTTAAGTCAAGGTGGAAGCAAAGGGTGTCACACCTTAATTTGATGATTATCATTTTATTGAGAATAGAAGTGTTTGGAGTTAACTCAAGCCTCAAAATACTTTGAAAGAATATTCACCATCTCAGATGGAATTTATGGCTCATAGTTCTTCAAAGCAACAAGATTTCATGGTTTATATGTAATTAATTATGGTAAATATAATCCTTATCATATGTCTTTAATATTAACTAAAATTTCATTTTACATTTAAATGTCATTTGAGACTCAAAGCAGCAGCCTAATACTGACACTTTGTGAATGTAGTCTTTCCTTCCTTCCTTCTTCCCTCTCTTCTTTCTTTCTTTTTTCTTTGATACATGGTTTCAGATGTTATATTTTAGGCTTGCCTCTAGCTTTCTATGAAGCTGGAACAGCACTGAACTTCTGATCATCTACCATCCAAGTGCTATGATTGCTGATATTTGCATCATGTCTACCATTATGAGTGTTGGCTGATGATTAAATGCATGGCTTTGTGCAGCCAGGCAAATTTCATACCAATTAAACTATGTTCCCACCCAATTCTTTATTATTAAATTAAATGATTTATAAACATATTTCAATGACAATTTTATTCTTGAAAAAGTTGACAGTAAAGATATGTGTATGATATACTATTTGTAAATATTATCATGTTTTAACTTACTTATACAATGAAAAAGAAATGAAGAAATCACTTATTTATTCATTTCAGATAGAATTTCTGTGACAGTTTTATTAGACTCTAAAACTCCTGAGCAGAAACAATAGATATATAACGAACATATAAATATTCAAGGAAAACATTTCAAACACATGAAATATGAGTATAATTTAGCTACACAAATCATGAATTCTAAATATAGCATGAGGAAAACAAAGGTATTAATTATGATAGGTATGATTCTTCTTGTTTCTGGAACCCTATACCACTATACTACTCAAAAATGTTCGATTTCTGAAATGCTTTTATATCTGGGTGTAACCTAGATTTAACGTGAAGTTAGAAGTGGAAAATGTAGTGTATCAAATTACTATTAAATTAGCATGTGTCTAAACAGCACTAGGGGGTCTAGATTGCTATGAATGAAAAGCCTATGGATGCAGTTTGTAGTTGAGCAAGTGTTTCCTGTTTCCTTTCTTAGGAACATATACTGTCAATACTCATATACTCTGGAAAGTCCTAAGGAATATTTTATCAAGCAAGTCATGGTGGATAATGCATTACTAGTATTTTAAGTATACATAAATTAAAATACATGATTTCATATCTTCAAATCTTTTCAAAGACTGTGTTCCATTAATTATTATAAGCTTTAACTTTTCCTAAAAATAAAATGTTGTTAGCAAATGCAAAACACATGGCAGAGTACTAATGACTATTTAATTAATATTGTATTTAGTATATATCCTACATTAAAATATTTCTTTTAAAAGTTGATAATTTCAATTTTATATATTTTTAATATTGATAGAATTTTTAAAATAAATTTCTATTAATTTGTGCATATTATAGACTTCACTAACAGAACATACAAAATGACATAATCATGGATGCACAGCTAATTTGTATACACACACATATTTAAAACTCTCTTTCCTTTTTTATATAAAAGCAAGGCAGATGTTATCATTTCATTGTATGTATTTTAAAAGTAAAAAACATTATATTGAAAAGTGCTCTATGGCCTTTGAGATTGGATATTCTAATTAACTACTTTCCCGTGTTTACAGGAAATGAATTGAATGTCTATTCATAAAGACATGGTCTACTGATAAGGTCACCGTGGTATGATGACAAAAATCACTTGCTAAAGTTTCAGCTCCAGGCAAAATTTTGTTCATGTGATGGGCTATAAACTATTAGAGCAGAAGATTCAAAGCAAACAAATCGATACAAACATAAGAATATTTCTTCATTTTATTTTTAATCTTTTTATTAATAGAGCAGAAACAGCATGCATATTAGTGGAATTGCAAGTAATGTTCTAATACACGTGTATACTGAGTAATATTTTGACCTACTTAATTTACAGGTATCTATCTCTTTAAACACTTATCATTTAATATGCTAAAACACTTAAGACCTTTCTTCATGCCCTTTGAATTGTGTTGCATGTTGTTGCTATCTGTGTTCACCCTACTGGATAATCCTAGCACGTTAGCTCCTGTTACTCACAGAACTTTACTGCTCCCTGATCAGTGTCTCCTATCTTGTGGTGATTACCATTCTGCCTTCAGCTTTCATGATGCTAAAGTGACGCTGTGCCCTCCTCCGGGTTACTTTCTAATTTGCTTCTCAGGTTGCACTTTGAGTAAGAAACACCATTTTACAAGTAATACTTGATTTCACTTTGAATGAAAATGTGTTAGCAGCATGTTTATATCTTGGTGGGGACATATATAACACCACTTTTCTATACAATTAATTCATAATGTTTCGTTTTTAATTTTTGAATTGTATTTTTAAAACAATTCAACTTTACAAAATAAGACTCAATTTTATTATTTTCTCTTTTCTGATATACATTTATTTGTGTGTGTGTGTGTGTGTGTGTGTGTGTTTACCCTGATATATCATTATCTTACATATTGATTAGGACATATGATTATGACATAACTTTAGTTCATGTAATTAGAGACATCCGACATTGCTTGCTATTTTCATCTTTTCTAGATTGTTCTTTATTCTTTGGAGCACATACACACTTAACTCTGTCTTTGTGTTTTAATAAAAAACATTCACTGCTGCCTGAGCATATTTTATATTATGTTTGTTTCCTCTTTATAACCATGGTTAGCGTGGTTTAATATACCTGAAGGGAAAATAAAAGCAATTCATTTCCACTGCCACCATGAAGGCATCTGTCTGAGTCATCTTTGGCTTGGAAAGCTTCATTCAAACTCATAACTTTCTAATCTCCACCTTCTTGAATGCTAACTTCATATATACAAATATGTTGTATGGTACATATTAAAATTCCTACTTTGTCATCTTATGGGGGTCCTATTGTTTACATGTCCACAACGAATTTAATTTAATGCTCTGGCTAATTCCATTTTGTCTCTTTCCTGAGAATTATAGATGTATCCATCCAAACTTTTGTGGGCTCCAGCCACATAATTGTCTTTCTTTGTTCTCTCCTCTTGCTGGTGTTGCGAATGAGCTCATCTAGCACTTACTCTAACACATTTCTGATCAGCAGGGGCTGACAGACTATTACTTCCAAGGAGCAAGATGTGATTTATCAGGCTCGGTAAACACTGCATTATACTACATTCCCACATAGCTCTTCCAACATGGCAGTGTTGGCAGTGAGTGGAAATTCAAGACAGAGCCCTGATGTATGGTTCCTTGGCACTTGCTGTCACATGATAGGATTACAAAGTCTCATTGGCTGTAGCCTTTAGATTCCCTTCTCTGCTATTCCTCAGAGCTGGCTGAATAGTTTCCAGGGCTGTGAAAAAAAATGTCAAGGTGTGAGATAACATCTTTCTACTGGATTTGCTTATTGTGTGACCAAATATCTTCTCAGAAAGTAATGCAGGTGGTACTTGAATTCCAGTAGTTGAGAGCTGGAGACGGAAATTATCTTTTGAAAACAACTTCTTTTACTATGAAAGAATAAAAGAAGTTTATTTGATTAAAAGAGAAATTTGAAGATGGAAGTGGGAAGATATTTTATTCTCACTAAAGAGGAAAGCAAGAATATTCTTAATGAAAGTAAAATTCTCCCTAATCTGACCATTAGAGATAACCACAGTTGGATGCAAATGTTTTCATATCTGTTTATGGTTTATTAAAACCTTTATAATTTAAAGTGTACAAAATTTTCTTCCCTCTTCTAGTTCATGGTCTTAGGCTGAAATAATTTTGCAAGGATGTTGTCAGTTGTTAACTCTGAAAAGTAGTTTGGAGGACAGGACATTCTGTAATTTATTTTCCCATTTTATTTAATTTTATTTTATTAAAACCTATTTATTTTAGAAAATGATGGATTCATTAATATTTTTCACACATATGTATCATGGACTTGGTTTTTATTTACCCTATTATTCTCTTGCTTAATTCCTGAACACATATATCCACTTCACTTGAAGTAGTCACCATTAATATACATAATATAATATCTAGATTCTACATATGGAAAACATTGTGAAATAGATGAAATAGTTCCTAATTTTACATTTTATTACACAACATGCATAAAAAAAGAGAACCTTCAATATGATTATCCAACTAACTATATGTTACCTGTTAATAAAATATGACCATATTGTAGAATATAGTCATGGAATAGGCCTATGTGAAAGGTAGGAAGGGTCTATATTACAGAGGACTATATGAAAGAACCACATTTCAGAGACCTGTGTGGTCCAGATGGAATGTAGAGAGAATATTAAGAATGCTGTACATACCTTTAATCCTAGTATGCAGAAAGCAGTGGTAGAAAAACACCTTTAATTCCAGTATTCATAAGGCAGTGGTGGTCCATGCCTTTAATCCTTAAGACACAAACAGAGTGTGGAATCAGACATAGGAACCAGAGTTCAGAAAGAGTCATTGTCACATAAGAAGTGACATCTGAGATGAGTCAGAGTGAAGGCAAAGTAACAAATCAGAGGAAGAGTTGACAGAGTGATTCAGAGTGAGGATATACCCAACTCTCACCAGACAAAGGCTCTCAACTCATAACAGCAGTCAGTTACAGCAGGCAGTATGAGGCCAGCAGTCTGAAGCAGGAAGACTAGGACAAAATACAGAGACAATGGAATGGCCTGACTGAGCATAAGTCAGAGAGGCAGAGAGGCTAACTGAAGCAGTATGGAGCAGTGAGTTACAGAAGCAGGCAGGCTGGGGGAGAAACATAGAGACACAGAGGCAACTTGACAGAACAAGTTAGTATCAGATGGAAAGTGTGAGTCAATTTGAAGCACTGAAGAACAGCTCAGTCTGAGATAGAGAATCAGGCAGAGTAAGCCAGAGTCAAATAAGTTCAGTCAGAACTAGTCAGCCAGCTCAGATGGTCTGTTTGACCCAGTCAGCTAGAAAAACTAGTTTGGGCCAGAACAGTGAATTGAACCAGAAGAGCCAAGTTCAGAAGGAACTAGTCAGAGTGGGTCAGTCACCAGTAAGTCTTGGAGGCTTAAATATTCTAGATTATATGGAGGTTGAAGCCTTCTAGTTCTAGGTTTAGGATTAAATTATTAGGAGGCCGAAATGTTCCAAGGATCAAGAACTAAGAACTAGTGATTTAATTAGATAAAAGAATAAAGAGCCTTTGACTCCGAATCAATGCCTACATCTGGCATCTATATCTATACCATATTTAACTAATAATGAAATATTGATTTGGACTAAGGCACAATATAAAAGAAAAGCCTACCAGTTCCTAGGCACTAAACCAGAATTGTGCTATTTTTCAATTTTTTTTTAATTACACAAGAAATGTTATCATAGAAAATCAATTCTGATGTAATAAATACCTCACATAGTCAACATGCTAGGGAAAAATGAAAGTTGACTGACCTCGGTGACCACAATAGGAAAATGTATGTACAAAATAAGTGTAGTTCTAGGATCTATATCCCCTCTGCCTCTTGGCATCAAGGAATTCACAGATTGGATGGCCATTTTCTAAAGAATTCTCAAAAAATATACCATATCTTCAGTTCCACAGTCTGTGCTGTTGGTTTTTGTTTTTGATTGGCAAAATCTTTGCACAATATTAATGGCATCTACATTTAATAAAATAAAATGTCTACTCTAATATAGCTGAACTTGGACTCAAAATATTATCTCCAATTATGTTTAACAGAGATCCTTGATAGAGATTTTGGTTCCTCATCTGTGAAATAATAAATATACAATTGTCTTTCTTTTTTTCTTTTTTCTTTTCTCATTGAAATTTTTATAGAATATACTATGATCATGTTTTTCCACAATTGTCTTTCTTATAAGCATATAATATATTGTGCTTTATAGATAACAGAAAAGCTATATATATGAACTCTCAACATTAAGATTGCCTTAATAATATCTGAAAAATAACAATACCAGGGGCATTCCAACATGAATCCAGGAAGGCTTACTGGAATCTACCCCTGGATGAAGTTTTACAAGTAATTAATGGCTACGAAGAGGGATAATTAGTCTTTCTAGGAATATAAAAATAATTACAAAGAATAGAACAAAAATATATCTTAAAAAGAGTTTTTTTCACTTTATTAGGACTATAGTACAGCAGAGTGAAAAACTATGAGTGGTATAACACAATGTAACCATGTCATAGGTGATTTCAGGTTAGGGAATTATATACATGTGGTGTTTGTCAAGTGTTGTCTAAAGAAAGATACATTCTACTGTGGCTTGAAAAAACTACTAGATATCTAAACAGACATTTCATCATTAAATATAATTTTTACCTTGGGTATTTGTGCCCCATTTCTCTTACCTAAACTGTTGGTTTCCTTGTGATTATTTGCCTTTTCTTGCAATTCTCACAGTGAGTATAGGGTTTTATGATATTTAATAACTAAAATTTGACACTAGGAATCTTTACTCTGAGAAGCAGCATTTTAGCAGAGTACAGATTATGACAAAATGTATGTCATTATCACCATGACTCATCTCTATCACTCCTGATTCATTTCAAAGAATACTTCCATTCACCATCAGAGAGTAATTAAATTCCTATATGACCCAAATTACTATTTATGATTTTGATACAGTGATTTTACTGAGATGAAGAAGAATGTCTTTGGAGAAATATTGTATGAGTATATACTTTATGCATTGATATGTAAAATTTGAAAGCACTTTATTCATCGAAATATGAATTTCTTTGGAATGATAAAATAACTTTGATTCAAAAAATGCCGTGTAGGATGATAAAAATTTACTTCACGGTGCTTATAGGATTTTTCTTATAGGATATGTATCAATTTACAAAGAAGACCTTTCATCAGATTGTCAACAAAAGTGTTTCATTCCATTATTCCATTGCATAACACTTTGGCATGTTGTTTGAAGTTGTTTTGTCCAACACTTTATAATCACAACAGAGCTACACTTCATAAAATCTAGACATTTATATCATCCCATAAAAAGAAACCCAAGTCAGTTAACTTTTGCTCATGAATTAAACTTTCAAACTTGCTAATTTCCTGTAAAATGTAATTAATTTTCCTATATTTCATAATTATCTATGCTACAATTATATTTTCTACAAAGCATTCTATTGAAATCTTCATTCTTGATCATAGTTTAGATATTTCCTTAAATAAAGGAGAAAAATATATTTATGGCCCAGTAAATTACTACATCATATTGCTTTCATTTAAATTCCTGATTTTCTATTGAAATATTAATCATATTAAAAATATTATAAATATATAAAATATATTAAAAAATATAAATATGAAAAAGCCTATTCAGCTTTCAATTACCTGTTCTACATGTTTCTTTCTTTCTTTCTTTCTTTCTTTCTTTCTTTCTTTCTTTCTTTCTTTCTTTCTTTTTTCTTTCTTTCCCAGTTTTCAAGTGTCAGCTACATTTTCTTTAATTTTTATTTTCATGAGATATTAATACTGAATTTTTTTTGAGAATTTTACACATAAGCACTGTGTTTACATCATTCCCACCTCATACACTCCATCCTAAATCATTTCCTATTTACTCCTAATCTCTCTCAAATTCATAACCTCTTCTTTATTATTGTTACAAATATATGTATGTATGTGCATATGTACATATAAATACAACCTGTGGAATACACATACTGTTTCCCCCAATATGTGTGTTACAAAACAAGATATAGAATGTCTTTGCCCACATTTCAAATTAATAAATGTCCCCAAATTTGATTTATTCTAATACAAAGCGTATGACACTATTATTGACAAACTTCTATAATTACACACACTGAATTTCAGATTTTAAAACAGTAATAATTCAATCCTATTCATAAGGTATTGGGAGATTTTACATGATGAAAAGGAAAATGTGTATGAAAAACCCATGTTTAACATCATGATGAATGAGGTCAGTTGGAAGTTGCTTTGAAAGATCCAGAAAAAGATATAGACTCTCATCAGTTCCATTCAGCATAGAACTTGACATCTATCCAGAGGAAATAACCAGGAGAAAGCAATAAAGAGCTCTCAGGTGGGCAGAAGGACCCAAACTGTCCTTTATACAGATGGCACAACCTTTAATATAGCAGACTCTATATAACAAAAATAACTGCTTCAAACTGACTCTTGTTAACTGACTCTTCCAAACTAACTCTCCTTCTGCTGAACTGCCTCTATGACTTTATTTGACTGTTTCTCTAACTGACTGCCTGACTCTCTGGGCTGAGAGCCTGCTTTTATATCATGAGAGCTGGGCATGTCCTCACTCTGACTCACTCTGCTAACCCTTCCACTGACTCTTCACTTTGCTTGCTCTTCACTCTGACTGATCTCAGATTTGGGATTAAAGGCAAGTCTCTCTTATCTCTAAACTGACTGTGAACTCTGAACTAAGAGCCATGAATTTAGAGCAGTGAACTGAGAACCTTGGCCTACTTCTAAACTGACTGCTTCCTTTAACATCCAAGAACTGGGATTAACGGCATGTGCCTCTATTGCCTTCTTAGTTGGGTTACTTAAAGGTATGTACTACATTCCAGCTAGATCACACAAGTTGTGAATGCGATCCTTTTCCAGAGCTGCCATTTTGCTGGACTAAAGGATTACATGTTTCTCTGCAGATGTATGCAATCATTACTGAAATAAAATGCTAGGAGTAAATAAAAAAAGAAGTAAAAAAGAAAGAGAGATAGTTTCCAATATTGCACGTTTACATAAAAGACTAAGGAGGGGTAATAATCACTGATATGAACATAAGTCACTGGAATATAAGCCACCATATTTTCTTTTATTACTATCATTGTTATTAATATTATTTAACTAAAGAAAACAAGAATATGGAGTAGATGATTTATGGCAAACAATATGTTTTGAACCAGGGAAAGGCAAATTTCACATGAAGATTTTTTTTATTAAAAATAAATTTATTTTCATATAATATATTCTGATCATGGTTTCTCCTGTCTCATATCCTCCAGGTCCTTTTCACTTCTCCACTGTTAAAACTCCCTAACTTCTTTCTCTCTTCTTAAGATATCAAACAGCCAAACAGGCAAATAAAAATACCAACCGGACAAGAACGACAGCAACAAAAAAGCAAACTAATAAACAACACATACAAGACACCAAAAAAAAAGTATAAAAGAAGAAGCAAAGAAAAAAACATAAGAAGCTCATATACAAAAAGACATAGAGATAGACATATGCCACCAACAAAACACAAAATCGGAAACCATTACATGTAAGCTAAAGAGCAGGAAGGTTAAGGAATGCCCAGTTGTCTCACATACTAGCTAGCAACAAAACTGCGAAACTGCTTGGCACTTTAGAAAGCAATTTGAGTCTAGTATTTCCCTAAAAGTCAGCAAAAAGGTTTTCACACCGTTTTACATGTCAAAATAATGTTGAGGACTGAACTCATGACTTGGCAAGGAAAACTGAGAGCAAGAAAAAAATAGTACCTTAATGACAGTGCTCTTACTTCCCAAATTGAACAATTTGATACGTACTTTGTTACAAACAAGACCATAGACATGGCAAACTTTGCGGTGTTTCAGTAGCATCATGTCAGACACAACTTTAAGTACTATATTGGTTCATATTTGTGTGACCAAGCTGGCCTTTTCTGAAGTGTTCCTTTATGCTAGACTGAATACATCGTGAAATAGAACATTTTATAATGAAATTTTAGTAAATGTTACCTACACAGGTGATCGATACAACGATACCAAAACTCTAACGGGGGAAAATCCAGCAGTTATAATAGTCAAGAAGGAGAGTATCTTTGTGTTTTGCTGCATGTGTGTGTATGTGCATTTGTGTGTTTCAGAAATGCAACCGTAAGATTTTGTACTTATTTATTTTTACCATGGACAAAGATAACTCTGCCTGATGTTGAAAGTTTATGAAATTACTGATGCTTAACTCAGGTATACTAAAACTAACCCATGGATGCTAGAGTAGCTTCTCTAAACAGTGTGAGCTTGATTATAATAGTCGTAAATACCTGGATCCACTTTTGTCTTTCATACTACAGAGAATGAAACCATTCCAGAAACACAGGCTCAGAAAATAGAGCATTGTTTTGTTTAAAAAAATAATCAAGTCATTTTCTTTCTACTATCAGATTAAATGCACCTGACAGAAATGGAATACATGGAGCTGTAACAGGCAGTGTAACACTGAATTGAAATCTCCCAATTAGATTTAAAATCATGAGTTAATAAATGTGTACACACATGTGAACCTTTAAATTGTGCAGAGTGAAATGGTTACTTTGAAAGGTAGTGGGGACAAAGAATTAATTACTAAATCATCCCTATTTGAACTATGAATCTGGAAAGATGATAAAAATAGCATTATGCTGTTATATCTTGCAGAAAACCTTACGAAATACTTTTGCATTCCAGTTAAAATACTACAAATAAGTAGAAAAGGTGAATTTCAACATTTATCAGTGAAAATAATGAATCTCTACAATGAGAATAAGCTGCTAACATGTCAGAAAAAGACAGACCAGTACCTTTGGTTCAAATAATGACAGCTACAATAATACCTCTCTGTGACAGCTGCACATTGACATGTTCCCTCACACATTAAGAGGATTTACACATATGCTAAAGTGAAGACATTGGCCTGAGGAAGTTAGCCTGGATAATCCATACAGAGTCTTGAAACCCATGCATACTGGAAGGCAGGGAAGTCAGAAAGAGTTTAAGGAAGGCAACGAGGTGAAAGGTGCAACTCAGAGAGCCTAGGAATGAGTGAAAGAAGGGGGCTAAAGATGAAACTACCTTGAATAAGAATGGTGCCCATGGGCTCACATATTTGAATGCTTAATCAGAAGGAAGTGGAACTTTTGATGATATACAAGGATTAGGAGGTGTGGCCTAGTTGGAGGAAGTGCGCCACTAGGGGTAGGCTTTGAGGATTCAAAAGCCCATGTGAACCCCAGATCTCTTTGTGTCTCTGGATCAGGATGTAGTTCACTACTTCCTGAGCACCACACTGACTTGACACCATGATCATAGTGAACTTAACCTCTGAAACTGTCAGCAAGCCCCCAGTCATATGCTGTGTTTTGTGAGAGTCGCCTTGGTCGTGGTGTCTCTTCATAGAATTAGAACAGTGAGTATGACTCCATTGTCCGCCACAGCCTGAGGATCAAACTTATTTTAACCGAAGACCCATGTTAGATTTTAAGTTTCAAAATTAAAGCTGCAAGACAATAAAATCATGTTGTTGTAGTCACTAACTTTGTTTCAGCACCAATGGAATTCGGGTAAGGAGCATTGCCATATTATTCAGATAATGACAACATTTTTACTAAGCCTCTGAATATAGCTGCCTGTTTTAGATGAAATAATTTGCTTACCAACTACCCAAAAGTTATCAAAACAACGATTTTCTTGCAAATAAAGACTATAAGGTATTAATGGACAAATTAGGAAATTTTAAATTTAGAAACAAATAATTAAAAATATCCCAGGATAATATGTTTTCCCATACTGTAACCTCACTTAATCATGGTTAACTACTATATCTCTGATTCTCCTTTGTGCTAAATAGCATACAGAAAATTTACACTAAGAAAAAAATAATACTAGAATAATGGATCTTAAATGCTAGACTTCAAATTTTGCCTTAGAACAGCTACAAAAAATTAGCTCTTGGAAATATTTTAATTTTTTGTGAATTTTAAACAGTATTATTTATGGTAGTAGGATAAAAACTATCAGTGTGTGAAGACTGAATGAAGTCAGATTTCAGTAGCAAATCACTCTCCCAAGAAAATTTGAATTCATAGGTAAGACATGGTCACTATAAATATCTAGTAATAATACTTCATAAAGAACTTCATAAAATTGTGTTAGTAATTATTACTTAGCAATGCGTACAATAATGTTAACAGTTCTTTAAAACTTTCAGAAACTAATATGCAACCTGTTGTTTTAGTGAAGAGTTAGCTGAGCACACAGATGAGCCAGTTTTTCTCCTTTAGCACCCTTGCAAGGATTTCATCTGAAATCTTGATTACAGTGTCTGCAATTTTCAGAAGATTTTCTAAACCACTGATCCAAAATGTGATACAAAGAGATTTGCATGACTATTTAGTTAAACCACCAGAAACTCATCTATGAAATTGTTACACTCTCAAATTCTGAAATTTGAGGTTTGTTTAATGTTCGACATTTCAATACTTTCCACAGATCATTAGTCCCCAGTCAGAAGATAATACATACGTGTATTGCTTTGTCCTTTAAGAAATGGAAATGAAATGAAAAATGTTCATTTATGGTCTAGAATTATTTTAGTAGGTGCATGTAGCCTGCAAACTTTCTTCTAGAGGAAAGTGGAGCATATTTCCTAAAATGGTGTACAACTGTGTGTGTATTTGTGTGTGTGTGTGTCTGTGTACAGTGTTTTCTCACAGTTTACTGTGCTAAATGATCAATTTAGGGATAAGTATAAAATAAATTTATCATTTTAGAATTATTCTTTTTAGAATTTCATACATGAGTACTGGATTTATATGGTTACTATCCGTCCTTCAAGCCACTGGTATTCCTCTTGCCACCACTATCCTAATTCCCTCTCAAATTTATGAACTCTTTTTTTCTTTAATTATTAACCTCTCTCTATCTGTTTCTGTCTCTTTCTCTCTGCACACACACACACAAATACTTAACATACACACACAAAAACAAAGCCTGTTGAGTCCAATTAATGGTGTTGTGCGTGCTGTGTGTGTGTGTGTGTGTGTGTGTGTGTGTGTGTGCGTGATTGGTTTATGGCTGACCACTTGGGTCTGGATAACTTACCAGGGGCCTGATTCTTAGAGAAGACTTATCCTTCCTCTCTCAGAAGCCCAGAACTGCCTGTAGCAACAGCAGTTCTTGTGAGATTTTCCTTATGTATGTTGGCATGTCAGTGGTGGTTTTCATCATGCTGATCTCAGACAAATATTCTTGTATGGTGGAAACTTCGTGAGTGCAGCTTCCCTGTCATTGAAGAAGACATTGTCTCATAGCAGATATTCTGCTCCTCTAGATCTTCCAATTTTTCTGTAGCTCACCCTGAGCTTCTCTCAGCTTTAGGTGTAGGTGTTATGTATCACTGGGGTTTGGCACCACATCATAATTTATTCTCTAGATTTTAACTAGTAGTAACTTTCTACAATGCTTTTTACTACAAAAAAAAAAAAAAAGGACTTCTTTGATAGGGATGAGAACTGTACTTACCTGACAAACACCACATGTTTTGTTCATTTTTAGATCCTAGCAAAAGCACAGAATCAATAAACCATGGTGGGTTGGGACTAGAAAGCAGAGTAGTAGGGACACTGGGCTATGATGTGGGAAGTGAAGAA
>JAMJFZ010004080.1:0-65595 GCA_026225945.1 Cricetomys ansorgei
CTTTTGCCATGGATATCTTGGGAAATGGGTTACCTTGGAAACCAATTTAAATTCTATGGACCTCAATCTCCTCATTTGTGACTTGGTGACTTGGTATGACCTACATACAAGAAAACTGCTCGATTTAAGCATGTCAGTGTACATGTAAGTATTTGACATATTGTCAAGAAATCTAGACTCCAGATCATTGTACTAAATAGAGAAAACAATAATGAGGAAGTTCTGTGTTTTCTTTACAGAAGCTCCAATTACCAAGATACACAGATTCAAATACAAATGGAATTTTAGCTAAATAAACTATATATAACATGTAAACATAAAGCATATTTTCAAGAAAATATTACCCTCACAAAAGTTTAAAGTAAGAGTCTAGAGAGATGGCTCAGCTGTTAAGAGCATTAGCTGCTCTTCCACAGGACCCAGATTGCAATCCCTGTACCCACATAGCAGCTCACAACTGCCTGCAATTCCAGTTCCAGGGGATCTAAAACCTACTTTTGATATTCTTGGGCACTAAGACACTGGCAGAATAGTCATTCACATAAAATAAATAAAATTGAAAGTATGAAATGGTAAAAGTATTTTAAATGATTATAGTCTATTGTTTGATAAGTGTGGTTTGGTATATTTTATAGATTTATGTATTTTATGCATGTATTTTTATATTTTAATTTTATATCTATCTGTCCAACTATATATATATATATATATATATATATATATATATATATATGCATATATACATGTGCACATTTCTGTAAAATAAAATAGAACAACCAGTCTCAATTCTGGATGACAGAGGCCCCTTCAAATAAGCTGCTACTGGCTGTATAAGCTCCACATTACATAAATGTGTGTGTCTAAATTATGTGTATCACAATTATATCATTTATTCCATAAGTCTAAGAAAGATTGTGTAAATATACTGTGCCACTTAAATTAAATCATAGAAAAAATATTAAGTAAATTAGCATATAAAAAGTATTTAATGAATCCAGGAGAATGTTAGCTATCTCAGAAACCTAAACCAAGAAAACATACAGCAAAGTTCCTGTCAATGTGGTTCTTTACTATGGGAGAATCCCTTTTCTGAAAACCCCTGTGTGCATGAGTCAGAGTTAAGAATGATGAGTGTTAACTCCATATTAAAGAAGAATCTGATCAGAATGACTTTTCAACCCAGGAACAGTGGCTTCTGAGGTATATATAATGGTCTTTTCATAAAATTGTAGTTTAAGGGTAAAAGAATCAAGATGTGTCAAGAATAGAACATTTTTTCAGAGCTAGCCCTAAGCACACTTGTGAAATATACTGAATCATCTTGGCCACTTTTGCCTTCTCCCTGATAATTCCCTCCACCCAAGGCATATTATTTCATGTCCCAGTAGGGTATGCTCTCTTAACTATCACTAATTAAGAAAGCAAGATAATTCCCTTTAAAATGTTTACTATTTAACAGCATCATCTGCCAGGAGGATCATAAAGATTTTTGCTGACTCAGAGTCTTCCATTTCCAAAGGCAAACATTTCCATAATGACATATCACTATTATCATCAGTGCTTGTGTATATATTTTTGGACATAGAAACTCTCTTACCATAACTATATCAGTATTGACAGTGCGCACTGATAAGGTCTAGAAGAATTAACTGATCACTTGTCATGATATTCTTACTTTCCATTAGAATAGACATACATACACATGTGCACATGTGTGTGCACATTTCTATAAAATAAAACAGAATAACGGGATCAATTCCAGATGATAGAATTCATCAAGCAAGCTGCTTCCTGCTCTGTAAGCTTCACAGCCTTCTACAGTTCTAAAATACACAGTATGTGATACTGATTTTACTAGCAGTCACAGGAATAGAACATTCAGGAGACCTTCCATGGTGTCTTGGGGAAAGCAGGATAGGAATTTACATGGAAAATATATCATCTTAAATTCTAATCTACACATACATCTATTTTAACAGCTTTTCCTGTGAGTCTATCATCTTACTCTCATAGCATCTGACATACTTATTTATCTTTAGGAGAAAGCAATAACTTTTGGTGTGGTACCGTTGCTTGACTGTGTAACCAATAATATTTTGAAGTCATAGCTGCCATCTTCATAGAAGCCATTCAGTCATTGCAACCACGCTATTATTACCATTTTTAAACTATTCTACAGGTCTATTCTTCTATGATTCTAAAATAGGATCCTCTTTTGAATATTATTAGCACATATTAATTGTTACTTATATAATGAAACAATTGGGTTCATTATGGAACATTTAAACATACATGACAAGTATGCAATGTATTATAACATATTTATTCATAATAAATAATTATTAATTATCAGAGAGATCTTATCTTCTGATCTCCTGCCTCTTCTCAGCAATTCTCCTTACTACTTTCATATTTTTCTCTTTCTTTATTGCTTTTTGTGTTTGTGACCAATTATGTTTCATTGGGGTTTTTATTTTTAATAAAAATACATTCTTAAAAAAAAGTAGAGAATGAACACAAGATTTACATATTGTTTTTAGTGAAAAATTAAACTGATTCCATTTTCACATTCACACAACAACGAATTCAATGAGTTGAGTAGATATTGTCTACAGCAAAAAGGCCTTGACATCAGTTGTGAAGAGCAACCAATAACCTTGACAATAGCCTAGATTGTTTTGGGCTTCCTATTGGGCCCATTTGTCCAAAACTCCATGATATATAATCCATTCCAAGAAGATGCTTCATTTGGTGGCAAGAGTTATCTAGTAGAAAGAATGTTAGTAGACATGTTTAATCCCAGTACTCAGAAGATAGTGGTAGCACATGACTTTAATTCCCAGTACAGAAACAGAGGAGGGAGCAGAGACAGGAAGCAGAGCTCAGAAGGAGTCAGTGTCAGACAAGAAGTGATGACACTCATAAATCAGAATGAAGAGTAAGCAATATGATGAATCAGAGAAAAAGTTAGCGGAGTGAGTCAGAGTGAGGATGCACCCAACTCTCATGGCATAAAAGTAGGCTCTCAGTTCAGAGAGGCAGTCTGAGGCAGAGATAGAGAGGCAGTTCAGAAGAAAGAGAGTGGCTTTGGGAGAAAAACAGCTAACATAGACAATCAGTTTGAAGCCTAGCAGAGCAGTTCAGTCAGAGAAGTGTGGAGTCAGCCAGAGTCAAAAGAGTTCAGTCAAGAGCAGTCAGCCAGTTCAGAAGGTCAGTTTGAACAGTCAGCTTAGAGAAGCGCTTGAGCCAGAACAGCAAGTGAGTTGAATCAGACAACCAGAAGAGTCAGTTAAGATCAGTATAGCTCTGAGTTTAGAAGGAGCTAGTCAGTATGAATCAATCAGCAGTAAGTCTCAGAGGCTGAAACATTCTAAATTTAGGCTTGAAGATAAGATTATTATGGATGCTGAAGCCTTTCAATTCTAGACTTAAGATTAGCTTATATGGAGGCTCATATCCTCTAAGGACTAGAGATTGAATTTTCCCAAGAATGAACTTCTTTTTGTCCTAAATATATATCTATAGATATAAAAGCAGACAGATACAGTAATAGAGGTAGAAAGATGAATTAAGAATAGGGACAGCAGCATGGAGGTTTAGAGGAGAATGCTAACCAAAGTACTGATGTGTAAAAAGCCATCTGGAAACCTACTGTTTTGTGACCCTATTTAAATATGTGTGTATATATATATACTGAGGACCTAATATTGTTGTTTTATAGTCATGGTATCAAACTACTCTCTGATATTCATACTTTAGTGCTGAGCTCAGCCTTTGTCAGAGAAGTTTTTGTTTGCACTGAGTAATGGTAAATACAGAGACTCATGACTGACCAACATGCTAAGAGTATGGATTATTGAGTGCTTAACCCTAAACAAGACATCTATATTCCCTCATGAACACAAGTAAATGTTACAGAGCATTAAAAAGCAGCATAGCAAAAAGCACGATAAGAAAACTGATGAAAGAAGATTGTTTATATGTATAGTTGGGAATAGATACAGAACTACAGGAAGCAGAAATCAGTGACTAGAAGATAATACTCGTTCTTGGGTCAGAAGTCCACAAAAATTATTTTCGAGTTAGATCAGTGAAGAAAGACACTCTTGGTTTATGCAAGGATGTGTAGTGAGTGGTAACAGAGAGCCTGCCTGTGTGTGAAGTTTTTTATGAATTGTGTCCCACCGTGATAGGTAACAAAATGAGACCTTGAGGTGACATATCAGAAACAAGACTGGAAGGAAAACGGTCTGATAGATCTGTGGGTCAAGTATGGCAGGTGGCCAAGTGTGGGAGGAGAGATCAGTGATAGCATTTACATTGTCTAAGAGGTTGAAAAAAAGCCGAGACTTTAGAAGCATACAAGCTCTGCCATCATTTTATTCTTCCTTTCAGTATTTTTTTGCAATTGCTCCTATGTAAAATTTTTCAAATAGATATATTTTAACCAGAAAAGTCTTTGTTCTCTAGTCCCCCTACATTGAAGTGCGAGCATAGCAGAGTGGGCAACCAAGAGAGTGATTTAAATCTCTAGGAATTAAAAGGAGAGCTGAAAGGTCACTGTTCCACTCTTTGCCTCCTGGAGCAGGTCAAGATGAGAAGGATTCAGAGCTACATTTTTACTTGCCTTAATGATGATTCTGTCCAGGTTCTTTTCACAGCATACAATGCTCTGCATAATTTGGACCCTATTTAGCATGCAAGGCTCTGTCTTTGTCTCCCCCACCCCGATGTGGACAATTAGCTTTGGCCTTTCAGTGGGAACTTTAGCAGCCTGAGTTCAATGCTCTCTTCTTTCTCTTTCTTTTCACAATCTTACCACTATGCAAAATCATAAACATCTTATTCTTAATTCCATTTTAGGCTTTATATTTCTCATTAATTCTTTCAGTACAGAGAGAAGCTACACTAGGAAACTTTGGGTGATCATTTTGAATCTGGTCATCTAAGAAAATACCTCCTCTGGGGTAGTTTAAAATCAAGCAATGAGGGACACTAATTATAACTCATGTATGTCTTACCATTACTATACAGCCTAATCTAATGAGCGGGGTCAAATTTTATCATATTCATCTCTCACAACAACGTTTAGGATATGAAGATCACTTTTAGAGTCATATCTCCTTAATATAACTCTTTGGAAACCAATTTAGAATTTTGTTTAAATCATATGAAATTTCATTTGACTTGATCACTTCTGATCCCAACATTTACCAAATTATACTCAGATCAAAAGCCTTCAGCAAAAAATGACTTTTGTTCATGAGTAAAAGAAGAGAAGAGTAGTAAGGAATGTGATAGTGTAGATAATGCTGACCATCTAAAGAGCACAACTTCCCTCTGCTCTTGCTAACTAGTGTCTAGTAGACACTCTGACCAAACATAAGCTATGTCTAATTTTCTCTTTCAGATTAGCTAGTATATGTGTTGTGTGAGTGTGTGTGTGTGTGTGTGTGTGTACATATGTATGTATGTATGTATGTATGTATTTATACATATATATATATATAGAGAGAGAGAGAGCACACAAAAATGCTATATATGTGCATGTATAGAAATAGCACACATATACATATATACACATATATAGCATATATGTGAGCTCTTTATGTATTTATATATATACACACATATATATTATATTATATATATAATTATATATAATATATATAAATAAATTATATACATTTATATATAAACAAATTATATATATAATATATTATAAAATTATTATATACATAATATATACTATATAATTATAATATATATATATGATCTGTGCTTCTCTCAAGATTTATGTGTTTTGATATGTGGACATCTCAATCCTGAATGAGACAGTATTGAGAGACTTTGTATTAGTGAGATGATTAGTTTATGAACATAAAGCACTCATGAAGTTAACAAGCACCTTCATTAAAGGGATCTCAGATAGGTTATTCTTCTTTAGGAAGATGAAAAGTGAAAAAGCAGGCCTCAACAAACACCACAGCTGCTGGCACTGTCATCTGAGGTTTCCTGGTCACTAAATATGAGGAAGAAATTTCTGTTCTGTAGGCCATCCAGCTGATAGCATTCTGCTCTAGAACTAATACAATTTTCCATATGAACTCTTCTTATTTTTAAATTTCATACTTAAATTCAAATAATAAATCATTCCTTTTCAGACCAAGAGTATGCTAAAGAAATTAATTTATCTGCAATTATGATTTATCTTGAGGTAATTATTTTAAAAGTTAAGTATTTATTTGTGCTATTAATATTTCCTAAAATATATTTAAAGACCTTTAGATTAAAAGTCCATGAATACTTGAATCATGTGAGCTTTATTCATTCATGTATTTCATGAGTTAGCGAAGTTCATGAAAAGCAACATGAGCTAAAAATTTTGAGCTCTCTTAGCAAGACAGAGCCACATTTAAAAATTTTGATTGACTAGCAAGCAATCGACCTCTCACAACTGTTCACCATTTGTAAACCTCACTACATAAAATGTAGTTATTTATAACTTGTTGATTATATTGTTCTGAAATCAAAGTATAGTAGTAAAGATTAAGTATTTAAGATGGTGATTATTTCACACTCATGGGTGTGGGTGGTCAAGTAAATACCTTCATACCATCAACCCTTGCATAATTTTGTACTCTAAGTTACAGTAGTTGATGACTTGATGGAATTCAGCATCATATCCAAAGCTTGGTATTTTATCTTGGGTGAAGGGAATAATATCGAGCAAGTGCATTTCATGGATCCATGAAAGAAAGAACAAGGAACATGTAAAGGAGTGCTATGAATGTAAGCACAGAACAGGATGGCCTTGTATGTGCAGCCATTCCCTGCCTCTCTTGAATATGGTTTGGAAAATAAGCAACTTCCCATTAGTTATAAATATGTTTAAAGGAAATGAAAACTCAACTCATTCCTAAGGGTTTTAATACATAAACATGAACATCCTTCTATTGTGCTCAGTAGATTGATTTTAAGTTCTAGCTTCTGGTTTTATGTTTTGTCCATAAATTATATATGTTTTATTTACAAGCAGTTATAGATAGCTTATATTTCATTATTAGAGGTTGACAAAAACAGATATGAAAAAGAAAATTCTATACTCCCCTTTAAAATAATGTTGCAATAAAAATGGTGAAATAAATCTACATATGAAAAGGAAAGGTCAGGGAAGCCTCTCTTCAGAAATATCCTTTTAGCATTGTGAAGTATCCAATGGCATTTTTATAATTCAGTTTTAGAATTTGTATCACAAGGAAAGCTATTTTATTTTGTTGTGTATCAGAGAGAGAGATGACAACGTGCTTAAGGGAATTTCATCCAATTAGCATTCCAGTGTCAGTCTTTGGCAGAATACTCCAAATAAATTCAGAGTGAGGTGGAAATATATGCATGGCACATATTCTAAAGGTTCAAAAATTTCAAAATTTTGACTTTATAATTACAAGCAAGTGCATGATCAGGTTTATAATCTCAGTTGTTTGTAACTACAGGCTATAAGGAATCATTTCAACAAGCATTTCTTAGGGATCAATGCAGTCAGATGAAGCCAAACCATAACAAAGTTAACAGTGTGTGTGCATTTTACTCACTCACTAAATTTTGAATATATTAATATAGTCAAAGATGCATTTTCTACTGTCTGCATAAACAATTACAATGTACAAGAGTAAATCATACCCACCATTGTCAAAATTGTTATTATAAAACTTGTACAATTATTAGACACAGCATCTCCATGACATAATCTTCAAAGTCATTAAAGGGGTTACATTGCTATCTCTCTCTTTTTTTTAAGGAAATTTTGAGTTCATGTAAGCAAAATGACCTACCTACCAAAAAAGCCAAATAAACCTGCTCTTTATTTTATTTAAGGTCACTGTAACTCAGTTGTCACCCTTTTGGTCATATAGTAATGGAAAACCCCAAGAAGAATAATTTCAAATAAATTTCATGAATCATGATATACTTGGGATTAAGAGATGTATATTAACACCCTTGGACTTTATTCTACATAGTGAATTATTTTCCAAAATTACATATGAAAGTTCACAAAGTAAAATATTGACTAATCTTTAAAAGTTAATGATACTTCCAAGAAAATGTTAATATCCAGCCTGGCACCAAGAAAAAAAAAACATTGTCCAAATCCATTCCTTGGTTAGAAAACAGGGAATATCTATAGTGGCCCTGGCTTTGCTTACAATGGGACTTAGGAAATACCTTTGGGTGACAGCTCATGTATTTGGAACTCATACTCAAGCAATATGCTTCTGGTGTTACTTCCATGTGCTAGCCTACTGACTTTTGTACCTGTTTCAATAGCTTGGGAACCACTCATTCCTGGTATCTCTAGAAATAACCTCTGATTTTCTCAATGTATTCCCATGAGGGTTTTTTTTAAACTTGGTACTCAGGAACTCCACTCCTGAATTGTTCCCTTCTCCTTTGGGCATTATTACTCTTTCCTCTAACTCAATTTAGTTATAGCATCTGACATCAGGGTCAAAATGTTATTCTAAATGTTTCCATGAAGATATTTGTAACATGCATACCAGAAGATTTAATAAAGCAGATCTTCCTTTTCAGTTCAGTTGAAGTCTTTAGTAGGGAATAAAAGATCTTTGAGGCGAAAGAGGGTCTCTATTAGCCGACTACTTTCCAACTTACAGTACAATTCTCCCTAGTTTCCAGTTTGCTGGTCTATCTCAGATTTTAGACCTCTTAGTTTTCATGACTGTGTGAGCCTTTCCTCCCTAGTTTTATCCATTTGTTTTCATTTGAAGTGTAAAATAATTATAAATTAATTTCATAACATAAGGTGGTACTGTGAGTAAAAGCATAAATACACAAAAAATTTATAAACTACATAGATTGAAATGGAAGGATGAAATACAATTTTGATTATCAGATATCCAGAGCTGTGTTGGATTCTAGGTCTCAAGTGTCATTGTGACTATCTGAACAAATAATTTCAGAGGTTATTTACATTTTAAAGGTTTCTGTGCTGTAGATGTTGATTTCAGATGTTAAGCCTAGATGTAGTCGAAGACATGGATTCAGGGCAAACACAGTTATTCTTTGTCTAATTAAATCACTGGTTATGGTAAGACTAGAGCTCTAGAGTGTTTTGGCTTTTTTATAATCAACTCTTAATCCTTGAACTGGAAGGCTTCAGCCTTTATACAATCTAGAACACTTAAACTACTAGCCGAACCCTACTGCTGACTGAGCCACTCTGACTACCTCCTTCTGAACTCTGACACTTCTTGTTCAATTGACTCTTCAGCTTGGTTATCTGCTTCTCAACTGATTCTCTTGCTGACTCTTCAACTGACTCTTCTTAATTGACTGCTTCAATGTAACTCTTACAATAACTCGCCTTAACTGAGCTGAGAGCCTGTCTTTTCTCATGAGAGTTGGGCATGTCCTTACTCTGCTGCCTCTTCCTCTGATTAGTCACATTGTCTGCCATTAACTCTGACTCATCTCAGATGTCACTTCCTGTGTGACACTGACTCCTTCTGAGTCCTGTTTCCTGTCTGTTTCCACTGTACCTCCCCCATCAAGGTATTAAAGGCATAGACTACCACAGCTTTCTGAAAACTGGAATTAAAGATGCTTGCTACCACCACTTTCTGAATACTGGATTAAAGGTGTGTCTACATTCAATCCAGACCACTCAGGCCTCTGAATGTAGCTGCTGGAATGTAGACCCTAGCTTTCACGCAGGGCTATTGCTCTACACTGTTCTACACTGTGCATAAAGGCAGGTATTGCACAATCAAGCCCACTTTTGAGGTTAAGAACAGTGCGCTACCTAAAAAAAAATTACTGATAATGAAAGTGTTCCATATATGTCTATTTTGATCAAAGATTTTTTTAAAGTAGCTCCATAAATTGTATAAATGAGTAATATACTTGTTTCTGTGATTTTAATTCATGTTAGCTCCTGGTCATTTCCAAAATTGTTGATTTAACAGTTTTAGCCATTTATGCATTTACCCTATTATTATAAAGAGTTTTAAATCTACCAACAAAAAAAGATCATATTTTAAATTGTGGAAATTATTAGAAATTCAGAAATAAATAGCACCACTCTAAAATTGGTTGATGTCAATTCAACTACTGTTTAGAGCTGCTTTAGTTAAAAGCATCCAGTGCTCCTGTGGGCTGATGTTATAATAATGAGCAAGATTTATTCATGATGCTGGGAGATAGTATACTTTCCAGTTCAATGCTTCCCTGAAATTGCTACAATTACTACCTAAAATTACTAAAATTTCTGCATAAATTATTAATGGGTAAATAAAAATAAAATGTTGTGTAAATTCCAGAGCCTCAGAGTAAGAATTCCAGTTCTAAGGAGAAGAGTGATAGCTTGGTACTATGAACCTACTTAAAGTTTATCCACACTAGTGCTACTAAAACAGTGCATTAAGAACTTACAGTAAAATCTACAAAAATATTCCAACACATATGTCTTAGTTTTTGTTCTATTGCTGTGAAGAGATATTATGCCCAAAACAACTCTTATAAAACAAAGCACTTAATTGGGGACTTGCTTACAGTTTCAAAGAGTTATTATCACCACAGCATGGAGCACAGCATCACTCCAGGCTGGTGCTGAAGAGATTTTACATCCTATTCTTGAGGCAGCAGGCAGAGAGAAACACTAGGCCTACTGTGGGTTTTTTGAAACTTCAAAACTCACCCCAGTGACATGCTTCCTCTAATCTTACCCTAACAAGGCCACACCTCCTGATCCTTTTCAAACAGTTCACCAACTGGGAAATAAGCATGCAAGTATATGAACTTATTTGGGCCATTCTCATTCAAACCACAACATATTTTAATAGCATAATAGTAGCTTTTTACATTACTTGGTTTATTATCTTACAAATGAATGAACCAAATGAAAACTAAATTTTCTGCTCCACATTGCCCATTATCTCTAGCAAAAATAAAATCTATTTGAACTTTCAAGGTTAAGTTTTAAGCATAAAATTTCTTAAACCACACACACGAAATCATATCTCACTTTCTATACTAAATTCAAAAAGACTTAATATTGATATCCATCATCCTCTTGAATATATCACAATGATTCAAACTGGAATTCTTGATTTCCATGTAAATAAAATAAGGTATGTAATTAGGAAATTTGCTGAAGATCTGTTTTCCTTAGCATAGCAGGCCTCTGGTTTTGTCATTTATGCTGGACTTAGAAGGTAAGGAGGCAGAGACAACATTTGGCCTAAGCTTCCTTAACAGTAGAGATAGAAGAGAGCAGAAACTTCAAGGAAACCAGTTTCTGGCTTCAGGCATGATAGCATTGGTTGCCTTTTGAGTAGGCGAGTCACTGGGAAAAGTTACTTGAAGCTACCACACAGCTGTCACTTATCTAGGAAACAACTGTACCAAGGAGGTACAATCATTTGGCCCATATCAGCATCTTTATGGATGCTAGGTATGTGGAATCTACTGGCTTGGGGCAGAAGTAGCAATTCCCTTCCCCTACTTCATTGGTTTTATTTCTCTCAAGTATCCTGCTTAATAAATTTTGTACCTAATGTCTCAAATTTCTTCACTATGGCCACTGGTATCTTCTCCCATTTCAGACTATTTTTAACTGACTATTTAAATAACTATTCACTTACTTTTAGTTACCACGTGTTACATGTTCTTACATTTCTTCCCTTAGAGATATGTATTTATTTGCATAATTAAGTGTCAAAATATGTGTTCAACAGACATTCAAATGTATAAGTTTGCTAATAATAGCTAAAATATAATCAATCTAGATGCCTATTGGTGCATGGATGGGTAAAGAAAATGGGATATGTGTATTATATAATCTAACATATCTCACTAAACACACACACATATGAATATTATTCAGCAATGAAAAGAATGATATCCTATTACTAGCAACAAATTAAATATTACTGAAAGTCATTCTGGCAAGTGAGTGGAATAAATTGCAGTAAGATAAATATTATATGTCTGCTTTCATGTAGATATTTAGGAAAGCTAAACATTAAAAGTCTTTTTTGTCTATAAGAAAACCATTATGGTTCTAGAAGAACAGAGAAATTTTCATGTAGGGTCAGAATGCTACAAAACAAAATACTGTATGAATAAGAGTGGTTACTAAAAGTTAAAAGATGTGGGAAAGCGGTCCAATAATGGGAACGAAAACACAGTTAGAAGAATGAGCATCCCAATTTCTTAATCCGTGATCAGTGAGCACAAATGTGACCTTCAGCTGAATGTTAAGGGCTTGAAGCATCCACCAATAGTGAAGGATTTCTCCATTTTCAGTAATAAAAAAGTATTGTAAAGTCAAAAGCATGAATTTGACCTGAGGAGTCTCTTGAGTGCTTGCCTGTGCTGTAGTGCAATATGTCACTGCAGCCTTGTTCTGAGCACTCTGCATGACATGTGGCACGTGACAAACTTGGCACATGCTGGCAAACCAAGACACACCAGAGAGCATTGCCTAAAACACCTCAGCCAAGAATTGAGACAACTCTTGGCTATGATTTGAAGTGTTTTGACTCTACATGAAAATTTTCCATTTTAGAATCATAATGTCTTACTTACAGACAATGAAGACTTTTGATGTTTTCCAACACAGTCCTCACACCCAAATATCAAACTAGTCTATAAATGGATTATGTTGTTTAAAATAGTGTTTATTTATTTTAGGGGGGTATTTTTCAAGGCAGGATTTCTCTGTGTAGCCCCAGCTGTCCTAGAATTCACTCTGTAGACCAGGCTGGCCTCAAATTCACAGAGGTTTGCCTGCCTCTGCCTCCAGAGTGCTGGTATTAAAGGTATGTGACACCACCACCCAGCCTGGCAAGAATGTTTATTTTTAAAGTTGCCATTCGGGTTTACTGACTTCAGTTTCATTTAAAATATTTGTTAATTAAGAAGTATAAAAAAAATTGATAAATTAATTTGTGCTTAAGATTGGTATAAAATTTCCGACAGTTTTGTTCTACTTATTGATAGAAGTCAGAGTGCTCAGCATGGAGTAAAAATTTAAAAATATCTATCAATTCTGAAACATGTTGAATATGCTTTATATCCCACATTCCCAAATATTAGTCATGATTTTGTTCTTTATACAAAACAAGCACATTTACCTCAATAATATGTAAGTTTGCTTTGATTTTCTATTTAATGATTATATTTGCATCAATTATATTTTACATCAAATTATATTTACATCGAATAAAAATTATATTTATATTTAAAGTTATTTTTAAAATAATTATTTCTGATTTATAACTAGCAAATGTTTAGTTTGTATACCTATTTAGTATGTCTCTATATCCAGGGTCACAAAAAATTTACTCACCCAGGAAGTTGGGAGTAGAAAAAGTTTTATAAACCATGTTCTAAGCAACATAACAATACTGTACCTTAAAAGTTAAAAAATAAATATTCCCATAGGAAAAAAAATGGTAATGTAATATGAATACCTGTGACTGTCCTGGTAAATATATATCTGAAGATTGTAAATTGAATTTGATCTGTGGCTGATGCTTTTGGAAGAGGTCTTTTATAAATGTTTCTCAAAGTTTGAAAAGAAACAAAGACTTTGGGATGCCTCACAAGGCTCATAGTGATGAGGGCTGTTTCTTCACCAACGCCAACTTTACTAGTGTGAACTGTGTTCCCTGGCTCCTTCTAGATACCTAAAAATATAGTGAACACCAAACCATGCATCTTGCAAGTATTCTTATGTGTACATGTGCACATAACATACATTTAATGTCTTTTCCACCTTAACTAAATTCTTACTGGGTACAGTGACTGTAACTTTTGCAGTTTGAGGTGTTACAAGCAAAACTTGCATGAATTTCCTTTCCTTCTACACAAGTTCTTGGATTAAAGATTTGTTTTTCGCGGAGCTCTTAGTAAACTCACCATATGATCTTTACTTGTTCTAAGTTACAAAATTAATTCACTGTTTCATTTAAAGAAAGCATCTTATAGTTTGCTTTCACCATTGCTTTACCTGAGTAATAATAAAGTTGAATAACAATACAGTGTAGCGTACCTCAACAGTGGGTTTACTAAATGAGATGGTTTATAAGTGTGTTGCACATACTGCACAAGTAACTGATGATGATGAGAGAGTGATCTGCACTGCGTGGATAGGCTAATGATAGAGTGGAACAGCACGAGACAGCCTGATAGCTCAGCACACTGCTCAGAAAAACATGCAATTGACAATCTACAAATTGTTTACTCTGAAGATCTATTACTAATATTTTCTGATCATGAACAACTAAAGCTGTGGAAAACAAAACCATGACTGGAAAAGCAGAGGTACTGCTGAACTTCATGATGCTCTGAAGAAGCAGTGCTTAACTGGATTCTGAACTGTGTACTCACAGGGTTTCTCTGTTGTAACTCTGGGTGTCCTGGAACTCACTCTGTAGATCAGGCTGGCAAACTCAAACTCACAGAGATGCCCCTGCCTCTGCCTCCTGAGTGCTGTGATTAAAGGCATGCACCATCAATGCCCGGCCTCATTCTGTTCTTTAAACTGGCTTTTAAGTGGATACTGATTCTGTTTTTATGGGTTTTATATAAATATATGTATCTCAGCATCTGTGTTTCTTGTACTTTTTCTTTGGTTCTTTATTATTCTGCTCATTTGTTTTATCCTATTCTAGTTTGTTTTATTATTATTATCATTAATTTTATTGTCATTGTTACTGTTATTATTTCTTTTTCAGATGCCTGTTTGTTTTCTAATGAGTGACAGAAAGAAAAAGTATGGAATTGGGTGGGTGGGAAAGTGGGGAGGAACTCAGAGGAGTTGGAGGAAGGAAAAAAAAACTAATATATTATATGAATGAAAACCTATTTTTTCTTTTTTAATGTACTTTTTTCTTACCTCATCTAATACATCCTGACCCTCATCCTTTTCTCCTTCTATTTCACCCAGCCCCTGCCTCTCCCCTCTCACCAGATCCACACACCCCCCTCTTTCCTTCAAACAAGGCATAACAAGATGGAACAAGGCCTGGCTCAAGGCTGGACAAGACAACCCAGCAGGAGGAAAAGGGCCCCAAGGACAGGTAAAAGCATCAAAGAACCCCTGGCTCCAACTTTTAGGAGTTTTACAAGAACACCAAGCCAGACAATCATATGATATAAGTAGGTGGCCATGCAGGCTCTTAGTCTGCGGCTTCAATTTCTGTGAGCCCCTAAGAGTGCTGGAGAGTTGACTCTTTGGGGTACGTTCTCCTGGTCTCTGCAGTCCCTCTTCCTCTCATCCATGGGGTTACCCAAGCTTCACACTATGTTTGTCCCTGGTCTTTTGCGTCTGCTCTGATCAGCTCCTGGAGGAAGCCTCTCTGATGATGATTGGGTAAATCGACCAATCTATGAACATAGCAGAATATTAGGAATCACCAAGCCAGGTGGTGGTGGCACATGCCTTAAATCCCAACACTTGGGAGGCAGAGATAAATGGATTGCTGTGAGTTGGAAGCCAGCCTGTTCTATAGAGTGAGATACAGGACAGCCGAAGAAAGGAAGGAAGGAAGGAAGGAAGGAAGGAAGGAAGGAAGGAAGGAAGGAAGGAAGGGAGGGAGGGAGGGAGGGAGGGAGGGAGGGAGGGAGAGAGGGAGGGAGGGAGGAAGGAAGGAAGGAATCATCTCCAAATTCTCCACTCTCTGGATCTTGGGTAGCCCTGCAGTGTCAGACATGGGCTCCCCTCTTTGGCATGCGGTTCTGCCCTTCCATTGTCCTAGTAGATACTAAAGGCAGGATAGGTTATAGGTCAACGGTTTTGTGTCTGGGATGGTGTCACAGTTCCATCTCTCAAAGCCTTTCCTGGGAGCTCATGAAACTGAAAAGCTTCTGTAATACAAAGGACACTGTCAGAAAGACAAAACAACAGTATGCGGAACAGGAAAAGATTTTTTGTAAAAGATTTTCACCAACTCCATTTCAGATACAGGGATAATACTCAAAATACATAAGGAACTCAAGAAACCAGACATCAACCTAACAAACAATCCAATTAAAAATGGCATATAGATCTAAACAAAGAATTTTCAAAAGAGGAATCCCAAATGGCTGAGAAACACATAAAGAAATCTTCAACACCCTTAACCATCAGGGAAATGCAAATTAAAACTACTCTGAGATTCCATCTTACTCATGTCACAATGGCTAAGATCAAGAACACAAATGACAGCTCACACTGGTGAGGATGTGGAGCAAGGGGAACACTCTTTCATTGCTGATGGGAGTGCAAACTTATACAGTCACTATGGAAAGCAATATGGTGATTCCTCAGAAAATTGGAAATTGACCTACCTCAAGACCCAGCTATACCACTCCTGGGCATATATTCAAAGGACAGTCTTTCCTACCACGAGGACACTTGCTCAACAATGTTCATAGTGGCTTTATTCATAATAACTAGAAGTTGGAAACAACCTAGAAGCCCTCAACTGAAAAATGGGTAAAGAAAATGTGGTACATACACACAATTGAGTATTACTTAGCTATCTAAAAACTGACATCATGAAATTTGCAGACAAATAGATGGAACTAGAAAAATTATTCTGAATGAAGTAACCCAAACCCAGAAAGACAAACATGGTATGTACTGACTTATAAGTGAATATTAACTGTTAGGTAAAGGATAATCATTTTAAAATTCACAGATTCAGAGAGACTATGCAACAGGGGTAGTCACAATGGGGACACCTGAATCTCCCTGGGAAAAAGAAATAGAACAGATGGCTTGCAAATGTGCCGGGGGCAGATGGGAATGGGAATAGGAAGGACCAAGTCGGGGAGAGACATAGAGGGAGAACATATATGGAGAGACAACCGGGGGTTGGAGAACATCTGGGGGTAATATGGAGATCTGGTGCAGGGGCAACTCCCTGCAATGAGGGTGACCCTAGGGAGGACACCTAGTAATGGGGGATAGGGGGATAGGGAGGATGAACAGGACATCTCTTTAAAGAAAAAGAATTGTGAATAGAGACTGAGAGAGAGAGAGAGAGAAAGAAAGAGAGAGAGAGAGAGAGAATAATGTAGTAACACACTACTTGCCTTGGATTGCCCATGAAACAACTTTTACAACCTAAGCAAATGCATAACGTTAATTTTTAGTATATAATATTCTATGGCTCTGATCACAGAATAATGTACGGGTTATTATAATGCTTGTTTTATAATAATCAATGGCTGGAAACAGGAAATAAGCTGAAAGTAGCTTTATTCTATAAAATGAGTGTCCGTTATAAATGCTACATATATGCAGCATTTGGATAGTGTTCGATAATATCTGTTATCTGGGTCAGTTGGAATTAGTTGGAGTCAGTGGTTTATTCCCTTGTAAGACTCTGTTAAAGATTTTGTAAAGGACCCCATTCCTTCCCCCATGTCTCTGTTGTGTTCAAAATAAAAGAGAGCAGCGCCTCTTATTAAGGACAGACACTCAGACACACAGACACACAGCCGGGGCAGTTATATTCACAAGGCAGTATTCAGACTGACACAGTTCAGATTCATAAAACAGACAGATGAGAGCTACAGAAGATACAGGGAGAGAAAAGTAGCAAATTCAAATCTGGACTTGCTCCCTGTCAAAGGACAGCAAGGGGAAGTACTTTGACTTCTTTCCTTAATGCCACACTGACATTATTGGTGACTCTGCGTCTATTATTAGTACATTCAAATAGACTGAATTTTGGTGCCCAGATGAGGAATCTCAAATGTATTAAATCTATACAGTTTTCCATGCTAAGGTGGGCTTTTCAGTGGTGCAGCTGCCTGTGAAAGACCCATGTTCAGATAAGCAACCAAAGTAAACTCACTATGCTATACTTGCATCAGATTGTTTCTTTGGTTTATCTGTGGTGTCCTGCCTTGGGAGAAGAGAGATTCGTTGATTTTTCCAAGGAAAAGGAAAAGGCATAATGCAGCTCCCCATCTTTCACGGAGATTTGAGACTTACTTGCATTATTTAGCTTCACTACTTGTTCTCTGTCAGTTACCTGTCAAGCTCCAAGTCTCCATGAAGATTTTACCTCTACGGTTATTATCTTTATCATTCTCTGGGAATATAGTAGCCACATGGACAAATAACCCAGACATCTGAACTCTGATTCTTGGACTTCCCAATGAGCTCTTCTGCTCCACTAAGCATCTGTTTATACAACCCTGACATTCTCAAGAAACAATCCAGTCTCAAACTGTCCATTTCGAATATCTCATTCTGACTCCAGTTTTTCATTCCTCCAACCACTTTCTGCATTTTTAGGTATGTCATATGAAAGACTTTCTCAGACATCTGACTCAGAATACCTCTTAGTTTACCTGCCATGGCCTGAAGGTTTATATCATCCTGGAATCATGCACTGAAATTGTGACCCAGAAACTGATGTTATTCTAATAAATAGTGGGTATTACGAGTGGTTGTTATTAGTGCCTACTCTAGTTTCCTCTCTATTGCTGTGGTAAACTCCACAGTCAAAAGCAACCTGGGGAGAAAGGGATTTAATTCTTCTTATATGTACATGAAGGGAAGTCAGGGCAGGATTTTAAGTCAGGAATTTAGAGGCAAGAACTGAAATTTAAGCTGTGGAGGAATGGACATTGCTTTCTGGTTTGTTTGCTGTTGTTTTCTCAGCCTGCTTCCTTATAAGTCTCCAAACCATCTGCACTTTTGATTCTCCATCATCCCCTCTAAACCATTCTCCCAGCAGGTTTTGGTACTGAACTTTGTAAGGCTCATATTGAGATCATTTACATGTCTGAATTTGTCTATAATCCTTTATATCTACTCTGATTTCTTTTACATCATGAATACAAATCAAATATATTTATCTTTCCATCTTTTCTAACTCATTGCCCATAACCATAATGCCTATGTTATATCACTTATATATCATCTAGACACTATTTCATCATTAAGTTGAATATTTACTTAGTTGACTGAATATAAATAACTCACTGATCTGCCCAATACTCCTAGGTTATATAAAGGAAGGAAGTGTGGGCATAATAGTAAATTTCAGGTCACAATTTCTTTTTTATTTTTTTGGTGAGGGGGCAGGGGTTGAGACAGAGTTTCCCTGTTATAACTCTGGCTGTCCACAAGCTCACAAAGATCTGCCTGCATCTGCTTCCCAAATGCTGGGATTAAAGGCATGTGCTACCACTGCCTGGCTTCATGTCATAATCTCTAATAGTTAAAATTCTTAGCAATTTTATTTCCCCAAACCACTATCAGCTCCCTGTAGCATTCTTTGGTGTTTATTATGCTTTCTTCTTTTAAAAATGACTTTGCTATTCACTATTTTGAATGTTAGCAGACTCTTTTTAAAAATACATTACTTGGTTTCCCTTTCAAGTAATACTTTAAATCCAGTTACTGGTGAACCTAAATTCTTTCTTCCTTTCTAATTATGAATCAATTCTAGAAAAGCCAGGGAGAATGATTATACTGATGAATTTGAGCTGTATTAGTGAATAAAAGAGAAACTATGATGTCAAGCTCATATATTAATAACAAATAAATTAGTTTCCACTGCTTCTAATGGGTGGCCATGTGCTCAATTTCTGCCTGTAAATACATCCTGGATAAACAGTGTTCAATTCCAACATTTTCAGATTCTATGTCTGAGATCCTATCTCCTCACCTTGAGTATGAGGGCTGTGTTAGTGACTTTTGTATACTCATGACTAAAATACCTAACAAGAAAAATATTTTCGAGATGGAAGATTTGTTTTGGCTCATATCCTGGTATGGAATCATTTTATCATGGTTGGAGTGATCTGCTGGAGAGGTTAAGTTCACGGCAACAGTAATTTGTAGCAGAGGCTGTATAAATCACAGAAGACCAGGATACAAAGAATAGAATGAACTAGGAACCATGTATAACAACCAAAGTCCTGGCCCTCCCTTCAGTGGAACCTACTTCCTACAGGTTCAGTCATAACAAGGGTACTGTGGCGACCATATCAATGAATTAGTAAGCATCTTTTACACGTATTACTGGCGTAATCTTTGATTTTACCCTTGAGCTATGTTACTGTAAAAACTCTAAAGGAAAGTTAGGCCAAATACTCAACACTGGGTCATAACCTTCTAGAATTTCTCATTTCTTGCTATTTGTTAGAAGAAAAATCTGTGCCCTTAGCACCAATCCATATCTCATGGTTCAGGTATGGGCCCAGTGGTTCCTCACTGAGGCATTCAGTATAAAACCCTTTTAGTTGAGGGATACATTCAGTCTGCCTGGCTTTTATTTGGAAAACATGTTTATCAACTCAGAGATGAATCACTGGAGCATTTATGCTATATCAACTCAGGCTCTGTTGTAGCTTTCCACTGCGGCAATGGCCTTTCTCTTATATGTACATCTGAATCTGAAAACTCCTTAAATAGAAAGACTGGCCTCCTTCCAAGGCTTCCCAAATTTGATTACGGAGTCATCTGAGAGCAGGTCTGATTGACTCACAGCACCACAAGGGCCACTGTTAGCTGCATTTCCCCCTCTAAGTGGTGTTCTGTGGCGATGTCTGCCAATCTGAGTCATTAGCAAACATGACTCAGAGTACAGGGTGTCCTGAAATGATGTGAAGCAGAATCAGGCATCAGCTTTGTTCTCTTCTGACAGCTGATAATGCATGGAAGATTTTGATCATAAAGGCTCGTGTTTGCTTTCATAATCCATTAAGAGGAACATCTGTCTTTTATGAAGCAGTATACTGAAGTAGCTAAAGACTGAAGTGCTTTGAATACTTATGTCTCTCAAAATTCATAGGTTAAAATTTTATTCCCAAGGTTGTGGTAGGAGGAGGCAAAGGTCACAGCAGCAGCGTACCCCTGGATGAAACCGGTATCTTACAGAAGAGGCCCTGGAGAGACTTTGGTTAATCTGTGTGTAGAACAGAGTGAGGAGACTACTGTCTAGTAAGCTTTTTCTTTGAATTCGCACTCCTCAATATCAATATGTGTTTTCTGTAGGATCTTTGGCCCATTGCATTTTGTTTTAATGTCTGAAATAAACTATTACAAAGACTTAAGTTTATTAATTAAAAGTAACTGAGTTGGGCTGAGTTTAGTACAGTGCTTGCCTAGCACACATGAATCCCTGAAAGTGATTACTAGTACCACATTAAACACAAATAGCAAAGTAAACTGGGTATACAATCAATACCAGCACTCAGGAGGCAGATACAGGAGGATCAGAAATTCAACAACATTCTGGGCTACTTGAGTTCATGACCAATGTAGTGACATGAGTCTCATCTCTAAATAATTAAATAGATACATACATACATAAATTGAAATGTCACTGAAACCCAGTTCCTCATAGAAGAATGCCAAAGTATGCAGGTAGACCTGAGAGCACTTACTGCTCCTGTGAGGAACTTGGTTTGATTTCCAGCAAGCACATGGTGGCTCCCACTCATTCATAAATCCTAGGCATTCATGTGGTATGTGTTCATATACATAAAATAAATACAATTTGTAAAAAGAAAATCAATGACAAAGCCTAGATCTGGGTGTAAGATAAGAACTCATTTACTGGAAGATGCTACTGTGACATTATAATAAGCCAATAGTGTTTTAGCTGTCATTACCACCACACATTCATCTTTACTTATTCCCTTCGGCTTAAATCTCCTCAGCAAGCTTCTTTGTATTTTCCTTGTAGACTCAAAACAATCCTTTACTCTAAAATTCTAAAAGGAATCAAGACAAAATTTCCCCTAAGTCAGAGAACAGGCACACTAGAATTCAAGGATAATACCTGATACCTACTGGAAATGATATCTTTTTGTTTGTCTTTTATTATTATTTCTGATTTCTTATAAAGAATGGAATTCTATTAAGTAAATGGAGACTAATAATACCTTAGAGTATTTACTAGTAAGTCAAATGTATAGGGTACTGTGATAAAAAATAATACAGATGTGCCATAGAATAGTAAGCAAATAAATTTCATCTGGTAGATGAAGCAAACCCAATTTCTACTGAAGGACAGGAAGAGTGTTTACCCATGGGTTTTCAGCCAGGCTGGCAATCATGTGCTGTTAGGGAAAGAATGTAGCAATGTTTGAGCCCTCTATGAGAGCTCTCTGTTTGCTGATCTGACACAAGAGCTTGCTCTGAAACACTGCCTATTGTCTCTTCTTCTCACACTAACTTTTACACATAGCTTTTCTATTTCTAGTCTTTCATCTGCTTTTAGGAGTCCTTTCTCTTAACTTCTAATGTTCAGATAATAGTGGTATTCAATTGTTAGGGTTTCCACTGCAAAATTGCACAGTGCTGGTGACTTACACAGTAAACCCCACCACCACCACCACACACACACACACACGGAAAATCTGAGAGCTAGAAACCCAACATCTTGATTTCTCCTGAGGCCTCTCAGTGACAGCCACTGTGTTTTCTCTATGTATATACTTCTCTAGGGTCTCTTCCCTTTTTTATGAGGACATCTATTCCATTATATTAGGGGGCACCTTTATGACCTCATTTAACCTTTGAGACTCCTTTAAAGAGCCTATATCAAATATGGTAACATTGAGGTTAGGGGTTCAATGTATTCGGTTTCAAGGAACACAATGCAGTCCATCACATGTTTGCAGATTCATTATTTGACAAATCAACCTCCATGACCTTGCTTAGTGAAGTACTAATAGAGCTTGACATGATAATTAGTCTCTGTCCAAGAAGTATAATGTGCTTGTGAGACTAGGCTAAAAGCAAACCCAACATATATGGTCTGGAAAGTATGTATAAGGGTGGCTTTTTAAGAGGATAACAAATGGTCTCATTTTGTCATCAAAATTATTTCTGTATTTGGTACAATATTTACAAAGTAAGGGGGTTTACAAAATCTTAATTTTCTTTTTTTAAAGAAATATTTCAAACACAGGAAAATTTGAAGAAAATGAGTATTCATGTATTCCATCATTCAATAAATCATAATGTATGTGTATACATATTTGAAGCTCCTTCAAGTCATTGCTTAACCATTTCCCTTATCTTTTTCACTATGGGTTATCATGTTTAAAACACAATCTACCTGCATATTGCAATGTAGCTTTTAGGGACACCCTGGAAGGCATTTCTAGCTACTGCCTGGAACCTCTGGCCCTGTCCGCCACACTGCTGCTGGTTGGGGGGGGGGGGAGCGGTGAGCCAGCGCAGAATCAAAAGACCAGACTCTGGGAGATGCGTGGACAAGCAAACTCTCTTTGTTCAGGACAAAGGGCACACTTTATACTCCCTATGTCCCCCCTCATTAACCCCCATCCCGCACCCATTCGTCTCTTGAGCAGGATCCTGGTGAAATGTCCTTTGCTGGTTGGCTCTTGTGATGTCATCTGTTCCTAGGTATCAGCTTTCACATCTGTGGAACCACCGCCTCTGTTTTAATTCCTGGCAGCCGGTTCTTAGGGAGGCCTTACTTCCTCCTACATTGTGACTCATACGAAAAATCTTACAGGAATAACTCACAATACTTTATTGAATTTAAAGTCTACTCCATGAGTAAACCCCATGACTGACACTGTTACTGAGACCAAGGCCTAGATAGGTCTTGGGCCCTAGGGAAAAACCTAGTATTATTATTCTACTAAATGAACACAGCAATAAAACAACTCCTAATGATATATTGCTATTCCCATAGATCATTGCATCGATCAACTCTCAACAGAAAAGCTTCTTTTTACAGTATATGATAATTAACAAGGAGATCCATAATTCGACAATGTGCAGACAGACTTTGAAACACCTAGCCCTAAACGGGATGTCTTTATCACACCATTCCAGTCAAGGCTCAGGGATTTATGCATGAGGAGGCATTAAACTCATAAGAGCCAGAGGTGGTAAGCCACAGAAACAGCATTTTCCAAACACAATAGAGTTGATACACATATGGACTCACAGAGACAGGAATAGCGTGCACAAGACTTGCACAAATTCAAGCCAGACAAAATATTAGCATGGAGAAGGAGAAGTGGACACAAAGTTCCATGCCAAGATGAGAAGCTTTTATAATTGACACCTGCTGGGAGGGGTATCACAACCAAACAACCACCCTCACTCCAGGACAGGCCACATGAATAAGAGTAACTCAAGCCCCCATGAAACTTTAGAAATTCAAATAATATATATTATCAACTCCCTTAATACATTGACCACCATGATATCTCCATGTTCTGTGATTCAAGTATGTGGTGTCTTCAGCAATAGGGTCTTACTATCAAGTTCTGGAGAGTAACTAAGAATATTAGCAATAGCCTATAATGTTTGGGGGGGGTCTATGGAAACTCACTGGCCAACAATTGCAAAAGAGATAACTAAGGCCTGGGACTAGGCTTTTTGTTTATGAATCTGTGGTGCCCACTAGACAAGATGTTGCTCATTACAGGGTAACTCAGCTTAACCTGTTCATACATTTACATTCCAGAAAGCTTCTGGATTAGAAGGTTTTCACAGGACTCTTCCAAAAGGTCTTTGGTGTTGGTTCACTAGGTTAAAGAGCCTAGAACCCATTCTAGGTGTGTTATTTATTTACATTTCTCTTAGATGCCTTGCTTTGCTATGTTTAAATACTATATATCAACTTGATCACTTTAATGATACAATTTAATTTGGTTACTTGGTTTTATGGTGTAAAATTATTTTTTTTTTCAAAATCAGCTTTCACTGATTATGACTGACTATCAAATTTCTGCTGTCATGAAAACTGCAAAGGCATGCAAGTACATTGATGTACTATGAAGAAATGTTTTCTATTTCTGTCACTTGGGAGTGAGGATAGTGCCAATTTTAGTTTCTCCAATTTATATCAACAATGTTTTTATGTCCATAAAGAATATATCTCTAGGCAGGTTCTTAGTACTATATCCTTAATATTCCATCTACCTATATACAGAATGAAGTGATTTGGTTTATATAATTTCTCAATTCTCATTTTAAAGGGTTTCACCCAGAAAAAAAATTCATCAGACAAAATTTATTTTGCCTCTCTCGTTCTCTTGCTCTCTTGATCTCTTTCTCTCTCTCCCCTTCCTTAATCATTTTTTAAAAAACTTCCATTACATTGTATTTAGTGTATGTGTTTGTGTAAGCGTGCACACATGCATGCCATGGCATGGTTGTGAACATCAGAGGACAACTTGCAGGAGGAGTCAGTTCTCTCTTTACACCATGTGGGTTTGAGGAATCAAACCTAGGTTGTCAAAATGGGCAAATGCTTTTACCTACTTAGCCATCCCATTGGCTCAGATCTTTAATCATTTTAAAACGTTTTCGTCATTTCCTCATGGGATTCCTGTAGGAAGCTGTTGGTTATTCGAATCCACCAAGTGCAGGTCTTCTTTGTTAGTATTCATAGAAGTTTCTTCTGTCTCCTTTGCTATGTCATCCGGTAGAATGAGTAATATGACCAGATCTGACAAGTAGTCAATGCTACAGACCTTCTAAACTTGAAGTAGATAAGGACTAGTGTAAGCCTTTGAATGCTTCCCATGCCATGCCTCTTTTTATAGTTCTCTTTAGCAAGCTACTTCTGAGAAAGGACAGCAAAAGAGTCCATCCAGGATCCCCAGCCTTCATGCAATAAAGATCACGTGTATCTCAGTTACTTATGAACACATTTCTGTTTTTATAAAGTTCCTGTGCTTGACAAAAAAAATCTTTACAGATCCCCGTGTGTGAACACATAGCATATTTGTTCTGTATTATCACACACACACACACAACCTCAAATCAATTTTCTGATGGTGATTTTTATGGTCTTAATGCCAGTGTAGACATCTGGCATGAATCACCTCTTTGCATCTGCCCATTCTTAGTTTCCACTTATATTTTTCACTTAGATAGGCCTCTCATGTTGAGCCAATAATACTTACACACCAGAATTTTTTATTACAGTTATTAAATTGAACTAAAACCTGTGACCATATCGAGATAGTATTGTTTTACCAGTGATGATCTGTGCATTTTAGATCTTATTTTTATTTATACATTTTGTGAATGTGTCAGTCCTAAAAACCACAGAGTCTTGAATACCAGAAAGAATTTTTTACTACTATCAAGTGATAAAATTAATATAATTACTAAGCAAATGAAACGTTTAGGCTATACAAAACACGCCTTATACAGCATGGTCTATATGTGACACATTATGATATAGCATACTTGAAAATCTCTACTAATTAGTGTCTTTAAGATGAAAGATACTCTGATTAAACTAATTCTTGGATTCTTTCAAGATAACAAAAAGAAAGCTGTAGTATGAATGTATGCCCCATGTAGTAATGGTACCTGTAATCCCAGCCTCAGAGAGGCTGACCAGGCTACAGAAAAGCAAAAACCTAATGATAGATAACTAGGTAGATAGATGTTAGAAACTCAGCTTTAAAATCTTTCTCCTTACATTTATTTTAAACTCATATTCAGGAAGGCATTACTCATTCACGAAAAGAAGTAAGTATGGGTTAAGAGTGTCCTCCTTTCACTAAGATGTTACTTCTATTCTCCCTTATTCCATATTTATTATAAACATTTAAAAAGTAGAATAGACTTCATATTAAACAGCAAGTAAAGCAATGTAATTTAGCATATTTAGTGGCAGTAAATCATTTCTTTTAGTATATGTGCTACTAATAACAGTAATATAATACTTTATTTGCAATAATTTTTGTTTTTGCATATTACCAGACATCTAAAAACAGAGATTTCTTAACTATTCTGCCATTTGGCACTTTCCATTTCCATTTGTTCTTTGAAAGCCATATTCTCTGTGTTGGGACATGAATTAGTCAGTGTAGATAGGGATGGATAATAACACTGTTGTCTTATGAAACACGACACTGTTAGCATTTCTTCTGTCTTTACACGCAGTCGCAGAGCCTATGAAGCACTTTCTACATTTGTAAATATGAATGTCAAAGCTTATGGCCTCACTTGCAGATATTTTTCTTCACATTAATATTGTACTCACATAAATATAAAATATAAATCTTCTAATAAATGCTTACTGACATTAGTATTCATCCTTTTGTATACCGGTGTATGTGCTTGCAGGAGCATGGGTATGTGAGTATGAGCATTTGTTGGTGTGTTGCATGTGGAGACCAGAGGTCAACCTCAGATGTCATGACTCAGGAGTCAGCCTTACTTTATTTGTAGAGACAGGGTCTTTCGTTGACTGGCAAGGCTGACATGCCAGTGAGCCCTAAGGATTATAATCTATCCAGCTCAATATTTGCTTTTGCTATTTATTAAGCATTGTCCTAAGTGCTTTATATATAATTTATTCTTTAAGAATTATAATTATAACAACTTGAGAAATACAAAGTTTAGAGGAATAAGCCTGTGTGAAAGCTAGGAAGGGTCTATATTCCAGGGCTCTATATGAAGGAATTATCTTCAGTAGCCTGTGTAGTCCTCATGGAAAACTGAAAGAATGTGAGTACACCTCTTTAATCGAATCGAAATATTCAGAATGGAGTGGTAGTCCACACCTTTAATGTCTAAGATAGAAACAGACAGAGGAAGCAGAAGCTCAGAAAGAGTCCGTGTCACACAAGAAGTGCCTTCTGAGATAATTCAATGAAGGACAGGAAACATGTCAGTCAGAGGAAGAGTTAGCAGACTAAGTCAGAATGAGGACATGCCCAACTCTCATGATAGAAAGGCAGGCTCTTAGCTCAGAACAGAGTCAGTTACAAGAGTGAGTTAGAGCAGGCAGTCTGGGGTGAACAGATTGAAGCAGGCAGGCTGGGAAAGAGACACAGAGACACAGAGGCAGCTCAGCAGAAGTTAAGTATCAGATGGAAAGCATGAATCAATTTGAAGGCAAAGAGAGAAGTTCAGTTTGAGGCAGTAAGAGAGTCAGCCAAAATTTGCCGAAGTCAGAAGAGTTTGGTCAGAAACAATAAGCCAGCTCAGAAGGTCAGTTTGAACAAGGCAGCTGGGAGAGGAGTCTGGGCCAGAACAGTGAACGAGTTGAACCAGAAGAGTCAGAGTTCAGAAGAGTTAGTCAGAGCTGTTCAGTCAGTAGTTAGTCTCAGAGGCATAAATGTTTATATTGTATGGAGGTTTAAATGTTTTAGATCATACAAAGGCTGAAGCCTTCCTATTGTACAGGAAGATTGTACAGAGGCTGAAAAGTTCCAAGACTTCAGACTAAGAACTAGTGATTTAATTAGGCAAAGAATAAAAAACCTCTACCTCTAATCAACTTCTACAACAAAGAAGGTAAACACACACATACACAAATACACACATGTGCATGTACACACAGACACACATACACACACACACACACACACACACACAACAACAACAAAAACCAAAAACAAAACTGATCCCTCTGGATGGTAAAAAATGAAAGTGACTGCTTTTGACCTGAACTGTGCTCCCCTCCCCCAGGATTCATATACTAAAGCCTGGAACCTTGTATATCATAAATTGTTGTATTTACTGACAGGATGGTTATAGGTGTAATTAACTTAGAAGAATGCCTTTAAAATGGTCCACAATTCATACTTATAAGTGTCTTCATAAGTAAAGAGATTTTAACATATGGAGAAACCCTGAGACACACTGACAATGGTGCCAGGAAAAATAGCTACCTGAAACCAAGAAAAAAAGCTTCAGAAAAAAATAACTTTGTTATCACCTTGATGTTGGACTTCTACCCTCCAGAACTCTGACAACATTTATTTCAGTTAAGTCACTCAGTCTTTATCATTTTCTCATAGCTACAAGGAGAAAATAAAACAAAATGTAAACTCAAGGTCTGACCTGAGGCCTCACAGTTATAACCCGCATCCTAGTGCATCATGTGAGGACATCATGTTATTTTGGGTTTTGTTGGTCTCCAATGTTTCAAATAAATATCCATTTGCTAATAAGTTTTGTGTGTGTGTGTGTGTGTGTGTGTGTGTGTGTGTGTGTGTGTGTATTATTAATACACACTTAGAGTCTTTTTATTCAGGCAATTTTAGAGAACTATTTAGGACAAGTCACTAAGCATGGCTTTCTTGATGGTCCATAATTGACAAATATTTTAAGATATGACTAAGAGTTTAGTGAAGGACAAATCAAAAGAATCTTGAAACTTTGGAGAGCCATATGAAAGTTATGATAAAACTTAAGGGCTGTTTTAAAGACAATGTGGATAATCTCAACACTAAAACATAGAAGCCAAAGAATCTGACTTGAGTATTTTGATTATTATAACTATCTATATAATTCCCAACACAGTCTTTCTCTGTGCTGTGATTGTTGAAGCAAAGGAATCAAGAAGAAATTAAAAGTTGTTCTTGAATGCTTTCAGTACACTCAAGTCCTCTGAAAAACTTGTCTAATATTCTGGAAGCATAGGTGCAGGTGATATACGACCATATGCTTTGCCTAGAAAAATATGTACATCATGTAGGAAAAAAAAATATTACATTGAAAACTCATAGGAAACCCCAAGCAATAGGTAGTAATTTATTTGTCCATGAACAATAGTTAAGACATTTATTACTTAAAGATTCATTTTATTTTTATTTATGCATATGTGTCTATTTTAAATATGCATGGCTGCAGGTACCCAGAGAGGTCAGAAGAGGACATCAGCTCCCTTGGAGCAGAAGTGACCAGTGCTTGTGAGACACCCAAAGTAGCTTCTTGGAACTAACTCTGATCCTCTGAAATAGCAGCACATGCTCTCAATAGTTAAGTCACCTCACAAAAACTCCCACACCCCTCGATATTTATTCTGACAACAATGGCTATTTAGTTTACCACACTAAAAATACTTTCTTTTCTCTGAAATGTACAGTATTGGACCATAGTGCAGTAAGGCCCATGCCATAAGCATTAGTGATAAAATCCCTAGTAGCACTGTGACTATCTTGTAAATTTCTTAAAAATTAAAGTGAGTTTATTCCAAAGCCTTTCTTCTCCTGCAACACAAAATTTTATATTGGTTATTTGAAAGAGATCTTGTGCTGTTGCCAGGTTGACACTTTTATCCCTCTGTGGGTCAGGTTCCTTCCTCATTGATGTAACAAAATACCTGACAAGAAGGAAATGAGGAAATAAAATAAGGAAGCACTTGTTTTAGCTGATAGTTTGTGGTTGAATGCAATTCACCTCGGTAGGAATTCTCCAAAACAGGAGCCTGTGGTGGCTGGTCACACAGCATCCACACTCAGGAAACAAAGAGAGGGAGATTCTGGTGCTAACTCTCTTGTTCCTTTTCTTCAGTCTGGGTCACCAGCCCATGGGATACTGCTGCCCATATTCAGGGTCTACCTTCTTCAATTACATGTCCCTGGATAGATCTTTAAGGGTATTTCCCAAAGGCATGTCTCTTCGTGATTCTAAATCCAGTTCCTTTGAGAAGCCAGATCAACTGTGTCTCATTATAAAAAAAAACTAAGTTTTTAAAAATAAAATTGAACTGGTTGATGCTAATATAGAAATAAAAATAAAGACTCTTCAGATGATAAACACAAAAACAGGTACTGAGATCTAAGGAATAGTGGACCTTGATTTTCCTACTAGTCTTATTACAAATGAAATTTGGGCTAAAATTGTAAGTAAAGGTACAGGACAAAGCCTAGAGCTCTGAACAAAGCAGGATAGTTTGAAACACAAAGTAGTGAGTGAAGGCTCAAGGTATATGGCACGGCTTAAAAGTAGGAAGATAGTCTTGGCTTTCTATTATTTGCTACTTAAATACACAAATTATACATGTGCCAAATATCAAATGTAAGAAAGGAAGGTATAAGATATGGGGTGGGGGAGAAGAAATTGTATCCTAAAAGAAAATTCTTGATTAAAAAATTAGTAGTAACAATTGTATAGACCAAATTAATTTTTCTTACTTTTATTGTTTTCTTTTAAATTCTCATATGATTTCATGCAGAATATTTAATAATGCAAATTAATGATAAAGGTGATAAAGGTGTTCTTTCATACTATTGATACTTTGCTGCATTTCATTTTATCTGAAATTATTAATAATTTTAGAATATATTGTAATATATGCTATGATATTTAGGGTTAAGCTATTTTTAGTCATGATTTCTTTCCTTTGAGAGCAGTAGTATTTAAAACTGGTTCCTCTCAATTAACCACAGATTCATAATCTTTTGAAGCGAAATATTCCTTTTATTATAACTACAATAATAAATTAGTATGTTTTATAATTTAATTAGATCATTATAATTACAAATTACAATTTTAATTTATCATGATTTAATTATTATTATTTTAATTATAAATTATAATTATAATTTTTATGTATAATTATAATTGTTTTACTTATAATAAGAAAACTTGCGTAGTCTTCTCAATCTAGACAAAGTAACTACTACTCACATTGCAATGTGGTAAAAGTGTTCTGAATATTTCAAGATGTAGTTATATTTGGAAATATAACTAATCCATAACAATTTTTCAGTTTCTTTTAGTACATTATAAAATGGGATAAAGACAGCAGGAAGGGAAATTGATTCTTCAGTGACTACAGGACCACTCTATTTAAGTTGTTACTATGTTTTATGTTTCTTCCTCCAAACAGGTACAAAACAGTTTCAATTGCTATATGTGGATGTTTTTTGTATCTTAAAATACTTACTTACCAACCTGGCCATGGTGGTGCATGCCTTTTACCCCAGCACTCAGGAGCTTTAATCCCAGCACTCCAGAGGCAGAGACAGGCAGATCTCTGTGAGTTCAAGGCTAGCCTGGGTCTACAGAGTGAGTTCCGGGACAGCCAGAGTTATAACAGAGGAACCCTGTCTTGAAAAACCAAAAACCAAAAATACCAAAAAAACAAAAAACAAAACAAAACACACACACACACACACACACACATAAAACCTTACCTTTATTTCCAGAACTCCTGGCTAGAGTTTTTCTAGACATAGATATACTACAGAGTCTAATTATACAAAATGTCTTTAGAAGCTATAAACAAGGAGGAAGCACATCTACCAAAAATAACAAGTAGTTGTTATGCAACTAAATTCACAAAATTTAGAATTGGCAATTCAAGATGAAGAAAATTAATGGTCAAGTTATTTAAAAGATAACAAAATTTGAGCATGAGATGAGTATTTTCAATATTAAAGGGATCCTTGAGAGAGTAATGACACAAACAGCAAGAGGAGAAAGGAAATGGCAATTGGGTATTTGTTCATGCCAACTTTTGCTGTGTTGACATTCCTTTGTCAAAACTAAAAGTTTAAAGTCCATGAAAAATATCTTAAAATTTATTGCAAACTGCTATACATGTTTATTATTAGCAAACTGTGGCTATGAAAAGGACCCAAGCAGAAAAAAAATTTAATGAGAGGACATGAGCTTTCTAAGCATCAGAGCTATCTAGGTACTTTCATGGCGAAGAGAGTGAGGCTCAGAGAAGAACATATTTTCCCGCAACCCAGAAAAAGATGTTTACAATACTGTTTGTTTTTCTATCATTGGCTATAATGTCTGGTTGATCAATACTATAGTGAAATACAGGGTAACAAGAACTAAATATAAATGACAAAAGAATTTTGTAGGGTACAGAAGACTCAAAGAAACAGTACAGAAGGGAAAAACTTTGTTTCAGAACCATTCATTAGTATTATAAATAAAATTCACTCACTGTACCAAAATCAACCGTAGATGCTCTGAAATGCATTATTTTAAAAAGCCAGACTCTGTGTAATATTTGCATCCTTACTGAAGAGTCAATACAAGATTTAGATAGCTCTTCGTGCCCCCCACCGTGTGTGTGTGTGTGTGTGTGTGTGTGTGTGTGTGTGTGTGTGTGTGTGCATGTGAAGGTATACATTTGCTCATGGGATTCATGTGGAGGTCAGAGTTTAATGTCTTATAAAATCCCTCCCCACTTTACTTTTTTAGACAGTAATTCATTGAACTTCAGTGACATTTAGGCTGGTTATTCAGCGAGCTCTGGGGTTCCTCCATTGCTGCAACATATCTCCAGAGAGATCTCAGGCCCAGAACAGCCTACTTACGTGGAGGCTGGAAGTCAAGCTCCAGTCCTCATGCTTATGTTACAAACATTTTACAGATCAAGCCAAACCCTCAGCCCTTAACCATAAATCTTTTAAGACAGTGTGTTGTAAGTTAACAGAGGTACGAAAGTAATCCCTGAATCATCTTTGGGAGAGACTCTCCTAAGCAGGACCACAGATCTCCAGCACAATGCACAGTTACAGGGTAGCCCTAACTACAGCAAGTATCACCAACTTACAGGCCTGGAACCATTGGTAAATATAGAAAAAAAATTAAGAGCTAGACTGACTAGCTGTCATTTGCTGCTGTCTTTCCCATTGACCGAAGGAAGCTAATAGAGAACACAAAAGGAACATAGACAAAAGTTTCCTTCTTGAGATTGTGAAAACATGCTTCTGAACACAATAATTGGCTTCACCATGGGATTTTTATTGATGATGATGATGATAATGATGATGATAAACATAAACCTGATGAAATTACATCTTCTCACTGAACTGGTCTTACTTGCAAAATCATGGACTCTCTTAGTCCAATAAAGACTGGGAATAATAGGTATGTATTATAGAAAATAGAAAATAGAAAAGTTTCTAGTCTGTATGTTAACATAGTTTCTAGTGTGTAATCCTAACATAGCCCCAGACCTAGCCCTACTCTTTGCAGTACCAGAAATTTGCTTAATAGAATACTGAAGGAGAACTCTAAGCACAGTAAATGGTATAGAAGGAATTAAGTGAGATTCTGGGAAGATAGAGCAGAATTTAATTTTTAAGTTAGGAGATGTAGAGGGAAATAAGTTGAAGTAACACCACATCACTGGACTGTTGAGACATGGGCACTTCTACAATTTTCTTAGCTTAGCTGTGTAAGTTTCCAGTAAGACAGACTTGAATGCTCTCCATATGAGTAACATTATGGATTTTAATTACTTCATATTTAACATATTTTAGCATAAGCATCTATTACTGCAAAGAAAATAAGAAGAAAGCCACTTGTTCCTGTGAAGAAGAAGAAAGTTCATTCTTCTGCTTATTTGCATAAATGTTGATAATTACCTCTTTGACATTCACAATTAATCAAAGATATTGGTTTACTACCAAATTTAATAATCTAAATTTTTGAAAGGCCATAGTTAAATATTGTACTTCCTTAAACACACTCCATTATATTTAATGTTTTACTACATTAAAGAAATTTTGTTAAAACATGTTTAAATTATTAAATGACAAAAACCAACTATGATAATACAAGTTTTAAAATACTTTGCCATAGAAAAATGTATTTTGGTGCTTTTTAACAAATAAGCTGCATGACATCACAATACATATTTTATAAACTGCTCTAGATTTACACCATTCATCAATAAGTGTGATATATTTGTAAATATTTAATGAAGACAGCATTTCATTAAAAAGCCAATCTGAAAAGTATTAGTATCTTCTTCTTTCCTGATATAGAATGTTTCATTAGGACTTAACAGGTGTCCGCTCTGTTAGTACATTTCATTAAAAAAAATTATCGTTATCCTTTACTATTTCTTTATGAAAATGATTATTTGAAAAGTTATCACTTTTGATTGACTTTTAAATGATCTATCATGGGAGGCTATTGTAGCAGTATGCTACAATCTTCAACCCTCAGTTTAGGGAAGGAGAAAGGAAAGATAGAAATCTTCACTGCTTTTACAAGCGGCCTTAATACAGAAAGAGAGAATGGTGGAAATCTTCGCAACCTCTTTTTAGGCTGTCCTAAGCTCGAATTTCTCCAACCTTTGTTCTCTTACTAACTAATGGCAGCAACCAACCAATGAATCACCAACCAATGCCCACACTGACTCTCAGGGATTCAGACCTTTTATGCCCTAAACCAAAAGTTCCCATAAACCCATGCGGCACGCAATCCCAAAGACAAGCTACAGGTGCCAGAACAACTGCACCCAACCAAATTATAGCCACCTGCATCAAGCATTCCAATTCCAACTGGTAAACAATTATACCACAGCTGGGGTGGGAAAACGAACCTCTAGTGACGAGTCAGGTGTTCCCCTACAGGCTATGAGTTGATATGATTGCTAATTTGCATGTTTTAATTTTTTTTCGTTGTGATTTTTAATCAAGAGGAATCTTGGGACTTGGTAAACTGCTAGTTGTATACACGTGAGGCTGCAGTTCAGATCCCTAGTATCCACATAAAAGCCACACTGGTATGATAGCCGCCTGACACTGCCTGGAGGAGGAGACAGGCTGTTTGGGCACGCTGGCTAATTAGACTAACTGAACAGACTGCAAGCTCAGTGTTTAGGAAGAGACCCTGCTTCAGTAGAATAAAGTGGAAAGCAATTGAGTAAATACTGGATGTTAACCTGGAGACCCCACACCCATGTGTGCATATGCATCCACACACACGTGAACACACATTCACAGAACACACACATATACACCACTCACATGAAAAAAAAATAAGACAAGTAGTGGTGTTATTGGTTCACTAATTAACATACTGTCCACCTTTAGTACAACATACTTTCTCAGTAATCTCTCTGAACATAGACATAGACACATTTTGCATCCAGGCTATGGTTTTTTATTAGTTTTCTTTTTTCTTTATTTCATAAAGAAACCTTTATTTCCACATAGCTGCTCTGAGGTGAGCTATAGTCCACATTCCTGGTATTCTATTCTGCCCACACTTTCAAGCTTTCCTATAATGAGTTTCTTGGGGGTATTTACGGTGTAATCACTTAACAAAGAACAAAAATTCCCATTAAATCTCAGAAGCAGGAAGCGCCCTGATAAACAGAAACAGAGTAAATGGAAAGACAATATAAGAGTTTTAAAAGTTCCTGTTTTCTTTCTGGTAGATATCGGATATTTATTTCTGAGTTACAATGAAATAAAGTAGAAAAGCAATATATCTTAAGAGAATGAGTTCATAGGGGTATCACACTAATATGCCGCTAAGCATCTGCAAAACCCTCCAAAAGCTCTAAGCACGCACACAGGAAACACAGAAAGAGAGTAGGCCCTCTCCAAACAGCATGAATAATAGTGTATTGGATTTTTTGATGCAAAGGAAAGGGCCAGTGTGTCAAATGAACAAATTACAAGATCAGTTTCCAGTGAGACCACTGCTGTTGCCCCATTTCGGATATAAGGAAGTAGTGTACAGGGGTTACATAATTAAATTAGCAAGTCTCCAGCACAGGCCCAAGACTATCACCATTCACATGTTTTCCCCATTAAAATAAGACTTCCAGAACTGTGAGGAATTTGTAGTTACTCTTGTGTCCTCAGTATCTAGAGCCCTTTGAACACAGTTAAGCACTCTATAAGCTTACTAATACAAAAAGGAAATGATCTAAATCCATCCTCCCACCACTGCTTTCAAGGAGATCTACATGGCCTGACCTTCTCTTCATTCTATCATCCCTAGAAGTCAGGAGTGCTTTTTACTTTATGTTTTTAAGATTTGATACATCTTTAAAACTTATCAAATTAACAATATATTTAATATGATATTGTGATATTACAACATATGTGCAAAAATTTAGTTGTAAAAGTGTTTTTCCCTCCAAATAATAATACCAATTGTAAATGTTTCTGTATTGAGTAACAATTTTACACATAACTAATTTCCTTTTTTTTAAATATTTACAGGAACTTAGTTTATAATAAAAGTAACTGAGATGGTAGATATATATCACATTCAATCCCACTGAATCTGGGATTTCATTTCCTGACATTTTGTTTTACAAAGATCCATTCACCCTCAACAATAAATAAATACAATGTCTTAGTTTATTTTTTTAAAGGATACGGACCATCAGTCCTATGGTTTTAAGAGTATCAAACCGTGACCTGTTTGTGAAACTTTCTAAATCTTTTTCAATGTGACCACAACTAAATCTCTTTAAGAGAAGATTTTTAGGATCAGTCATAAAAATAATTATTAAAAAAAAATCACAAAATTAAGTAAACGAGAACATGAACCATAATCCCTTCCATGAGCTATGAATACTTGAGCTTGAATTCCATTTCTGAAGCAATACTAAGTACATTAGTAAAAGCTGGCAAAAAAAAAAAAAAAAAAAAAAAAAAAAAGACATCACAGAGGCAACTGGAATCCCCTGTCCAGACTGTGAAGAATCAAATTGTCTGAAACAAGGAAATGTCACCTTGTTCTTAAGCAAGGGCCTTTATTCTCTCCTCTTCAAAGAAGTTTTCCCACAGCATCTGTTGACCCTAATTGCCATGTATTTGCATACAGACAAAAAACAAGGCTCATTGATCAACAGTCTCCTATGTATGTATACTCCACTGAGAGAAACTGTGAGAAACACACACCTTAAATCCAACAGCAACCAGATAAAAGATTGACTTTTGAAAATATTTGCAGTCATTCATCAATATCACCTGCCAATTGCAATTCCTTAACATTGGTGTCTTCTTAATAAATATCCAGTAGGAAATCAAGAGACTGGAGATCTGAGTGATAGCGATGTTGGGAAAGGCACAACAATGTAGCTGAGGAAATGAAATAACTTGGGTTAGGTAAGAATTAATAAATGAAATGGGATTAAATAGAGAAACACAGAACACAGGAGATGGCAGCTAGACTATGTCATTGCTGAAATTTAGAAGTCAGTGTAAATAGTGGGAAATTAAAAATATGGAGATATCTAAGGACAGCCAATAAGTTGATAAGGTTCCATAAATGAAGTTGGAATTAAAGTAAAGATAAAAAAGAAGAAGTATGAAGAGCTAATTAGACTATATGAACACAGGTGACTGTTACCATGTGTCAGAACTACAAAACTTCAAAGGTAAACAATGATATCAAATACAAAACCCAAATGATGCAAGGCTTCTGCTAGAAGAGTTAGCAGAATAAATGGCTGCAATGTATATTTCCATGTTATGAATAGATCTTTGAATGATTAAACTATATATATTTTGTTTGGCAGCAAGGATGATCAAATTCCCTTCTCACTATATCCCTGTCTCCTATTGTATAGTAAAAAGAACTATATGGGTATCTTCTCTAGGCACACTCTCCTACTGGGTTTCCAGTTCTAAAATGATTAAAATAAAATAAAATTAGACGATGCAGCTAACTAGGATAATCAGTGATGATAATGACTCAGAAAAGGATTTTTCTAAGCTAGGGCCACACCATTTTGCAAAACTCCTCTATATTGATTGAATTATGATAATTCCTGAAACTATCTGCTTTCCGGAACTGAAGAGACTCGCTAGACTCTCACTCTCCCTCCTCTCAAAACTGATTCACAGACATCCTGACTGCAGGCAGGTACCATGGCCAATTCCTCAATAACCTGGCACAAACCCCCTGTCTCCTCAGAAACCTATACACAGGACCTTTCCACTCTCTCCCAGGTAGACTGAACTCTCCTCAGAGCACCCACAGTGCTTCTGCTTGTCTGTTTGTCTAAGGAAGCTGTTCTCAACCTTCCTGATGCTTCAGCCCTTTAACACATGTTGTGGTGACTCTCCACATCCTAGACCATAAAATTATTCTTGTTGGGACTTAAGGGTTGTTTGAGCCACAATGGTTTGTAACCCACAAGTTAAAAACCACTGGCCTGAGGGATAACATGTCCTCCAACAGATCTTACTCAAAAGTGCAATCTGACTCAGTGGCCTCTTACCCACAAACTTGAAACAATTCACAATTATTTTAAAATAAAAATGACTTTCCCTTTGAGGTATTTTGTAATCTCTTAAAGAAATGGCTGTGCATATGGTATGTATATGAATAGAAGTTATTTCTATAAACTGGAAACACCATTTCCAATGTTAAAGCTAAAACACTCTCACTCTGTGATAAACTCATACTGGGAGATAATGAAATAGTTTTGTTTGAATTGCATTATTATCAAAGATAGAAAAATTTCCCCTTTATCATAAGTTGAAGGGAAAACCCCACTGCTGAAGAAAACACACACTTTGGAAACAGGACTTGGAGGAATTGGTCTGGAACTGACCTGGAACCCTTCTCCAATAGATAACAGTAATAATTAAAGAAGTCATAAGAATAAGAATGGGAGTTCATGCAAAGAGCTGAGGGAGGGGTGAAGATGTTGCAAGCAGTACTGATGTATAAAATTCCCAAAATATAAATGTCAACTAAAAAAAGATGAATAACACAGAGTTGGTCTTTTCATTACAAAAACAAGAAAAAGGCTTTCCTTAAATGCATACTATTGTCTCCTATGTGTCATACATAACTTGATTAAACCAATTACGATCATCATGAAATCTTGTTTTTTCCTAACAGATACTGCTCAAGGCACCAGAAATATAGCAGTAGAAAATTAGCCTCAAATCCCTGCCCTTGGAGAACCAATGCTGTACTAGTAGAGATGTAAAAAACAAATCAATAAAAAAAAAAGTTTTCATCAAAATACCTGAGTGAGGTGACCCAGACCCAGAAAGACAAAAATGATATGTATTCGCTTATATATGATGTTAGCTGTTCAGTCTTCAATAAGAAAGCTACACTATGTATAACCACAGAAGTTAGGCAAGAAGTGAAGAGATAGGAGGGAGCAATGGATCTCCATAGGGAGGGGAAATAGAACAGAGTTATGCAAAGATGGTGGGGGCACAGGAATGGGAGGATCAAGCAAGGAGGTGGAGATAAAGGGGGGTGAAGGATGGAATACGGGGAGTGACAACTAAAACAAAAGGCCATTTGAGAGGTCATAAGGAAATCTAATACAGTACATTCTTAAAATGTGTACCTGTATAAAGGCAATCTAAATGAAATCACCAAATTACAAGGGAGACAGAGCCCAACAGCTCTCATCCCTAAGTGACACTTCCTATGTGTGCCATCACATGTGTCTCTGCATTTCTGGGTTTCTGGTGTTTTTTTTTTTTTTTTTTTTTTTTTTTGTCTCTTTTCCTTGTGTTGTGTGTTTGTTTTGTCCAATTCTAGTTCATTTGTTTTATCTTATTTTATTATTATTCTTCAGATTCCTGCTTGCTTCCTAAGTAAAGACAGAAAGGGTGTGGATTCAGATAGGAGGTGAGGAGCATCTTGGAGGAGTTGGGGGAGAGGAAATCATAATTAGAATATATTGCATGAAGACATGTTTTAATTAACAGAAAAACAGAAGTAAAAAAAAATACACACACATGTAACTCTGACTCTGTGTATCTGTCTGTTTTGTGACTGCCTCGGTCCCTAAGAAAGGGCTTTGCCCTATCTTTAATGAACAGTATGGAGAGAATCTAATGAGGAAAGAATGAGGGATATTCTACAGAAATCTTTAACAGTTTTACAAGGGATTAAGGCACTGGCTACAATTTACTGCAACTTACCAGACACTATGAACATCATCGTTTCTCACCCAGCATACAAATATATGGTCAACATTTGTCATGGATATTCATTTTAGAAGAAGGTTTTCAACTTTTGTATGTGCTGCTTTTAGCAAATGACACACATGCATTGTTCTGGGTTGGGGCATAGAAGAGTACATAATTTAAGATCACAGCTATGCATTATTTTAGGTAGTAGAAACTGATTACATGGGAAACCCAAGGCAAGCAAGGTTAATTGTTACATTGTTCTCTTAAAAGAAAGCTAGACACACAGGCTGAGTACACAATAGGATATCAGTCTTAACTCTTTAGTGACCTCAAAGTATATTTTTAACTCTGTAATGTCCATCAAAAATTCCAGTCTCTTAGAAAATAAGAGATATTTTTGTCATAACGGTTTGCCCAAAAAAACTCCCTCACAAGATCAACTAGTAAATAATGTGCAATGAACACAAATACAAACTAATAGCAATAGTTATCACGTTGAAGCCAAAAGTGTTACGTACTTTTGAAACACCTGTCAAATTTTGTCTTAGATATTGCTGGAACTTTGGAGACAAACAATTGTATATTTTAGGCTTTATTTTTTTCCATTTAAGTTTATTATAAAAACTTGCAACTAAAAAACATGCAGTGACACAAAATCTAAAACAAAACTAGATCATAAATAAGACAATGGCTTGAACCTGTGATATGTAAATCAGTTATATAGAGATCATTGGGATTTTTGAAAACAATTAGGAATTGGTTCATGCTAAAGATATGGTTAAAATTTAGTCAGGTTTTATATAGATCTATTTTATTCACACAAAAAAAAATGTTGACATAATCAACAGTTCAGAAAACATAAAGGACAGAAATATTTGCATGGAGCTCTGAAATTAAGTCAAATCTCTGACAAAGACATTCTACATTGTCAACACTTCCCAAACCTCATTGTAAAGTGCAGTTATCACAGCCACAACTATTTGGTTTATAAATGATTTTCATTTCTACGGTAACATTTGTACTCCTTTGAACAAAAGGTCCAATGTGAGGGTTTCACTACACAGAAATGCCATTTTATATTTTTCCTACAATCTAGGTGGATTCATTCTCATATTTCTCAAATAGCAAACTTCATAGCATTATGTGTGGGACTATCTAACCTCTGGATTTTTATAAACTAAAATCTTGGATGCATGAAAACTCTTCCCCAGACTGTAAAGGCAGTTGAGCTAATAATGCTGCAAAGCCAGGGCCTGCTTTATTTCTATTTATTTTCCCAATATGAAGTCTTGAGCAATAACCAATCACTCCATTAATATATGGAAATGTGTCTTCTTCAACCAAAAACAAGAAAAGTCCATGTGTTCCATGTGTGCCAATTCCTGCAGCAGCCTAACAGGTTCAAAGTGTACTGATATTTCAAGCTACCTGTGCACATAGCAAGTTTAGACTGAAATGCGTGCCTATGACCTCCTGATGTCAAGTATTAATACCATATCACCTAAAAGTTGAAATAGCACATGTTGGCACTTGGGTCATTTTAAGGTGTGTGTTGAGAATCTTTCTGGAATATCATCATAGCTTATGGTAACTTTTCAAGGAATCATTAACAAACATGCATTCAAATGGAAGAAGCAAAGGGGTAATATGAACCAACCCAATCTAGCAAAGTTATAAAGCAGCAAAAATACAAAGTCTCTCAGCAGATTTCATTTTTAAAAATCCCTAAAGTACCGTGAATATGATAAACCTGAATCTGTGTACAGAAATGGAAGCAGTGTGCCGTGGCTCTAAAGATTTCCTTGTGACATGACTCATATCTACATTTCCTGAACCCTAAAATGATTCCCCTATTCACAGTGCTATACAGGCCACTCTGTCCCCTTGGGAATGTTGCAGAAACCTTAAATGCTTGATTTAACCATGTGACTTGCACACACATATTAAACAGAACATCTTGCCTTGCTTTTCTCTTTAGGGATATGAGAATTTTAATACTGTAAACAAGCATTTTCTATGAAATGGCTTGTGGAATGCTTCTGCCCACACAAAATGCAAACTATTGCTGGAATAAAATCATGCATACCCATTTCAACAACTTGTTTGAAAAACACTACTTAACACCTTTATACTGTTTTAACAGAGTGTTCTGTTTTAAATAGCATTGATTGAAGTTACTGCATTGATCAACTAGAGGCAATACTGTATGGAAATTGTCAAACCACACTCTTATATATCCTTCTTCAATAGATATCTACATGTTACCCTTACAATACTGAAGAATACGTTGACTTTTTTGGAAGAGAGTGCAAATAAACTGAATGTGTTACTACTGATGCTTTATTCTATTTTTAAAGAGGCACTTCTTCATATTCCTTAGAGTAAATGTGATATTACTTTATTTAGTAGACAACCAAATGTGTTACTGAGAACATGATAAGAAGAGTTATTTATTTTTAAGCCAGTTTTAGAAGCAGCTCTTCTTGAAACAACTGAAATATATAAATAAAAGATGGATAGGCAAAGCGGAAAAAAATACATGGGAATTTGGCAACCAGCTCAGAGGTAAAGCACCTGCCTGGAACACTCAGGACTGGGTTCAAGGCCCAGCACCATTTTTAAAAAGGGTAAAAAACAGTGGTCAACTAGACTATTCCAAATCAATGTCGTTTCTGTTTGAAGTATACAAACGTCAAGTAATGAGACCATTCAAGAGGCAAAATATATATTGTTTACTAGATCATGTACCATAAACACTGCTACATGATATAAAACATCACAATAGGAAAAGGTTTGCCTAAACAGTGCGTGAGCTGATGCTGAGGGGAAAATTTATAAAGTTGGATAAATCTCCTTTGACTAAGCAGCTTTAAAACCATTGCTAGAAAACCAAAAGTCATCATTGTTTTAATTTGTTCATTCATTTTTTAAAATATTTTACGCCATCCAGCCAACTCTCACTTGCTCATTTGAAGAGGAGCAGACACTTGGCAATGCCAATGCAAATTTTCCAAATGTGGGATTAGGAGAGCGTGTGGATGATAGTAGTTATTTTTATATGTGACACTAACTTTATGATGAGAGAAACGATGCTGGCCATGCTGTATGAGATCAAAAGCTGGTAGAATTCTGAAAACTGGCAACAAATGATGCATTTTAAGAGAATGAGATTTCTTGTCTGTGCTTACATTATTCTGGTTTTATTCCAATGACTCCCACTGCCAGGTGCACACTTATATCATGAAGAAACTCAAGGGCTATAGAATGCACATCAGGTAGACAAAAAACACATGCATCAGTAATTGATTCATCAGTTATCATATAATGGAATTTCCCTGGCTTTGAATCCATTTCATTCCAGTCTCTGCCAGAAGGATCAAAAGCATACCCAGACTATCACTGTTATTCTGCACCCAACTTAAGGGTGTCATTCTTAAAGTATCTTTAAAAATATAAAGTATTTTTCAAAGATTCATGATCTTTGTGTTTTGTAAGCATCAGGAAGCCCATGTTGCTGCAGACTGGTAAGTTGATTCAACTTTGAAAATTGGGGCTACATAATCAAAACTGGATTTTTTTAAGTTTTTGGTTATATGTCTGACAAGATTGTTATACTCCTTTCCTTATGCTGGTTTCCAGAAGTTCTTGGAGATATTTTTCATTTGCAAAAATAATGGTAAATTCTCAATCTCAAAATTCATCATGCCAGGGCAGTGATGAAAATTTTGTCTGTCTACACAGGGAGGTGACATTTAAATTAAGATGTTTAACATTGGGTATAATTATATAATGTATGAAATAAAGCTGTAAATCATATACAAATTTGAGTCTAGACTTAAACTGTTATATGTTGTCTTAGAAGCCCTCCAACACTTTTATTATATCTGTCATATGCCAGGTACTCTTTTAATCTTTTCTCTAAAGAAAATGTGAGCATTAAAGAATGTCAGGATAATTGACTTAAATTTAAGAAAAATTATCTTACTCTTCATTGCCTGGTACCTATGCTCTATTGAGATTTGTTGTTTCTTAAAAGAAAAAAAAACACACATTCATTATGGTGACATATTTGAGATTTCATTTTATGATACATTGAAATCCCTTTAATAAGTACCCTAAAGTCTGTCTCAGACTTTCATTTTTATCTATTTCACTGAAAGTCATTTTCCATGAATCCCAAAGCCCGTCATTTCAAGAATTTATCAGAAATCAATAAAAACATATATGTTGTGTGTGAATATTTATATTTTTTAACAAGTGAACAATGAATTGAAATAGGCCCCTATTTGTAAGTGATAAATTTTATGTTCAAAATTGGCTGTCAAAGTGATTCAGAAACTAATTCTCATTTTCTTGGGTGAAGAATTTTGAATGAAAATATTCTAAAGTACATCAAAAAGGGATTGCTGTGGGATCTTAAGCAAAGAGAACACTGTGAAGACATTAGTTTAGTCAAAAATCCATTCTCTTTCAGAATTCCTTATCTTGAGTGGGGAAACACATTTTCTTGCAAGACTCTGTGAATCAGACAACAGAGAAGAGCTCAAAATTTTTTGTTCAGCAGCTCATCATCCAGTCTTTTTTCTTCAGAATGCAGTTCATTATGGTTGGAGAATAGTTCCTCTGAAATGAAAATCACTAAACAGGAAAACATTAATCATAACAATTTCCTGGAATCATCGAGCTTGCTGTGCCCAAAGTGTGTTTAAATATTGACAGTGCTTCTGAGAAAAACAATGAAACGATTCACTATGATAGCAGAAATATGGCTTCATAGGAAACAGGGATACATTTAATTAAATTTCATAGTGTGTGTGTGTCTTTATGCTTCATATTATAAGTCCATATCACTGGCTCAAACTTGTGAGTCAATCTTTCCCAAATTAAATTGCTACCAAAATTTACAAACTTGATGTTAAGACTATATTGTATTTACAAAGAACTTGGCACTTACAGAATAAATTATTGACTTTTTAAAATCTAGCCCAGGGCATCCATGGTTTAGGCAAAAGTGAAAGTCAGATGCCTTTTGCATTATGCTACATTAACATAAATAAGGTTTTCCAGCAGGTAAATGCTGCAGTGCTGTCCTTGTTGCTGAAAGCCAGTACCTCCTGTTTCTAATCCATGGGGTAGGGATGGAGAAATTCCTAGTCCAGAGAAAGTAAAGGCTGCATGTTTTCCTCTTCACATTTATCCATGCGTTTCAGTGCTGTGGGATCTACTACTGATTGAGATCTGGAAAGAAAAAGCCAAGGTCAATGAGTTAACACCAATAACTACCACATGAACATTCTCTTCTGTCTTTTCTTCACCACGACTCCCCCCATGGCTGTGAATTCTCTTCCCTCACATCGGGGGATTCATGAACTGTGGATAGCACACATTTAGCATTCAGCATCAGAGTGAGTGTACAATCCCCTATAGCCTCCAGAGTTTTGAGCAGCAAGGGGTACCAAGTAGATAATAATAGGATTAATGTTCTACTGGCAAAAAAGCAAGAGTATTCTCTCTGAGATACTGAAATTTTTCTAGTATAGGACACTTATACTTCAATAAAATATTTCTAGATGGAAAAAAAATACTAATAGGAAGATGTGTTTGCTGATGATTAAGATGATGATTAAGAGGCTTAATCCTGTTTTAAAACAATCTCTAAAAATGAATCCAGAATATTTATAACTTATTTCTTTATCATCTCTTAACTTTAATTATTACATCAACAAAAAATAATTCAGAATTTGAATGCAATTTTGTTATGTTTCCCGCTAGAATATTCAAATAAAGTAAACCATGTGCTTGAATACTTCAAGAAATGGTTAAAGACTTTTAGAGTAAAAATGCTTATTTGGGCAGGAAGACTCTATAAATTTAACAGCACATAATTTGAAAACCATACACACACACACACACACACACACACACACACACGTTTTTGATAGCAGAGTGAAACCACCTGAGTGGTTGGGAAGGAAAGAAAACAATGCCACATGTTAATATTGTAAGATACTATTTTAATAGCTTTGGCATTAAGAAAAAGCTGCCCTTTTAGAGCCCTCCCTGGTAATGAATTCTTTCCACACTGCTGCATCTAGCCAATTGCCTTTTGCTGTAGAAATGTGCAGACTTCATTAACTTCCAAAGAAGAAGACTCTCAGCTAAATTACAACTGCACATGCTAATAAAAAAGAATGTAATGGAACTAATTCTAATTTTAAAAAGCATGGGATTCACCAGCAAAATGACTCATTTATTTAAATAAACAATTCTGTTTCAAAAGAGAAAAGGAAAATTTAAGTGGGGGGGGAGGGTTTGTTTCTTAGATAAATTTCACTTTATCTGAATATTAAATAGGTGACAGATCTTAGAAAACAAACTGATTAAACTTTTCTGTGTTTCTTTGTATGTTTTCAGAGGAAAGAGACAAAGAATGAAGAGGAGAACAAGGTTGAAAAGAAGACAGAGAGAAAGGGGAAGAGGAGGGGAATCACAGGATAAGATGTATAATAAGCTTTTAATATCTCTAAGAAATGAATTTCCATATAAAATAGCTGTATTGAGAATTCAAATTGAAGAGCAACAAGAAAAAGAAAATATTACCTTTTAATAGAAAATAGAAAGTATTAAAACTACATCTATTATTCAGATGTTGAACTGGGTCTTAATCAGCTACAATAAGTAAGTGACAAAGATCCACAAAGCCCATCATTTAAGAATTTATATGTGCCATAATATTCTATTAAAACACAGTTACAGATACGCACATACAGTATTTTAATTTGGAATGGAATGTAAACTTTTAAGAATATAGATGTATGTGATTAATTTCAACAAAATATATTGTCCAAATTGGAATTAAATTGCTACAAGACTTTCTCGGGTAGTTTTCAGAACTGTTGGTGGGCAAATGTTGGCTTCATGGGTGCAACAATTTCATACGAAAGAAAACACTCGAAAAGATGATTAAGGCTGTCTTTGGTATTTAGTTGCTCCAACTGTGCTAGTACTTAATCTAGACTTTTACCTTGCTCTCTTATATGAAGGAAAAGGGTAGTTTGTATAAGATTGTATCTATTATTAACTGGTTTATCCAGCTGTAATAAAGAAAACTGTCTACCTTTAATTTATCATGTCTATCTGGAAGTTCTACACAATCACTATTGTCTTTGTAATGAATGATTTTATTCCAGTTTTTAAAAATAAGTTAGAGGCTGGAGACATAATTCTCTTTATAAAATGATTGCCATGCAAATATGAGGACCTGAATTTGGACCCTCAATATCCAAGTACAAGCTGAGTGTTTGCCTGTGTCTCTAAACCTAACTGGGGATGCAGAGATAGAAGGAACTCTATAGCTCACTGGCAAGACAGTACAGTAAAATTGGTAAGCTTCAGATTTAGTGAAAGACTCTGTTTCAAACAATAAGGTATGAACTGTCAAGGAAGACACCTGACATGCTCATATACACCCACCCACATACACACATACCTACACAAGTACACATACCCATATACACAGGAACATACACACCTACAACAACACAGTAAGTTAAATTTAGTTATCCAGTAGTTATTTATCATGTAATTATGCAACTATTACAAGCTGCACCAAAATATTTTAGACTTATATTTCAAAGACAAGAAAATTCCAATACCTTTTTCATAGCTAGTTTACTTGCTTTTTTATCATGGAAAGGCTATTAAAACTCTTAAGACTATGTTCTTTTACATATAAAATTGGGCAAGATCCCCTCCTTTACATTGACATGGTATCCTTCATGGTAAGGATAAAATATAATAATGTATATCTCACACACATGATAAGCAGAAAGGGCTAAGGAAGTGGCTTAAAGAACATGACTGTATATTCACTGAAATTAGAACTGGAATTTCCTAATCGTCTTGTCTCTTATTCTCCTTATCAACAAGATGGGACTAGTATTATCTTGTTAGTTAACTTCCAGAAGCAAGAGTGTGAATTCATGCAAGTCAGTAGAATAGATTGACATGTGGTAATGAGCGTTCATACCATTCAACAAAATGAATATCTTCATCAAAATAGCATTTTCATGTCATATGAATTCACAGTGGCTGTGACTACATGCACAAGACTTGCATAAGAATAAGGTAGCCTAAGTCCCTGTATGAATAGGCAGTCAGAGGACAGAGAAAACTCATGACATATACGCCTCACTGAGATACTATTGGCAATTGGTGACTTCTATCACAGGGAGAGTCATTTCTTTAGGAATGTGGTCCCTGAGAGATTTCTAATTTTTCAAAAAAAAAAAAAAAAGCATAAAATTAGTCTTGCTAATTAGGAGCTATCCTGGGATCTGAAAACATAAGGTAAAAGACATTCTCAGCACTAGGAACAGGCATACTCTAGTGGACTTTACATCATTTCAACTGATCATGTTCTCTCCCCAATGAATTCAAACAGGAAGACAGAACCCCAATAGGATTATAAGACCTTCACATGCTATGAGCACATACCAAAGAACAAGATCTTCTAAAATTCTAATCATCTCACATCAGAAGCAAAAAACACAGCTTGGGTGGTAGATGGGTTCTTTCAAGAGCCCAATCATCAAGGAGCAAAATGTCCCAATTAATTGGAGTAAAGAAGCAGAACTCAAATTGACTTCAAATTAGGGCAACACAGCTTATCTAACAAGGAAATATTACTCCATCAAAATTATGTTCTTGTAACAAGGCTAAATGCAGAACGTAAAATTAGATAGTTATGGACCGATTAGTAGACTGCTGGGTTTAGGGTGATCAATGAGAGTCGGGAATGTGCTTTGATTTATTTCGCAGCAGGTATTGATAACCAGAATAGAAGCTAACAAGGTCTACATGAGAAACAAAAGGCTTTATTGATCACACTCGATTCAGATGCCCCCTATTAGTTATGGATGCTGACTTTAGGTAGTTGCTGAAAGACAGAAAATAGCCTATTCTTTCACTTAGCTAGCATGTAGTGGGCCACCTTGTAGGCAACCTTTTTCCAAGAACTAGGGATTGGGGAACAGAATAAATACAGCCATTATGGTCTCCACAAAATTTATACTGCAGGGTAAATATCAAATTAGCCCCAGTAGTTTCACAGTGGCTATGAAGAAAATGTCTAAAAGGACAGTGATTATCAATCAAACAGGCCATAACAAGATGGAACAAGACTGGACATGAACCCCTACATCGAGGCTGGATGAGGCAGCAAAGCTGGAGGAAAAGGGTCCCATGGGCAGATAAAATGCTTAGAGACACTCCTAATTTCAACTTTTAGGACTTCTATAAGAACACTAAGCCAGGCAACCATAAGATATATGTAGGGGATCTACTGCAGACCCATGCATGCTCTGTGTCTGCTGCTTCAGTCTCTGCGAGCCCTAAAGTCCTGGTCATTTGACTCCATCGGGCCTATGGAAGCAGGGGCTTAGGATCATAGGGAGAAGGGAGATGTGAGGAGCTGGGAAGAGGGGAGGGGGGGAGGTTGGAGTCAGGATTTATTGTACAAAATAAGGAAAAGGAGAAAGAGAAAGAGAAGAAAGGAAGGAAGAAAGAAAGGGAGGGAGGGAGGGAGGAAGGAAGGAAGGAAGGAAGGGAGGGCAGTGATTGATATGAAATGACTAGAATGAGTAGCACATAGAAATGGGTAAGACTTGGTGGCTAAAAAGGGGGCAAAGACCCTTTTGAAGAGGTGAGTGGCTAGTCCCAGCTATTTGAAGATGCTTGAAAACAAAACTCCAGCTAGAGATGACAAGCAAAGGCTTTAGAGATGGACAAGCTGGAGAAGCTGAAGAGCTGAGAGAAGGCTACTGCATCTGAAAGTAGGAGATGGATAGAAGGTGTGATGACCTAACGGAGAAACGCAGGCGGGGCCAGATGACACAGTATCTTGTTAGTCACATTGAGTTCTTACTCATGATACAGCGCTCAGTCATTTAACATTTAAACAGGAGTTGTATAATAGCTTAAGTTCCATTTTAAAAAGATGTTTGGATTTCCATGTAGCTAATAAAGGAGGAAAGGGGAACAAGGTAAGGATGGAATTTAAGACAGCAATACAAAATTCTCAGGAAGGGAAAAGGCAAACAGTGTAGGTGGCAGCGGTACAGCTAGACTGGAGAGAAATGTGTACACTTGATGAGAATGTGCGAATGAAGCCACAGGTGGTACAGCAGAGGGAAAAGCTTTGGTAGCTGTGAAGAGAGGAAACAAGGGGCCATTACAAACACCTGACTAATATAGCTCACTTTCAGAGAGTGAGCTTGTGTCACACTGTTGTAAATGGTGTTCAGGCTTTCTGTCAACAATCTGAAAAGATTCAAATGAGCCCTGTTCATCTCTCTCTCTCTCTCTCTCTCTCTCTCTCTCTCTCTCTCTCTCTCTCTCAACACACACACACACACACATAGAAGGAGAGTAATGCCAAGAACACAATATTTTAGCAAGGTTTCTGTGGGAATTAAATATACTAATGTAAAATGGGCACCTTTCAGAGCCTTTTTAATGATACATAGTAAATGTTAGCATGTAACAGCAATTGTTAGTAGAACTACTTTTGTTAGTTGACTATTATTCAGGGGATTTTTTGTTTTAAGAACTCATTTAGAGTTGGAGAAACACAATGCAAATAAACACACATACACATTGAGGTACGCACATACAGGCTTTGAATGCAACTCAGTACTGAACAGAAATTTCAGCAACCTATCAACAAATACTTCAGGAGGTTAATGAGTCATCAGGGTTTAGTGATAATTATTGTATACGGACGTCAAGTGAAGGAAGTTGAGAAGATTAAGGTTGCCTTAAAGATAAACTTATTAACAAATGAAGAAATAATAGCAGGAAACTTTCCAGTCCTTTCCTTTGACTTGCAGGAGGTACCTGTAGTGAGCAAACATCATCATCATCATCATCATACAAAAGCACATTCATGCAAACACGTGCACAAGACAGAGAGAGAAGGATGGACAGACAGAGACAGATAAAAACAGGGACAGAGAGAGACAGAGACAGAAAAGGGGGAAAGGGGGAGAGAGAGAGAGAGAAAGAGAGAGGAGAGGGAAGGAAGGGAGATACTCTTTAGGACCATACATGATACCACCCGAATCAGAGCCATAACCAAAGAACTGTCAAGCTTTCATGAGAAAAATATGCAAAATAGGGTTTATCATGACACGTGAAAGGTCTGCATTTTCTTTGAGGTAGCTGGAGAGAGACCAGCTGAGGCTGGGAATTACATACTTCTGTGGATGCTGATCAGACCTCAATTATCTGTTAACATTATTAAGTTGCACTCTGCTGGGGCCTGGAGAAATCTGAGAATCAAATTTATACTGTTTGCTACAAGATGCAGAGGCAGAGCCAATTATGCAAGCATGCATCTGCAAACTCCCCAACCATGAACTGAAGAATCAAATCAGATGTAAAGCATTATGAGTCAAACAGGAAGATGAACTCTACCTCAACAATAAACTTTTTGATGATTAAACCCGTGAAGATACGTTGGCACAGAAACACGTATGGTGAGGAGGGGAAGGTAAACTCAGCGTGCCTTCTCCCAGAAGCTTTACCCGCTTCCCAATGTATCTGTAGCATACCTCTTCATGGATTTGGGGGAGAGTTCCTTCTCTACTTCCTTCACAGGCATGCTATAGGAGTCCACGTTGTACTCGCTGTCATCATCATACTCATGGTCTAGCAGGGTTCTTGCCCACGTTCCCATGTCATATGGGGGCAACATTCCTCCAAACTCAGAAGGCAGGATCTCAGGATGAATTAGTTGGTGTAGACTGTTCAGGTTGTTACCATGCAAAAATATCTGTAAATGCAAGATGAGAGGTAGGAAGGCAACACATAGAGAAAACTGAATACCATCCAAAGGCTGCGAGGAAGGGATGAGGCTAGAAAAGCAAACATAAGTTGTTTTAGTCTCTTACTGTATTTAAGTCTCTCTTCGATTCTAGGAAGTAGGCAAGATTGTAGCCTTTCATATAAAAGTCCTGAGCAGCAAGAATGTTTAGTTTCTGGAAAGTCAGATAGATACTGGGCTCAAGACCTAGAATCACAAATTCGATTTTCTGCTTCTTTGTAAGGAGCATGAACAGAATAAGCTAACACTGAGTCACCTTGGTGTTAGCAAACCTGGTGGTATACATAATGGATGCTGTTCAATCAGGCTCTTCTCATGAGGGACTCATCAGTTCAGAGCCACCCAAGTTATCAAGGCCACAAGTTACCTGCTTATCCATTTCTCTTTATTGTCAATAAAAATAAGAATACTGTAACCACTCTATTGTTGCTTTACATTGTGACGTGATTACTGTAAAGAAAAGTAGATATGCATCCTTATAAGGAAAGGCCCATGTCCCAAAAGATATGTGATCTGCATGATTGCCAATGTTCTCTGTCCTAGAGTTTCCATATTCATTGTTCAAATGGAAAACAGAACACTTAGTTGAAAGGGCACCATTGTAAGTAGACTTAAATTATTGGTATCATTGACTACGTAATAAGCTGAAGACCAATTCAAGCCACAATGTCCGTTATTTGCTACCTCCATCAATTGATAGCAATTTCTTCATTTTTTTTATTAAGAATCATTTAAATTTTTTTATTTTTAAATATTTTCAACATTATGAATATTAAAACACCCTTCATTATTATGTTTATATAACAAAATTTTGTTTGAAATAAGATTATATCGGTGAATTTCAGCAGTTAATAGCCACTGTGCATCACTATTAGTAAGGTCTCTAAAGGAAACTCCACATACCATGGTTTCAAGAAAGCAAGCTGATATCGAGAAGCAAGCTGGAACTAAGCTAGAGGCTTCCTACCTACTGGCTAGTTTTCAAAGTGTCTGAAATTGCTATATATACAGCCAAGGGAGAAAACACATCAGCAGTCTTACTGGCTGCTAACCTGTAAACTGCAATACCAACCTGCCAAGCAAGATGTACCTCCTGGCACAACAATGGTACAACGGTTATGAGGGTAACCATTTGCTCTTAGACAGTTTTGAGACATGGTCCACAGAAAGAATTCATGTCTTCTATTTTAAACCAGTTTGAAAACTTATGGCTGAAAGATGTATCAATCTATGGGTATAAAAGTTAAGAAGTTTAGGGAAAAGTTTATTCCTATGTCCCTTTAGTAGAATGACAGTATTAGGTTCTCTTCTGAGGCCCTTGACCTAACCAGCCACAGATTTTGGCCTAGTTAATGTTAGCAGGTATGAATTCTGTCTCATGAATCAGGCTTAAAATTCAATCAGAAAGTTATTTTTTACTCTACATTTGTGACACTATTGTACCAGTGTGCTATATCATTCCAGACCAGTTGTTAGTTATTATAGCTCACATAATTCACGGCTATCTATTGACTATTGATTACTTTTCTCTTTGATAGCATTCATAGAATCTTCTAGCATGATGAACCATAGCCAGTAGAAATGAAGATTCCAGCTTATCTTTATACCCACATATTACCGGATCTTTAAACCCTCACCAGAGAAGCTTATGTTTTCAGTTGAAAGCAACACAGAGACTCACAATTTATAATCATGCAGGGAATAAGAGACTTTCAGGTGCTAAATTCTTAAGTAGAATTTCTGTATCATATATCCTTCCTCCAAAAGCCTCCCACAAAGGCCAAAAATAGTGCCAAAGTCAGAGGTAGTGGATGTCTGCAGAAAACCAGAAGTTTCAGATCATATGTATTCACAGTGGCTGTGACTGGATGCCCAAGACGTGCATAAGAACAAGCCAGCTAAATTGCCAGGATGGATAGGCAGCAGGGGAAGAGGTACTGCTCATGAAGTCCCTCCTTCACTGAGATACTAATCGCAATTGATAACTTCTAGAGGAGGTAGAGTCAATTTTCTTTAAGAATAGAGTCCTTGGGAAGTTACTCATGCTCCTGTAGACAGTTCTAAACTCATAATCATCCAGGCAGCTTTAGTAGACTCATAACACAAAAAAAAGAAAGAATACAGAAAGATAAGAAGGCAAGGTGGTGATAGAAAGAGGGAAAAAATGATGAGAAGAGAATATGAGGTGAGTTTGATGAAAATACATTTTATATGTACATAAAAATCTCAAAAAAAGAGAAGGAAATAAAGCAAAACAAAACATGGGATGAGGATGTAATCACCCGTAAGTGTGAACTTCCTACTGTTGTTTTAGCGTGTATCGACATGGCATGGTACCTAACTGCCTTCTAAAGATTTATATCTGTAGACAAATGTTCATGTTTTCTCCATAGGCACATGCTACTCCCAGTCTTACTCTGATAAGCTTCCCTTTGCTATAAATGGTAGTGATTTTAGAGACATATTGCTGCTTGAGGTGCTGAGAATAAGTGATGACAGAGTGCTGAGCCCTAAACAAGATCTTTTACACTATTCCACTAAGGCTCAGGACACATGACAGAGGAGAGGGCAGGAAGAATGTAATAGCCAGAGAATGATTTCTTCTGGCCACGGCACAGCCAATGCAGTCATGCTATCACAGTAGCTACAGTTGCATTGCAACAGTTCTCCACAAGACTGGTCCTGCCAACAGTCAATTATGGGCTAGAGAGCTGCTCCCAGGATGTTCCTCTTCCCTACTGAACTACTGGACAGTGATAGGTTCTGAGGGAGGAATCAACATCTTCTGTAATTGTATGCCCGCTTATAAAACCACAAGACTGCAAAGGGTAATTCCAAGCCTACAGTCACATAGAAGGCACTAGTTAAACTCAAGGAATAGGGATATGAGGCTGGGGAATAATGAAGTGGAAAGAGACACAAGAAGATGGGTGAAAGTAATCAGAATGCATTATAGACACATATATGTGTATGCATATGTATATACAGCTTTATGTCTTTTTGCATACACATGTGTGAAATTGTCAAAAATCAAATTTTAAAAAGGTGAAAAGTATGTGACTCCCAAAACCTCCTTCATAGTCAAGTTTTCATCAGTTACATACCTTCCATTCCCAACCTTAGAATAAAGGATTTTTAAAATGTAACTTGCTCTTTTTTCTTCAGTTTCATTTCACTTCTATCATCATAAAGTATAGATCAACCTCTCAAGAAGGCATCATTAGCATCTGTGATATTTATTCAAAAGGCATAACTTAATTTCATACTTTGGGTTCAGGGTGAACAATTCAGTTTTATTTCCCAACAATTATTCCTTGTTTTTCTCCTATTACCAACTTAACTTCTCTTTCCTATCTAAGGAAAATAAAATACTTGCTGTGTTCAACAAACACATTTAGATTTGTCCTCTGTACCTTTGGAATCCAAAGAAGTAAATATATAGGAAAATATATCTGTATCATCAGGTAAACTCCAAGAGATGAAAATCACCAGTCAGCTATTATTTTAACAAATTATGGAAGAATAAAAACAGGTATCAATCAAACATGGGCTAAAGTGTAGGAATAATCAAATTCTTTAACAGATGATTACACTGTTGGAAGATGCCATCTGCCCCACAGTTAAACCAGGTCAATTGAAAACATAAGACCTTCCCACTGTAGTTTGAGGCTACGCAGCTACACACACATACACACACACACACACACACACACACACACACATATACATACATACACAGACACATACATACATATGTACATATATATGTGTGTGTGTATATATACATATATGTCATATATATATATATATATATATATATATATATATATATATATATATGATATTCCTCAGTCAGAATTAACTTCCCTAGAAAAATCTAAGTTCCAAAATGCCAATTGTACTAGCTATCTAACTTTGAAAAAATCAGATGTATTTCATCATACCAGAACCCATCATCAAATCACGAAGGTGCTGTGGTTAAAAACAATCCTTAGAGCAGTAAATTCTGAAACACTCTGCTACCTCCTCTCTCAGCATCACTTTCAGCATTGGCCTTGATTCCACTCTCACTGAGGAAATAGGACAGCCAGCTGAGATCCACCCACCAGCATCTGTGCCCATGTGTTCTGTCTCACCACTAGAACAGAGAAGGTATAAACCCCACAAAGGTCAGCTATTCCACTGGCAAAACAAGAGCCATTCTCTCTCTCTTCAATTCAGTTTTATTTTGCAAAAATTTGACCTTGTTTTTCTCTTATTGCACACTTAATTTCCCTTTCCCATCTGAGGGGAAGAAAAAAAAAAACTTGCTGTCTTCAATACCCTGCGAACAGATGCATAGAGCTCTCTAAGTACTTCTCAGCTTAGCTTCAATTCTTCATTGACAGCCGCACTCACCAGAGAAGTTGTTTCTAGTCATTGCCCAAATACTCTTTTCCCACATTTCCTAAATCCAGGCCTTATCTTCTAGATCTCTTATCACTACATTATATTACTTCTGTCAATTTTACACTCCCCAATGAACTCAATGTACCATTCTCCTCTCATTTAGAACCCAACTCTCAGCAGAACTGGATAGAGAAGATGGCTTTCTAATTGAGATGTTTTTCTCTTAGTATCATTGATTTTCTTCTACCTTCCTACACTCTTCTCTAATCTCTTTTGCTGATGACTCCAACTTTTTTTAAAGACAGGGACTGGTTATATAGCCTGAATGTCCTGGAAATTATTATGCTCATTATATAGACCAGGCTGCCCTTGAACTCATAGAGGTCTACTTTCCTTAGACTCTTAAGTGCAGGAATTAAAGGCGTGTGTTACCATACCCAGCCCAACTTCAATATTTTAATCTTGACAAAACCAAGGCCTTAATCCCTGGATTTATTGTTCTTAAACTATCCTCTTTGGTGATTTCATTCAATCTGTAGATTTATAATAGTAACCATATACTAAAAATACTAAATTACTCTTGAACTCTGTATTTGAACTCCCACTCTCTCCCTCGTTGGCATTTGCACTTCAGTGTTCAATGGGTACCTCGAATCCAACAGGTCCAAAACTGAACTCATAAATTTTACCCACCCCAAACTACTTCTCCTTATTCTTAGCATCAGTAACAGTTTGGTTATACTTGCTGCTTCTCAAACCAACACACATGAATCATATTTTACTTCTTGCATTATCCAAGTTGTCCCCCCCAAAAATCCCTGTTTCATGCTATCACTCTGAGTAGCTGCAACTTTGCCACCGAAACTCAAGCCCCCATCGTCTATATTATGTTACAGCTCAGGTCTCCTGGGAGATCATCCTATTTCTACTCCTCTTCCCTCAAAAGCTCTCGACATGCCAACCCATAAACCAGATTTCATCATTCTTCTTACAATTCACTATTGACTGCTCTATTCACAGCTATAAGCAAACCCTATATGATGCCATACTTACTACAATAACTACTCTTTTGAATCCATCTCTCACTTCCATCCTAGAATATTTGTGATGGATCTTTCTTTTGCCTGGAGATTTTTGTCTCAACATATTTATGTGTTTGAAAGCACCCTTTGTATGAATCCCTTCGCTGATGAGCACATTCAACATTCTGTCCCTGCCCAAACGGGAAACAAATGTTCATTTTTTCTGTATCTTGTGTTTTTAACACCTTTCACCTATTAATATATCATTTAACTTACTTAGTGTTTAGATACATATACAACTTTGAAGATTTGTAAATCATCATACTACCATTTCTCAAAACTCATAACTTATTAAAATCCTAAAAAAATGAGATGCTGTCTCAGAACTTTAAGTGTGAACTGATCCTCTGATTTGGGCATCAGAAATACAACATGACTGCTCAATTGGGAAATACTTGTTAACAGATTTCTTTCTTTGTCTTAATAGTGTCTGTGTTAAGAGCTTCTATTGAAGCTTTGCTGTTGACTTCTCTTGTCTTGCTTTGTCTTTCTTTCCTTTATATTTTGGTTTATTTTGTTTTGTTTGCTCTTCTGTTGTCTCATAAAAGATATTTGATCATTATGAGTTCCTTTGCCTCACTATACTTCACAACACTAAGAATTACCCTGAAAACTGATTATGTTATTTTCCCTCTATTTCATTTTCCTATGCCATTGTGCCACAAAAGAAACTACATCAGTTAACTGGGAAGAATTGTTGCTTTCCAGAGTCAGCAACAGTGCCTTTATTTGGCTGTCAATGTAAGAGCGAAACAGAAAAAAAAAAAATCTTAATTCCAGGAATTAACACTGCATCAAACCATGAGATGATAGGCATGGTTATGATAGATGGGAAGCTTTGTATGAAAATTCCAGATATTGAAGAAATTGTGAGAAGGGACTTCAAAATACTGAACACAGAAATTTCCATCATTCTATTTTGTTGACATTTAAGAAAATAGAGTCACAGTTGCTTCTTGCATATCTGGGTCTATGGTGGAAGATTCCCCATGCTCTTTAGGTTGTACTTCAACAGATTTTCAAAACATGTATTTATAGCATCAGCAGGGTGCGGTGCTTGAGTAATATGACAAGGTATCACTTGTAATGCCAGTAAGAATAAAATATTTTTGCCATTTGTCTTCATTACATTAGTAAAAATTAAAAGAACTTAGTCTTTAATTATTTTATATGAAAATTTCCAAATCATATAAATTAAAGTAAGAGTGTGGAGTTCAGTCGTCTTGCTTCCATCTGGTTAGCAATGCATTCAAAAGAGCAGGATCATGTTATGTCTTGTCACAATGAAACTGGTTGAACACCTAAGCACCTGAAATGCTAGGCAAGACAAGATAAGATGAACCATATGCTTTCTTTGATCTTGTCCCTTACTACTTCCCCCATAGTTCATTTCCCAGATTTTCTTCTCTCTTTGCATTTTTTCGATGCATGTAGACACACACATCCCTGTGTCTTTGCTGTGTCTTTGCTGTACCCTCTCCGTGAAATTTTCTTCCATATAAGCCTGAAACTCTAGCTCTTCTATCTACTAATAGCAACACACAATAGGTTGTTTAACCTTATAAATCTCATTTCCTACCTATAAAATGAGAAAAAAATAAAGTGACTTACCCAAAAATATTGCTGTAAGTATTAAATAAAACACACATAAAGCATTGAGAATAACATGTGGCAAAAGTAAGCACTCATAACTGGAATTTGTGCTAAAATCCACAGTAAATATTTTGGATAACTTGATTCATGAAACAAAACTTGAAGGTGCATTTGGGAAGCACTTCAATACACTTTTGAACTCTAAAATATGCAAAATTTCATGCTTGGTGGTAGAAATAACTCTTAGTATGAGTTAGTAGTTGCAGAAGTCTTCTTTCTGAACTACTGGAATATTTTTAACATATCCATACACTCAACCCTCTGCTCACTAACGCTTGATGTGAACACATAATTAGTATGCTTTCATGCTCACAATAAGGACTTTGCAATATTAGAAGACACCAAGCACTTAATCACTGAGATTCAAGTCACTATTGTCATCTACATAGTTTTAGAAGTATATTTTACAGTATCACTAATTGTTTGGTGGCAATTAGCACATGGAGGTAAATAGAACTGGATGCTTTGAGAGCATATACTGGTTCTACAGCTTCCCAGCTGCATCTGTAAGGAAACACGTTGCTTATCCATCCTCAGACTTCCTCCCTCAGCTCGGAAATAGGAGATCATGTTTACTAAATTTACTTTTCAGAGTCAGCATAAAATCAGTAATCAGAGGCTGGCAAAGAAGAGATAGAAATAGGTTGGTCTGTGGGTACAACTTATCCAAGTCACAGTTGTAGAAGAAAAATAAGTACGATAACTCTAGATAATGATAGTTTTCTGGATAGTTTTTTAACGTACAAAAAAAGATTTGAAATGTCTTCATCACAAAGAAACATTTTAAAGGAGATGCATATATTTGCCCTCATTTGAACTGTTCACTATTATATATATATATATATATATATATATATATATATATGTATATATGTACATATGTACATATGTATATATAAACATATATTCTATGTTATATATTATATATAATAATCCAAATATATATATATACTTAAGTAAGTGAATATTTGAACAATATTTTATGTGTACTTTATAGAACTGTTAAATAACTAAATGAAATACTGTATAATTAAATACATTTAAAAATTATATGTTCAATAAAAATGTCCCATCAATTTACCATGTGCTATGGCAGTAACACTAAATGTTTTAATAATTACGATACTTCCAGAAAAAACATGATTTTCTTTCATTAATACTTATTGCCATTCTTGTAATGGTGAAACTCAATCTTGGGCAAATTCATATAATGTGCTATTTAAAGAAGTATTAAAACTTCAACACCTCAACATCATTGTCAAAATATCTGATATCTGATCAATCATGAGAGTCACTACATGAACATCAGATTCTTAAAATTTTTCTTCATTTCAATAAATATTGTAAAATAAAAAGCACCCATTTGTCAGTAAAAAAATAATAACTTATCTCTAGACCTTACTTGAAACTTATAGTACCAACAATAATCGAATAGCATACCAGAATTCTTTTGAGGTTTACAGTGAGCCTACCATATGAATAATGGTACTAACATGTTTCATTATTTGCTGAGAAAATATGAAAGCTTGTTTTCAAGTCTCCCATGCATGAAACATTGTTGAGGATTTAGAGAGCTTAGAAGAGCTCTAAAATTTTAAATGTCTTCTATGCTATCACCTTGGCAAAATTAAAGAAATCTTATCAAGATTGACATTAAACAATCAAGGTGTGCATCATAATTCACTGAATGGGGGTGGGGACAGAGGTCAGATTTTAAAACAAAGAAACCAAAGTACCCTTTTCCGAGTCTTCTCCTTTAAGAAAGGCCGGATCACAGTGTACAGGGCATGGATATACCAAGGTTGATTGACAAAATGAATTCCTCCAAATCTTGCAGGGAAGCTGTCCTGGAGCAACAAGAAAGGCACAGATGTTAAGACAGACTTTGCTATACTGGGATGGTTCAGGACCACATGTTATTCAAATGTGTTAATACATATACTAAAGAAAAAACACCAAGCCTTGAAGCAGTAAGACTCTTAAACTATAACAATGTATAGTGAAGACAACAGGTTGCTGAAAAGAACGTCAGCATCTTTCAACCTGTGTTTTCAGCCTGCTCACTTCTAACAGATATCACCATCACAGAAACACAATAAACAGACAAATTACAAAGAAATGTCAAGTACTGGATTCACATAGGATACATGTTTTATTTAAATTACTTACACATATAATAAAATATATGTAAATTAAAATTTACTTTAAGTGCAGTCACTTGTAACAGAAATGATACCTTATGTGAAAATGCTTTGCTGAGCCAGTGTGACGGCTCCACAAGTAAAGGTGCTTCCTGTCAAACCTCAAGATCTGAATTCAGTCCCTGGGACCCACATGGTAGAAGGAGAAAACCTATAGGTTGTCCTCTGACCTCCAAACATACACTCTGATGAACCTCCCTAACCCATGACCACACAATAAATAAAGAAGTTGCAAAGATGACTCAGAGGGCATGGGAAAGGGCACTTAAACCTGAGTTTAAACCTGGGCACTCAGATTGTTGAAAGAAGGAAAAAATAACCACAAAGTGTTCTCTGACCTCTACACATATGAGATAGCTTGTGTTCCTCTTCATGCTGAAATTTAAAAATTAACATGTTCTTTCAGGACACAGCATCCAAAAGAGTACCTGGGTCCACATCTAGTCACTTGCTTGCCTTCAGCATGTGCAAGTACACCCATGATCCTTTACAGCTCCTGGTTCTTGCTTTGGCATTTTACTCTAGAACTGTCTGGATCTTAGTAACTCTCCCAGTTTTCACTGTAGAGTCTTGTGTGTATTTGTCTCTTGCTCCTAAGAGCTGAACAATGCATCCAGGGTTATTTATGTTGTGAAAAAGCCAATGTTTTTCTCCTTTCTGGCAGAAAGATGTTTTAGGGATTGTAAACAGGTTGCACTGCCTGAAACAGAACTACTTAAATGTATGTTTGAAATACACTCCTGAATAAGCATTTGACAACTACAACAAAACTAAATGAACTTCAGTCATCAAGGATGACTCAAATTGGGATTATTAAATTTTGACAACCACAGGGAAGTCATATGCCTTCTCTTCTGAAAAAACACACATGACTTACACACAATGCCAAAGCTTTTTGTGGACAGATATTTTTAATATACAACTGGATCACACATACCAAATTACAGTTAAGCCAAAGTGAAAAAAAAAAAAAAAAGAAGAGCCCTCAGTTTTCAATTAAGCATACCTAGCACAGAATTCTGACTTAAATCAGATATAGACTGAGTCTTGCTTCCTTTCTTTGATATTCTTCTAATCATGTTCCAGGTCCTACATCCCTGACCTCCAAGGTTCTATGAAACTCATAAGCATGTTGCTTTCCTTTGTGTTGTCTGCCCGTGGTCACTATCTGTGTTATGGTTGTGGACTTTTGTCTTCCTCATACCTGGAATGGTCTCCTCCACCCCTTCTATATGTTCTACTCTTACTAAGGCCCTAGGACTAAGGTCAGGCATTATCATTTCCACTATAATCATTCTGGTTCCTTCTCTCATTTCTCATCAGAGCATTAGTTCACAAAAGCCTTCTCTCTGCTTCCTGCAGCTCCAAAATCCATCACACACTTGTTTCATACCTGCTAAATGTCTTTGTATGTGTACATGATTTTGTGCTCATGTGTGTGGGGGCATGTTCATGAATATGTGTGCATGGAAGCATTCCTGGAAGCCCTAAATCACTCTCAGGTCTTCTGTCTGTCCTTTTCGAGATACAATCTCTCACTCTGCTAGGCTAAGCTGGTTAGTCAGTAATCTTCAGGGATCCTCCTGTCTCTGTCTTTCCAGCACTGGGATTGCAAACATGTGTCATCACATCAAACCTTTTATGTGGGTAGTGGGTCTAAAACTCAGGTCTTCATACTTTTCTGCCAGCCATCTTCCCAAGTCCTGAGTTGTCAGTCTCTACTACTGAATGGTGAGGTCTTTGAGTACAAACACCTGGAGTCCTAAAAACTCCGTTTTTTTGTATTTTGTTTTTTGTTGTTTTCTTTTTAAAGCATCACACCCTAGCCTATAGAAAGGACACAACGAAGCAGTTAAAACCTAGACTTTTCTACTTTGTAGGTGACATTTAGAAGACACAAGACCTTCAGGGCAACAACAACAAATATGACCACAGCAGTTCACTGGCCTCTGAATCACAACTGAAGGAATGTGAACTCAAAACCAAGGCTTTGTAGCAATCCTCCAGCAGCTACATTGCTTCAGTTTTCCTACTGAACTTTAAACACCTACACCCTGAAAATAGAGCTGCTTCTTCTTGAAATACTCAAGAAGAAGTCTGCTTTGTGTATGAAACTGTGACCAACTATGCCATATTCATGTTTATATACCTGCACTTTGCAAACACGTTCGAGAACAGAGGCAAATTTCATCAACTGAAAAACACTCTGATATTTACTGTTTGCTCAACTATGTAAGCTATTTGTCTTCTCTAACCCACTTTCCTTTTCTGTAAGGAACAACATGTAATAGGACTGCCAACTTCAAATTTCTATTATTTACTGAGCATAACTTGTAGATGTGAGGCTACCACATTATCAGTCCACTGTATAAAAGGAAAAACATTTCCAGAGCTAATTTTATAATATGATATAAAGGCAGTCCTTTGGCCTAGAATAGCACTTTAGAATACAAGATAACAACACACAAATGCCTATCATTGATTCTGCCTACCTCACAGCTCTACCCTGCAAACAAGGATTTAAGAAATTCCCTGCAATTAAGGAAAGCATGGCCAAGATAGGACCAAGAAAATAGATACAAGTTCTACCTTCCAAGAGTTTCTGCCGGCTCCCCTATTCCCGTTCATTTTTGTGTTTCTTGAGCAGAACACTTGGTGGTTGATGCACAGATCGTATTGCCTCAATGCTATAGAGACTAGAGAATGGGGCTGCCAACATCCCGCTGACATCAGCATTTCTCCAAGCCTGTGCTGACAAGACACTCAACAACTATCCTTCTTTGAGAAACGATTATTAGACATAACTCCAGCATACAGCCTGACTTCCCTCCATAGTGGACACTATTGGAAAAAATTTCAAGATGAAGATGGGTCAAAAGCAAGGACTCTAATTTTATCAAGCTCTCCAGACAATATGAATGAAGAAAACATACAAGTGCATATCAGTGCTGCTCATGTGAATTACTCATCTTTTTCTCACAAAAAAATGTGTGCCTCAGATAGAGATATTTTAACTATTAGCATGTTATTCAACTTTGTAAATTAATTTTCTAAAATATTAAGACTGTGATAATATTATTACTGGTAATATTGCCATATGGGAAAGAATAACATGATTTCTAATGCAGTCAGGATATAGTTTTTAAGCTACAGATGAGAGAAAAATGAACTACCTTACAAGAATGAAACCCATAGTTCTGGAACCGTTCCATATGTATGACTGTTCAGGGTTCCAGAGCCAAATACGTAGTTTTACAAAGCGTCTTCACTCAGACAGAAATTATATGTGTAATTTTATTCATTCATAATTATGTCAAGTTTCTTTTAATTTTTTCCTCTTCTGACTTCCATGCATTTTTTGTGAGGCAATTCAAACTACTGCAAACACCATGTGCATCACAGCAGAGCACATATAATTATAAACTGTAGCAACCAGCATGCAGGCATTGCACCTTTCCTACTGTACACCTACTTTATTTCCTGTAGACCTGAGCACTGAACCTACAAAATTGCACCTGCCAGGCAAGCATTCTACCACTGACCTACTTCCCTAGGTTCTTGTTCTTTCTAACAGTTTTTTTTAATTATTAAAAGTGAATTACAACATCCTTCCTTCCTTCGCTCCCTATAACACCTCCCACACACCTCCCCACCTTGCTGTCAGATTCAATACTTTTTTCATTTGGAGACAAATGCTGACTAAATTGCCAAAGGTGCTCTTGAACTCACTCTGTAATCCAGGTAGGATACTGAACTTGCGATATTGCATCAGTCTCCCACACAGCTGTGATTATAGGCATAACCTACAGGCCTGGCCTATGAACCACTCTTAAAATTTTTATGCATTTTTATGCAATGAAGCATTACGTCATTCCTTTATGACACTTTTCTTATAAATATGAAACACATAAATGTTGATTATTTAAAAATACAATTTTTAAAGCCACTGATGTTCTTAACATTTAAAAACTGAAAGGTT
>JAMJFZ010004081.1:0-47361 GCA_026225945.1 Cricetomys ansorgei
TTTAGTTACAGGGTTTCTATGAAAATTTAACCATCGAAAATATGCACAGAAACAGTAAAGAATACGAAATTTGCTTCTCAAGCTTGAACTGGTTAGAATCCTAAATGAAAAACACTGTGTAGCAATTGACCTATTATCAAAGGCTGCAGATTTGATGACATTGTTGTTACTGAACTAGAGTCAGCCTGAGGTGAGGACACTAATGTTGGTCTACTAATGAATTACAATTCTATAGCATGGGTTGGCCTACTATGGTCATTTATTTATTTTTTTGTTATTTATTTTAGACAAATAGCATTTGGCTATACTCTAGATCTCTGGGCTATTTACTCTTCGATTCTTGTTTACCTGGTTAGTGTTCAATATGGGTTAAAGCTCATGGAATGGTCTTTGGGACAAACCAGACATTGTTGGCTACTCTCCTCCTAGTCTGCATCACCATTGCCCCAGCATATTTTTTAGGCAGAATAGATAGTAGGTCAAAGATTTTTTGGCTGGGTTGGTGTCCATTGTTCTCTTTTGTTAGCCTGAACAGTACCTTCCCATACCAAAGAGACTAGAATGTACAGGTGTGGTGTGTTCTTCTTTTGTACAGTAATGAAATGCTGAGCTAGCTGAGTTTTATCATGGTGACCCTGACTGACACATAATAGAAACTCATCTTTCAGACATGTAAAACCATACTGATGAGATGTGATGGAATTAGCTATTAAATACAGTTAATAAAATTCAGATTCTGACAACCGTATTCAGTGTTTTCCTTCTGAGGGAAGAGTTGGAACATATCCTCAACTTCGGAGGCCCAGACTCAAGTGCTTTGAGAAACGTCTTTAAACATTGACAAAGCACTTTGTAGACCAATCTCTCTCTGACACTTTTCTTGAGAAGTGTGATAGAGATCTATCATAACCACAGATTGGGCTAAAGGGGACGATGTAAAGTAACCTGGGAGTACACATTACTATGAAAGAGAGAAAGCATCTCTGACCACCTTCTGAACAGGTTTGGATCCATGTGATAATTTAGTATATCCAGAAGACCATGAGTTGGCAGAAAATGGTGACCACTCCTAAGTAACTTACTGTGATACTGATCCCTGGACATAGGGAGCCTGTTATACTGTTGGGCACTCAGGGAGTAGGATGGATAAAATATTTCCCAGAGGAAAGAAACAGGGTTTTCTGTTAAACAACAAACTTTGAGATTCAAAGAAATAATTCCAAAAAATAAAATTCCATGCTATGCATGGCTCTTATATTTGGAATGAAATGGAGTACGCTGGCTCTTCAAAGATAAAGATCTTAAAGCTTTAGAGAAGGGCAGTCCCATGGTAGAACACATTCCTAGTTCATTCAGCTCTGTGGATGTGATTCCCAGCATCACCATAGATCAGTCCTGAGATCACATATCCTGGACCCAGTACTTCTCTATCCTTTTGCTTGCTCCTTAGCAGATAGACTTGGCTAAAATGCTTCCATTCCAAAGGGACTTACATAACAAAGTATTCAAATAATGGAGTTTCACCTCGAGTAAAATACAACATTTATAGGTATTTTCACCTAAATTTAGCATTAAATAGCATCTTAATGTGTATACTTACACTTTGCGTTTCCCTACAATGGCGTACATTAGGGCATCACCATCGAAAGGCATCCATTAAGGAGTGGTCAGCACCTTTCTCTAGTAGAAGGCCCACAATGACTTCAGAATCCCACCGGACTGCATACATAAGGGTTGTTCTAGAATGACAGAGATGATTTAATTTTTTACACAGTGAATATCATATATTTTACCAATTCAGTATATGGCCTCTGCGTAGTAGAATTGACTGTGTAAGAACCTGATTTAAGCATCTTGAGTGCACAGAGGTCAGATTTGTAAAATCAACTCCAAGAATTAAAGGAGAAACAAGCTAAAACTTCTTGGCCCACTGTGGTAATTTTTATATCAGCATTCCTAGTGTTTGTTTCTGTGTGGAGCCCATTTACCAGACAAATAGATTTCATATGAAGAAGAATGTCATTTCCTTCTCAGGCTAAAGTAATATAATTTGCATGAAACAGTAGTCGTAATGTTACAGAATAATGTTCATGGTAAAAAATATAAATACATGTTTTCAGTTACTGATACTCACAGGCATTGGCCTGCATTCCACATAGGTAAGTTTAAACCAGCATTCAAGTAGTGTTTGCTTCTCTGCACAGCACAAAAACATACTTGGAGATTAAAGTGTGTTCACAAGGTTGTGTGACTGAAAAGTTGAAAAATTTGGAACTAGCACTGTCTTGTGTCTCTAAGGCTTTCTCCCACTCAACTACCATTTATCTTCATTAAAGTTTATATAATTAAGCCTATTTCTCCTTTGATTGATGTCAAATTATTAAAATACCAAAAATCATTTAGTTAAAAGGAAAAAAACTGAGCAGGTGCTAGTAATAATAGTCACATAGGAAATTACTGAGATAATTATTATTCAAACCATAAAATTCGAAGCAAAGAGTCATCCAATCTAAGATTTTAACTTTCATTCATATAAGAGAAATTAAAATATGAGAAGTGATTAAAAGCTTCATGATGAGTCAGTAATTGACCTAATAGTTTATATTTTCCAAAATACTAATATGAATTCTGTCATCCCATGTAAGATCATATGACAGAGAAAATAAGATTGCAAATAAGAAAAACCTCATTATCATAGGGAAGATGAACCTGAGTATATATGATTCTTTGCTATAATCATCACATTTAAGTAATATTTTTAAAGTTACTGATATTTTGTTGATATTTCCTAGTATATTCCCACAACATTTCTGATTTGAGTGATTTTTACTCTTAAGAACCACAAGTAGTGTTTTAAAAATTCAAAGTACAGTACCTTTGATAATCATCACGGGCATGAATGTTGGCACCATGCAATATTAAATATTCTGCCATGAGCGGTTTCCTTTCTCGCAGTGCTAGCAAAAGCGGAGTAAACCCATCCTGCAATGATATCAATTAATAATTCACAAGACTGCATGTTCCACAGCTGAACTGAAAACCATATTGCTAGCCCTGTGAACAAAACGTTTACCATACAGTAGACAGCAGTAGTAACAATGTCAGGGTCTTGCTCTAAATAGGTCTGCACTATGTAATGCACTCACAGTGAGTGATACCTCAAAGATTTTTTGTTTACCTTAAATGCATTCTCTCCATTTATAAGAAGAAAGCTGTCTCAGCACCTAGAAAAGTCCACTACATCATTTTTAAAATGTTTTAATGTTTAGTTCATGCATGAGTACTGTGCGTATGTAATTTCTTCCCCCTCACTCCTCCAACTCCTCCTGTGCCCTCTCAGAAACTCATCACTTCTTAGTACTGTCACACACCTAGGTGTATATTTACAACCTACTGATTCCATTCCATATGGCTTCTCTATATCTCTTCAATTAGGCCTGGAACATTCAAAGTTTCCCCATCAATGTTTTCATGTCAACTAGCATTTTCACTGTGTGGTCCTCTTTGGCAACCACATTGAGATTTCATAGATGCAATATGCCTTTCATATCTAGAAGACACTATCTTGCAACTGGCATGCTGTTCTCCGGAATTCCATCTTTTAGATCCCTCTTTCTCAATGTTCCTTGAGCCTTAGATTGGGGTTGTATCGTCAGTATAGCAATTGCGGCTAGGCACCCATGGCCATGGACTCTCTGCATTTTGACCAGTTGTGGGTCTCTTTTACTCTCTTCCTGCTACATTCTACCAGAATTGCATCTAAGATCATGTTACTGAGTGACCGTAGTGTACTAAAACTATTGCATACACATTAGAGTAATTGAGTTTTAGTGCTAGGTATGGCATTGCTTTAATACTGATTAATATTTTACTTAGAAAAACAACTTAAGCAGTAATTAAAATGGAGCAATAGTTTATAGTATTTTAAGAAGTAGATGGTTCATACATAATGGCACAAGTGTAATCCCATCAAGAGAATCAAGGGTGTCAGAGGCAGATCATGACTTCTAGGTTAGACTGGTCTACATAATTAGACCCTGCCTAAAAAATAAAATATGCAATCTATCATCGTTTTAGGATATCATTGTGAGTGACAGTAAAACCATAAATTGTTGTTTACGCGGAGTTATGCCACAAGGGAGAACAAGTCTTTCCCCAACACCACAACGAACAAAATACACAGTGCTAGGCAAGAGAAACCTCCCCTGGATGTATTGGGAGTCCCAGAGGTCGCGCAAACAATAGGAACTACTGTCACAGCTCTTGGATGTCACCCATAACTTAACCGTAAGTTCTTATTGCTAAAGACACTGAATATTTTAGACAACGGATTGGAAAGAATCAAGCTGGAATGAACCCAAGGATTCTTCCACAAGGACTAACTCTCATAAAATCTAAGGGTGCTGTGCAAGCTGCCGAGGGAGAAAAGTAATCTTCAGACATCCTAAATTTCTACCAAGACAATGAAGAAACAAGACTAGTCCACGCAAACAATTGTACAGGCAATGGTGGTGAAATGAGGAAATTCTGCTGTGGTTTGTAAGGAATTATGAGACACTTGGATGCTGGAAAATGGAAGTGCCCTCTGCAGGAAACCATTCAATACAATGGGCTCAAAGGACACAGAATTTGATTTTTTAAGATCTGGATTATAAAGTCTCTTGGAAATTGAGTGTGCACTGGATAAGCGGAGGAAATTGAGATTGTGTATGAACTGCACTGTCTCCAATGCCCTTTGTTTTATTTATTATTTTAAAATTTGCTGCATGCTTCCCAATGTTGGTGTGCAAATCAAGTACTGGTGTGCAATCAACCATGTTTTACTAACAATAAATCAGTCCCTGTTAACACTTCGAATGTGAAATATCACCCACAGCATCAAGGGATTGGCATCCTAGCCCAGCTGGTCACTGTTTTTGGTAGGCTGTGGAAGCATTCTGGCCTGGATCCTTGCCGGTTGAGCTAATGTTATATAAGCAGTGTTGGAGGTACACATATTCTGAGTTTCTGCACAGCCCTCTGATTCTGGTCTGTGAAAATATGAGGAAGATGAGGGACAAGTTCCTGATACCTTGGAGCAGGCTGTCACCAACTGCTGTGCTTCCTCAGCCAAGACAAGACTGCATCTCCAGAACCAGAGCAGATCATTTTCACTTTATTCTGCTTCTAAGAGCAATTTTGTAACACTAATGAGAAAGGTAACAATCATGGGCCCCAAAATATATTAAATTTATTGCAATGATTATTTTTAACTGTCAATGATACCAGCTAGAGTGACCGAGGATTTGCGTTTCAGAGGAGAAAATATCTGAATCCGTTCGACCCACGGACATGGCTGTGGGAAATTATCTTGACGGCTAATTGATGAGGAGGACCTAGCACACTGAGGGGAGCAACTAGCCTACATGGTCAAGAGGGCTATTTAAGACTTCAGAGGGCTATCTGAGTACTAAGCACATAGGAAGCATGGGTTCATTCATTTCTCCGTGTCTTCAGGGTAGATGAGGTGTGAACATCTCTCACATCCTGCCTCTGTGAATTTTTAAATTATATACAGCAACTTGAAATTATAATTCAAGAAAACCTTTTAACATATTGTTTGCAAAAACATTTGCCATGTCTGCATGAAGAATGCTATATTCTTTAACACTTCTTTTAAAAAATCAACAGTTATTTCCTTCCCATTGAAAGTCATTTTAGAGTACTCCACATGCTATATTTTGATCCCATTCACTCCTTCCTTTCAACTACATCCCAAATCCACTCCACTCCTCTGCGTACCCATCTTTCTGTCCTAGTTGATTTAACCCTCCTCTTGAGTTACAGGAGTCACTGCAGAAGATCAGGGAAAGACTGAAAGAGCCAGAGAAACGGGCTCTTACAAAGAAACAGTGTTTTCTGGGCACAACAGAGCAGATGTGCATATAAAGTCATAGCTACTGGGAAAGCATTCACACGAACTCTGCAAGTGAAGAGACACGAAAACTCAGTAAGAAGACAGGAATTTAGAATTAAGTTCTGCTCCTAGCTGAAAATTGATTGATAACTGATATCTAATGGGAGGGGTAACCATTTTTATTTAACGGTGTGGCCCCTGAAGGCTGACCAAGCTCCAATGGATATAGTGGTCATTTATGGGCTGTACAAATGGGATTTAATGTTTAAAAATAACAATAACGAAGAGTCAATAATTACAAAGGAATACCAATCAAGTCATTACAAACTGTCCATCAAGGAATGCTTGAACTTCTAACCATGGAAAATTGACCATACACATGACACTGTTAAATCACATAGTTTTCATATACTTGGGAATTCAATTTGGAAAATCATTACCTTTGTAGTTTCTTCAATGTTTGCTCCAAATACAAGAAGATTTCTGGCAGTGTCGGGACTGTCCGCATACACTGCATGATGCAGTGCTGTTTCTCCATTGACATCCTTCATGTTGGGATCTGCTCCACGGAAAAGGAGGACAGAAACAATCTTTGCCTCCCAGCTTTGTGCGGCCTGTGGGTATTGTGGGTATTGTATCAAGGAAAACAGTGTCAGTTCAAATTCAACATAAACTTCTCCAGCTTTCACCATAATTTATATTGGAGTGATACTGCTTTTACTTTCAGTCTAACCACTTGGATCAAATTCATCCCTTAAATTGAAAACTTTGAACTACCTTCATTAACGGTGTGGCCTTCTGGTCATCAAGAGCATTTATACTGGATTCTTTGAACAAAAGGACATGAACCAGGTGCAGGTGTCCATAAAAACATGCAAAGTGGAGAGCAGTTCTGTGGGAATGAGAGGTACTATTTATGAAGCTGTAAGGCACTATGCCAATGGACACGATAACTTACGAATTTGCAAACATTACATAGCATTTATGTCTTCTGACGCACAATCCAACACTTAGCTTTATTTTAAAACTAAATTTATTTGCTTTTATTATTTACTATATTGGAAAAAGTTGCGATGCACAACGTGTATGGCAGCGTGAATAAAATGTGCTGCTCTGTCACTGACCTGGGTAACCGAGAGCACCCTATTAGAACAAAAAGAACACGAGCTTTGGGTTGAAATCATACTGAATAGCCATCCTACTCTAAGCTCCATTATCACCCAACTACTTCTCAGCCTTTCTGTAAGAAAAACTGCAACTGTCCAGAAAAGAATCTTGAACAACAGAATAATAACTGTTAGAGGTGTGATCTGTTAATGTTAGCACTGTAATAAATACATTTAAGCCAATGTTAGTTCCATTACATCTATTTTGCAAATAGATTAAGTACACAATACCCAGCTTCAGATCCTCTTTTTCTTACATTTTACTCGTTACAATTGGATTTTCACTTATAATTCATAATGTACACCTATGACTCCCAGCACTGAAGAGCAATTCTCAATATACAAGCTAGAATGTCATGATGCCATCCTTGGTGTCTCACACTAACAGGAAAATGGAAGAGGAGGGGGTGCAGGGGGAGGAGAGGGAAGGAGGAGGAGGAGAAGAGGAAAGGGAAGGAGGAGGAGGAAGAAAGGGAAGGAGGAGAAACATACTGCTATCTTTTAGGTTTAGATTATTTCTATTACTGTTTACTAAGAAAGATAAATATGAGACACATTGATATAAAATGTATATTGAATTGTATTTGGATAAATTTAGGTGGAACAAAACATATTATAAAAAGATTACTGGAATTCTATACTTTCTACCATTTATATAACATTGTCATTATTGTGTATATTGAAAAAGATCCACTTTCTTTATATTTTCTTAGGCTGTTTCATCATAGAGTCAATAATGCTCTGTAGGAGAATTATGGAGTCACAGTCACCCTGCCGCAGATGTGGCCTTGTGCTTCTCCTGCCCCAGAAGATGATCAGGAAATTGGACCCTCTGTGATCACAGGTGCCAAGGAGACTGTGGTACAGAAGGCACAGCTGGGCTCTCCTCACCCCTCCTGTCCTCAGTGGAGCTAGGAAAGATGTACTTCTCCCATCTCCCGATTTCCTCATGGCTCCTCATCCTTAGCGTCCAAACCCTCTCACCGGTGTCGTTTGTCCTGGTCGTTTATGTGGAACTTTCCCATTGAGAGAAGTCGCAGCACCTCTTTCATCCTTCCCTCGCACACGGCTGCGTGGAACTTGTTGTCCGGATCATAAGGCTGCCTGTTCCGGTCCTCAGTGTCGCAGCAGATGCAGCATGGTAAGTTCCCTCCGCTGCTCAGGCCATCACAAAACCCCAAGGGGGTTTTCGACTTTCTCCCACATGAGAAGACCCTTCTCAGGGTGGACAACATTGCTGGGGGCACTTTCTATACATTCAGGTCTGTTAATAACGGACCAAATCCTTTACCAGCTCTGCGGGTCGCAGAGGAGATACACACTGGTCAAACCAGAGTGAAACAGTAGCAGTTAGAAAAGCCGTTGCTAAGCAACACTTGTAAACAAAAGCTAGCCCATTCTGCCTTGGGGATAACTGACAGCTCATGGAGCAAATACTGCTCACTGCGCACGTGCAATGCAAGAACTGCTCTTCTTCCTTGGCTTTTCGTGGAAGGTCTTTCTTCTTGTCAAAGTTGAAGGATTCCTTTTTCCCTACGGTAATCTTGATTGGCAATGGTCGTTTCTCGGTTTTTCCTTTTGTTTTTTTGGGAGGGTGGTGGTGACGGGGGAGGGGGGTGTTCAGTAACTCTATTCTAAATCTTTGTTTTTTTTTTCACTGAGATATCACGGATGGCGCCTCTTTGTAGGAAAATGGAACTTCCCTCTTAAAGCTTCTCGCTGGGTGCTTTTGGTTCTGTGATCTCAGAAAGTTCACTGTAGTGAGAAGCTTTATAGTTAGAGATTTTGTGAGACCCGAGTGGAGGAACACACCTTTAATCACAGCACTTGCCAGGAAGCAGAGACTATGGGTCTTCTTGAGTTTGAGGCCAGGATGGTCTCATCGACATCCAGAGCTTCCTGGTGAGAAACTCTCCAGAAAAAAAGTGAAACCTTTTTAAAATTCAACATAATTATTACATAATGTGGAGAAGTTATTTTCAGACATGGCTGTCGTGGTTCTAAGTGTCTTATGTACAGCTGGGTCCATAAATTTTCCTTGATATGGAGAAATCTCTGCTATTACTTCATAGAACATGGTTTCTATGCCCTAAAAATCTCCTCACTGACTTCAATGCCAGATCTTTATATTTGGTCTTTGGAGTGCTTCTAATGAGAACGTCCCCCAGAAGTTCAGATATTTGAACACGTGGTCCCAGGTGGAGGCACTGTTGAGGAAGTTGTTTATCATTTGGAAGATGGAGTCTTGATAGATACCATTTGTCTCTAAAAGTAGGCCTTGGATGTTTCTAGTCTTTGCTCTAAACATTCTTTCCCACTGTTTGCACTTTGCTTCCTGCCTGTGGTTGAGATGGGATCTCTAAGCTTCCTATTCTTGCCACCATGCCTGCCACTTGCTGCTATGCCTCGCAACTGTGACAGACCCATGTACATCAGGAACTGGAAGCCCAAACTCTTCCTTCCGTAAGATGCCTGTGGCCATGGTGTTTTATTACAGAAACAGAATATAAAAAAATACAAACTCAGAATGGCATTCAGAGATCTTGAGAGATAGTCATTTCTACTTTATCAGTGTCTAAATGTATTAATACACCCACCTTGATTTCCAGCTCTGATGTTCTTCTGATTGATTTTACTGGTGATGGTTTCTACAGAATTTCTATGCTTAGTGTATAGAGAGTAAAAACTGCACTGATTTTACAGTGTTTCTCCTGAATTTCCCTTCAAATTGTGTAGTCAACAGTTAGTTTGTGTCCTCTTTGGAGTAATGGATGCTTTATTTCTAAATATATTAATTTATTGACAAAATGTAAACTTTCCATTCCTTTCCATCCCTCTTTTTCCTCTCTCCATCCCTCCCTTCCTCTCTCCCTCTCTCTCTGTGTTTTTTATGTGTTTTCAGGTGACTGAGGTAGCTTGAATAATGTGTCAGATTTCCTGGAGCTGTAATACCAGGCGTTGTGACCCACTTGATATGCGATTTAGGAATGGAACTTCAGTTCTAATGAGAAGCACTGCACAACCTCTCCAGTTCTGTCCGGGTATAAAGAGGTTAAAACTCCATTTCATACTTTGAGTAAATAATTCCATCACTTCATCCTTCCCTTTCCTTCCTTCGTCTCTCCTGTTTTTCCACACCAAATGACTCCTTCACACTCTGTTCCTAAACTGTTTTAGAAATTCTCACTAACATACATATACACACACAGAGACACACACAGAGAGAGATACCTACAGCCTGCTGAGTCCATTTCATGTTGCTCCTGTGTTTATGTTCCACATATTCATTATCCCTTCATCAGGTGAAGGACATTAAGGCTGGTTCCCTATCCCAGCTGGTGGGAATAGAGCAGCAATGACCATACCTGATAAGGCAGGGGTGAGGAGAGGTGTGAACCCAGAGGTCATGGGAAACTCCCTGGCTAGTGGCTGGAGAAGCAATGGGAGGTGTGGCTTGTGGAGCATGTGATTATTTTGTGTTGCTTATCCAATTATAGGGTTTATCACTGGAAGAGACTATTTCATCTGTTTCAGTAGTTATTAGCTGCCTATTGTTTTTCTTAATTTTTTTACATCTTTAAAAATATTTACTCTTAAGAATTATATTAATTTTGTTAACATTTACAAGAGGATTGGCTTGTCAAATTTCATACAATCTAATTCATCTTGCTTTTCCCTTCCCCTAACTCATCCCAGCTTTGTATGCTCTGCCACACTGTCTGTGAATTCATTTGTACATCAGTTCCCTTGTGCCTAGACGAAGGTATTTGCATCTTTGTCCTTTTCATTACAGAGTGTTTGTATGTTGAAATTTTACCATGAATGAATATACTTTCTTTTAGGTGTCAAGATTCTCTATTCTCATTGTAGGTCATTTAACATATGAACAAAAAGAATGATGTGGGGATATTTTCACTCTGTGCATGAGTAGCTACCACATTGATCATAGGCAGTTTGCATGAAGTGTGAGGAACTGACACATTGCTGTTTTTCTGACAAAAGTTTGTGTATGATACATTCTCCACCTAGATTGAAGACGCAGTATTATGAAACACAAATACACTGTTGCATTTTAAAGTCTTATTGCATTATGGACTAGAAGTATGCCCGAGTTTTTATGAATGACATACATTAAAGTTTAGAAGCAACTTCCAAGCAGCAATTGAAGTGTTGTCTATGAAGCATGTTTCTTACACAATGAGGAGGTTCTCTTTTGTAAACATATATTCACTACTGTACAATATTGTCCTACTTGCAATATTATGAGAGATGCATATCTGAGCATTCTACCTATGTTGCTGGCTTAGAATGTAGCTCATCCCTGTAATCCACGATGAAAATTTATATCAACAGTATTTCCTCAACAACAAAGAAGTTCTGTTATACAAGTCCATATTTTCTCTAGTTCACGATAGGTACATCTGTATTACGGACAATACCTTTGGTACATTTCTGTAATTCCGCTATTCAGATGGACAAAAGAAAAAATTTGCATTCAATTTGAGTAAATTGTATTTGAGGATCATTATTCTAGAATAAAGAGACCTATTTTTCAAGCACATATTTCCTCATAAATGATTATCAATCAAATGACCTCTTGAAAGAAGACTTAAAAATGATTATTAAACAGAGATTGTAAAGATGTGGCATTCTTTTGGTCAAGGAGAAAATGTCTATAATGAACATATCAGTAGGATTCTACTTCACAGGTAGATATTTCCTATTTTTCATTATAGGTTTACATATGTTTTCTTGTAAATATCTTATTAGAGAATTTGTAAAATGTAGTTAGTAATGAGAATGTGCATTCTCTTTCATTCCATTAGACAAGCTAGTGTGTGATTTATCACTATCCTAGGATAAACAGATTCCTGTCATTAGTGCCCATTCTCTATAGCTCATTTGGACTGCTTGGGTTTGTGGGAAGAAGAATATATTTCTGAAATGCAGTAAGAGACATAAATGAACTTAGAAAACAACTTTTCATTTTTATGAGAGAAATTTTAGGATTCATCTTTCATCTTGAAGGAGAAAAGACCATCTAAATATACATACAATTGATAACGCCTTACAGATCTGTTCACACTGTGGGACAAGGAGCTATTTACAGCATTCATAAGAGGCAGCTGTGGGCATTTACATATCTACAAATCCCAGATGAAACATCTACAGCATTACTCCTACATCTAAGTCTCATGGAACATTTCTGGAAAAGACATGGAAAGATTGATAGAGTTAGAGTGTCAGTAAGTCTGCTAAAAGATTGTGTCTTCTAGCTATGAAAATGAAGCTAACCTATGTAATGTCAACAATATGTCTGCTGAAGCAAAACCTGAACAATGATAACATTTGTTGACATGCCAATGTGGAAGAGGAAAATCACATGAGGGCTTTTCCCTGGAAGAAGAACTATAAGAAATTAATGGCTCCTGAAAGAGAAAGGATAAGTCTTTATTCCTGAGACAAGCCCTGACAGATCACACAATATATACAACTAAGCAGTACAAAATGGGATCAGCAAGTAGAATACACACACACACACACACACACACACACACACACACATATGTATGTATTTCCATATATGTGTAACAAAGTTGAGTAATGAGGCCATGATTTTGAGGGGTGTAATAACTGGGGAGGAGGAGAAGTGATGTGATCATATTTTAATTTATAAATGTGTGTCTATATTGGTAATTTTGTTTAAGAAAAAAACTCTTGCCTGATTCATCTTTCATATACCACAATCCTATTTTGTTTTATAACTATAGATTGCTTGCTACATACTCATGCTCTTTTTGCAGCCTTATACCTGAACCTTAATCCTAGCTCTTAACTTAACTCTTAATTGACTCTGATTTTAACCATCTAACCTCAATTCTAATCAAAATACCAAACATATCCTTAAATTTTAAACTGGAACCCTAGTGCTTCACAAGAGCGAGGAACACATAGGAATTAATCAGTTGGAACTCTCAAGAGACTCAGAAAAGGCCTCTGACAAATCCCATAGCCTTCCTGATATAAATCCTCGAGAAACTATGGCTATGGCTATATCTTATATTATATAAACTTTCTTTATAGCAGACCCACAGCAAACTTGAAAATAAACAGAAACTCAAAGCATTTGCACTAAAATCTGGAATAAGATAAGGACGTACCACTCTCAGGGGAATATAGAAACAGGGGGAAGTCAAGTAGTATCTTTACGACGATATGATCTTATAAAATGACCCTAAAACTCTACCTGAAAAGCTTTACAGCAGCATCAACAATTTCAGCAAAGCAGCAGGATACAAAATTAACACATAAAAACCAGTAACCTGAGTATTTGTAAATGAATAATGGACTGAGAAACAAACCAGGGAAACAATACATCACAATAGCCTCAAAAATTTCTTGGGGTAAGTCTAATCAAAAAGGGAAAGATATATAATAAAAAGTTTAATGCATTAAAGAAAGACATTGAAGAAGATTTCAGGAGATGCAGAGGTTCTATGTTGATGGATCGATCAGATCAATAAATTGGCCATCATCAATTGTGATTTACAGATAATGTATTGATTCAATGCAATCCCCAACACAATCACTGGCACACTGATCCCTCTGGGTGGGGAGAGGCGTAACAGTAAGGTGGTGGCAGGTTTTTAGACTCCACCAGCTATCCTTGGGCTGCTGTTGTATTTTAAGTCCTGGGGTGGGGGTGGAGGACCCAGGCAGCAGCAATGGAGGACAGAAGAGCCTCATGGCCAGCATGGTTGGTGAGGAACCCGTTGGTCTAGATATTTAGATGATTTGATGAGAAGATATTTGAGATGTGAATTAGAGAGTGATGTCATTGGAAGGGGAGTTTCTGGGTGGTAATTGGGTTGGTATATGGGCAGAGGGTGTGGGGTACGAGAGGAACAGGCAGGGGTTGGATGGGGTACAGGGGTAGCCCCCATGGTTAAGGGGGATGGGGCTTTCAGCCCAGGGTAAATTGGGGTTTTGAGGGGCTTCAGCATGAGGCATGGTCCAAAGGGATGAGAGAAGGGAAAGATTACCGAAAATGGGTTCAGCCTAGGCTGATAAGCACCAACCAAGCCCTATTGTTTTGCCAATGACCTTCTCTGAAGCAAAGCAGCATTTTATAATTTGTTGGGTTTTTTTAGGGGCAAAAAATTGAGGAGCAACTGAAATTCTGTTCTCTCAGAGTGACAATTAGGGGTGAAGATATGATGATTCAACCTCTTAGCTCTAGGACAACCCCACAGGCAGCCACCCTCTCCAAAGAGGAGTTTAACCCCTGGGATCCTGCATTCCTAAGGGTTCCAGGGTTTCTCTGCTGGAGCCTCCACTACTCCTCTGGTCCTCACCAATTTTTCAGACAAAGAAAACTTTTCAGTGGGTTCAGGCAGAATTTGAGCCCTAAACAAAATACTCCAAGCCCTCGGTGAAATCACCAATACAAACCATTCCTATGTTCACAATGGCTCCCTTGTGGGAGATTCAGAGGGTTGCTCCCCCCCCCCCTCCCCCCCCTAGATGATGAGGACAAGATAAATTAAAGTAACATGTGGTTATGGAGCCCTGGGTAGGGCTGACCACTCGAGTCTATCAGTTGGATTGCTGGCCATGTGTCCTCTCCCCTGGGGTGAGGAGCAGCTCGAGGATTAATGATTTACTATCTCTCCCAAATCAAGGATGGGATAGATACTGCACCCTTGTCCCTTCTGCAGGAATGGCAACAGACTTATGGGTTTTTTGTTCCTTTCATTTTTCTTAAGGTTGTGCCTCGGTAGCTAGTCAGTGAACTACATGTATGTTCAAACGCAGGTGGGAGGAACATGGACAAAAGGTCCTGAAATAAGGGATGGAAGCACCCCAAACCAAAGCCCTATAGATGGGGCATCCATGAATTTACATGGCTGTTTGAGCTTACTTACTCCTCCTTGATCCATGGAACTAGACAAGACACCACCAATGCTAAAATGCCTGACAGTGCCAAGCAAATGTAGGCAGGCTGGCAGGCATGCAAATGAGGCCTACCTTGGAGCATGCAAACAAGTGACTAATACTTTGAATATTGTCAAAAGAAGATTACTTTTATCTAATTTGCATTTGCTTGCAGGGAGGAGCCAACTGAGCCTGGAAATATAAGTGAGCTGGAAGCAGGTAAGGCTGCCAGTGTTTGGGTGTCACAGGTTTGTCTATCCTTGCACCTGCCCTCTAAGGTGAAACTCTGCTAGCAAAATTCCTACAGAAAATGGCCTACTGTGTGCCAAGCATTGTCTTTGATCCTAAAGGTACATAATTTTTTCCAGTCACACAACTGAAGATACTAATAAGCATCAGAACTCCCTCCTTGCCCCAAAGGATACACAGCTAGTAAAAATGGGCCATGGTCAAACTCAGTTTCTGGATTTGAGGAGGGACTGTGTCATTTGAAATCCGATATTCAAATATCGTCTTCACGAAAAATAAGTTTGGAAGGTTTCTATAGGCCTTGCGTATCAAATACGAAGTAAAACCCCAGAACAGGACGCCTTAGGGAATTCATTCAATATAAGCCCACAACCCAGTGTCCCCTCAACGCTACAGCAATCTCTAAGGACACTGAAAAGGCTTTTGCCTTTTCCACACACTGCAATCCTCTCACACTGAGATGCCCCTGTGTGAGGCCAAGCCTGCCAACAGGGTGCCCCTTTCCCTTCAAGTGCTAGCCCCATGGCAAGCATGGGTGGGTGGACTGGCTTCTCCATTCTCAGGGAAAATACGGACTACTGGTCCCAGGGCTGGGACTGCCACTCTAGACTTGCCACACAATGCAAAAGATTCTCTAGAAAGAGCAAAATCCCTTTGAAAAAGTGTGCCTACATCAATCTACCCCCTCCTAAGGCTCCAATAGAAACACTATTGACAAGAATGGAGTGGGAGAGAAAATTTCAGCCAAGTGGTCTGCAAGATATCAAAAGCCAACCTCGAATGCAAGCTGGAAGGTCTCCTGCTTCCCAACATTTCCTTTTAGGACATGGCCTCCAATCATTAATACCCCAATATTCCTCTTTCTTTCCCCCAATTTCTTGGCCACCCCAGGCTTTAGCTGCTCATGAAACTTTCATGTAAAAGGCGGTCACCTCTGCCAGCTTCTTGGGACAGAGACTTCACTGCACATGGACCTATGAAATAGCACCTGCAGAGAAAGGATGAGTGAGAGGGCCTAGGTGGAGGGAAGGCCTGCACACTCCCTCTGTTCACCAGCTCAGGACACCCTGGCAGCTCTGATGACCCGACTCTCAGCCAGCCCCTGCAAGGGGCTTGCTTTCCTTTTAAAAACTTTCCAACTTGGCTGACTTGCCAAGGTTCTAGCTCCTACTTTCCCTGGCTTAGAACCAGTATAGTATGTCAGAACTTCTAGAGGTGACCCCTGTTCCTGTCCCTGCATAGGCTGAGTGCAGACCCAGTAGATCTCTTCTCTCACTTGTTTCCAATCAACTGAACCTCCTCACCCCAACATCGGTGACCTGGAAACCAAGACTCCTAAAGCAATTGCCATCCAGCCAAGCCTGAGAGGTAACTTCCATTGAGAGACAACTGCCTGCAGTCCCTGCTGTGCACACAAACCTGGACTTGAGAAGGTAGGGAGCAAGCTTGACCTCTTGCACATTCATGCTCTGCATGGGACCTACCAATGGGAAGAAGGGGAGCAAGGAGGAAGTAAGAATGCTGCTCAGGGGACAGTATTGTAAGGAAATAAAATGACTCAAGCAGCATAGTGCAACAGTGTTGGCTCTCAATAAACCAAACGTGAATCAGTAGTAGCTATCAAATGAAAAAACAGAGGCACAGTGGCCTCCTTACACCTAGCAGTCACAAGGGAGAGGCTGGAGGATCTCTGTGATTTCAAGATGAGCCTAGACTACATAGCAAGCTCTAGGACATCTAAGACTAACTATAGAGACCCTGCCTCAAAATCCAACAATAACAGAGGATTAAACCAAGAACAGAGGTGTGGTGATGTATGCCTCAGATCCCACCTCTCAAGAGACAGAGGCAGGAGCATCAGGAATCCAAAGCCAGGTCTCAGCTATGCATTGAGTTTAAGAACAGCCTTGGCTACATGTGATCTTGTTTCATAAATAAACAAACCAAAACAAAATAGCTACAAAAATAAAATTGATGCTCAAAAGAGCATACTCTTTTATTTTAGAGAGAAGCCAGGAATAAGGATTTAAAACTTTACACAATTTACATTTTAGGAAACATCACAGTGCCCGATCAAAATGTCTCAGTAGAGTGAATGACCAGTCCTTTCACTTATTAAGGTGTGAACTACAGCTTGGCTTCAGGTGCAATTTAACCTGTAAGTTACCTCACTTGTTAGAGTTTAATATCTTTCCTGTCAAGGTAAAACTGAAAGCTGCCTGTTTGCAATTCTGGAGAACTGGAATGGTTACTGTTTGGGGGTCTTTTTGTTACAATCATACTAACACATAACATGTTGAAAGAAAAGGAAATTTTATTGAGTTTAAGTATACAAAGAAAAAAAAAAGAAAAAAGAGAGGGAAAGAGAGAGAGACAGAAAGGAAGGAAGGAAGGAAGAAAGAGAAAGGAAGAAGGAAGGATTGGGGGAAGGAGGGAAGGAAGGGAGGAAGGAATGCAAGAACGAAGGAAGGAAGGAAATTAGGAAGGAAGGAAAGGAAGGAGAAAGCTGTACCTGCCAGGGACAGACTTGTAGTCAGAAATGAAAGTTCAGAGCTCAAACTTTTACTAACTATTTAAGCTTGAAAACCATAGATGTTTTGTGCCAACATGAACAAAAGTTAGTCATCATTTTTATTCAATCAGAAACTCATTAACAATCATGGTCAGAGTCACCATAACACAGTAATGACACATCTCAGCTCCCCAAACAAGTATATGACAATCATTTTGTTCTGGCTTACTGGTGTGTGGTTTTTTTGTGGGTGCAGAATTTCTAAGAGGGTGAGTGTTTCAGAGTTACTAACCTAAGAACCTGACTCTGAGGAACACCTCCGTGGTGCAAATCCTTCAATCGTGGAGGGAAATGGGTTTTTAGGGAGAAAGTAGAGCAGTGGATACTGCTATGGTGGACTTTTTGACTGTTGTGCCAGGATCCACCATTTAAAGGGCCATGCATGCATATGCTATGGGCCAAGGTACTGGCCTAGCACTGTGAATTATGCAAAATACCTTCCTTTAGGGTTCTTTATAAACCTATGCCCCAGAAAAGTTGAGGAAACTCAGTTCCCTCCCTGAAAGCTGAGTTCTCTCTGGAGGAGAGCTACTTATTTATGCTTTTCAGTGATGTCCTTTGGAACCCCTGTGTTCATGCTCTTGGAAGTGGCTGATCTGTAACAGCCTGTGTGCTATTTCTCCTGCTTTGCCTGGGAGAAAAATGTAGCTTGTAGTGGCTAAAATGCTCAGAATGGCAAGGGTTTTGAATTACTGTCTATTGATTTATTTAACACATCCAGAGACTGGAAACAGCAAGTGTGTCTTGTGTAGGTCCTGCCTTTCTTTTAAATGAATTGATACATATAGTAACATCAGTAAGCACATGCATGAAGAAAGAAAGAGAATGAAGGGAGCTGAGAAGAACAAAAGACACAGAAAAAAAAATGATCTTAAAATTCCATAGCCACAGAAAAAAACAATGCAAACCAACAAAATAAAACCATTCTGTGGCTCTTAAAAGTAACACTTATGAAGTGAACAATTTCATAATGTTCCCCTGGAAGTAGCTCTTGTCTCCATGGGCCATGTGAACCCTACTTTCTCTAGCTGTGGGAAAGTGACATACTAAACCTCCAACCAGAAAACAGATCATTTTCTGGGTGTCTCCACTGCTGTCTCCCATTTGGGCTGCTGGCCTTTGCACTCTGTCCCTCAGACCTGTATTCTGTCCCTGTAAGTATGGTTGACTGGGGTTAATGGACAATGCTGTTATTCTCCTAGGATAGTCCTTTGTAGATGCTCAGAAATGGCTGCCTCATTCAACTAGGGAGATAAAAACCATAGCATAGTGATTTCCTTTTCTAATTGCTTCAATTTAGTTTTGAAGAAGGAAGTTTGCCAAAAATCTGTGTCCAGAAGTTTCTCTGAGAAGCACAGAAATCAGAGGACAGCCTAAAATCCCTCACAGGGATGACTGGAATGTGTGTGCACCACAGTTGGGGTTACTCTGTACTAAAGGAACTAGTGACGATTGCCAGTTCTTAAGAATACTGTCTGGTGCTTCTCTGGTCTGAACTTTTAGGTGCTTCTCCTATCTCTAAGAAAGGCTATACCATGAGGCTGAGGTCATCCCTAGGCCCCTGATTTCAGATCCACATTTCCCAATTCTATGGGTCAGGAAATCCTCAAAAAAATAATTTCCAATGGACTTCAGCTTGTTTTTTTTCAATAGATTAGAAGAAATTAGGATAGCACTTACTATGGCAAAACACTATCTGGATCCTTTTGTGGACAGGGTGACATAGTATGTGAGTCAATGGGTGTCTGTGTGACTTTATAATACTGGGCACAGAGAAAAACAGGCATGTATTCAAGGGAAGCAGGGGATCCTGCTCTGGTACTGATGTGCTGCTCTTGAGCATGTTATGACCTACTCTAACATCTCACTGACCTGTGTCCACCCCAGTGTCACACAGTGGCATCTTAACATCTTCATTACATTGATTTCCCAGACCCAGCATCTTAGGGCTGTAAGAATTGATTTGACCACAGTTCCAAGTGATCATCCATTTTGGGAAATCAAGGCAGGAACTCAGTATGGCATCACATCCATACTCAAGAGCACAGAGAATGGAACACACCCTTGCTGCCTGCTTGCCTCTGATTGGCTCCAGCTTTCATCACTGTTGAACTAGTCAGGTTCCAACCAAGGATATGATTCTGTCCCCTTTCAGGATGTGTTTCTTCTCACCTCAATTAATCATCTAAACAATCTCCCAGAGACATGCCAAAATCATGCTGATCTAGCTAATTCCTCGTTGACGGTCCTCTTCCCAGGTGACTCTATTTGGAGTCAGGCTGATAATAAAAGTACCACATACACTGTCCCAGCATCACTATCCAGGTACTGAGCAGATATGTGTCTTGGCCCTTAGGTCTCCTGTGAAACAAGGAGCTGGATGCTCTGAAACTTGACAGGATTTGCAAAGAAATTTCCCCAGTGTCTTTTCCCATAAATTTATGTATGGCAAATTCCAGCTGTTCATCTTGACTACCTAGTAAGAGAAGACCTCTCTGAATTACTCTACACAGTGGACATCACTACAGTACACACACACTGTTCTCACAGAATTTAGGCACACTGTGAGACCCTTTGACTATCTTGATCCCCTTTTGGCACCTTAGCTGTGCCAGCCTCATCCTCTGGAACAAACACTGCCTGGACCATTGCTTTGCTCATCCTAAACCCAACAAAATCTATGTATTGTAAGCAACACTCACCAGATTCCCTGATGCATTACTTTTGATGGCCTCTTCTTTGATGTATCAGTTCCCTCTCTCTGCAATTTTTCTAGGACACAGATGAAGCAAGGCTCTGCAGTGGAATACTCTGTGCAGAGAGCATTGGCAAATCAGGCACCCAGAAGACCCTTAAGTGTCTCCACTTTGCAGGGGTAGCCTCCATGAACATCACTGAGGGTGTGCCTCTGATTAAAGGGACCATCGATGCTTCCAAAGGAATCTGCTAGCTGCTCCCTGGTGTTTTTTGAACCAGTGGTCCTTTTGCTCAGGGATGGCTGTGATTTGTGAAGTAGGCAGTGTTTGTTATTCAGAGGGCAGGTTTGCTGTGTTTATCAGTGTTTGGATACTTAGGAAGTTGCTCAAGTCAAAAGAGGATAAAATGTAAAGGGAATCTGTGATTCCCTTGATCATGGGAAGGCTACCTATTGCATGAACGAGAAAAATTAAATCGAAGTAGCAATATTGAGCACTATGTCAGTAGACATTTTATTATTATAGTTTCATTACTCTTCCCTCAATGGCCCTGATTGATTTTTCTTGTACTATGTTTGTGACCATTCTCTGTAAGCCCTTACTGATTCATTCTGGTTTACAAGAGACCTGAGACTGAGAAAAACTAGAGACAAAATATATATCTTTAGGAATAAAAAAAATTATACCTATTGACTATGTCTTTTGGAAAAAATGACATAAAATGAAAATAGCTCCTCCTGGTTGTAGATCAGCAAATGTGACTATAACAATGGGTTTGGAAGGCTGCCTGCCTTCTCCAGGCTCCGGAGATCAGACCCTGTGTTTCAGAATATATAGGCTTGTCAAGATGAGCAGGAGGATTACTAGGTTTGGCTGTCCAACGATGGAGAGTGTTTTGACACCTTTGACAAGATGGCTGACCATCTTTTTCATTTTGCCTACTTTGGGCAGAAAGACTCTTTATGTAGTAGGTTTGCAGTGTAAAAGGCTTATTGTTGAAAGAACCAATGGATCTTTTGTCTCCAGAGCCCAACTAAGGCATCCTGCCTTCCCTTTAACCCTGTACACATCTGTGAGCTACTTGCAGTACAGACAGTTTGAGTCCCAATGGGGACCTTTTATTCCTTGAAGCTGTACTGGGACACATAGACTAACACCAGAGTTGACAGGAGGAGCCACTAGGTAGCCTTCTGCTCTGCCTCATGAAAAGGCACTGAGCATGCAGTTTAAAGCCAGTGTACCTCAGAAAAATGGGGAAACACATGTTGACTTGAACAGAGAAAGAATGTGAAGGGGAGTCCTGGCATGGCTTGGTGGTGCATGCCTTTCATTCCAGCATACAGGAGGCAGAGACAGATGCATCTCTATCTTCATTCAATGCCAGTGTTCAATGCCAGTTCTACATACCGAGTGCTAGATCAGTCAGGGCTTCACAGTGAGACTTTGCCTTAAAAAAATAAAAAGTAGAAAACAAAAATAAAAAACCAAAAGAATACATCAAAATGAAATGGACGAAAAGTGAGCAGAGATTAGAATTGGGAGATTGGAATGGGATAAGTCCATGCTAAGCCTTAGACAATAGCTATCAGATACCTGGACTGAGACCTAGCACCCACCCATGACACAGGAGACTGGGTCCTTCAGAAGGCTTAGCAGCACCGACTTCCTGATGCTTCTCCACCAATGACACCTTTGCAGCCTTGGCTCAGCCTTTGCCCCCCAACATATTTGTAAATGTCCACATCTCTCGGCCTCAAACACTGCCAACCTATAATAGTTCTACTGCATATTGCGGCTGATATGACTCTCTGCCTCTATGGTTCTCTTTTGAGATGAATTGGTTTCCAGTGACCAGCTGGGCTGAGGCAGGCCTGTCCTTCAAAAGGCAGTGCTTCTTGGCCATCCTCCTGTTATACATAGGAAGGAGAGAGACGAGCATAGTTCAACCTGGTGAAAGGTGGTAGAGCTGGGTCTCAGGTCCCAAGTCTGTAATCCTGAATAAGTAATGTTCCCACCATCATGGACGCAGACCTACCTGGGAGATGCCTAAAATTTTTCATCACAAATGAATGATAAATCCCTCTTCTCACATAGTTGATGACCGGAGAGCACCAATCCTGGCCTTGGCTTCTTGTCATTTCCTTTGCTGAATGGAAGAACTTTGTGTCTCTTAGACAGATGCATACATGACCTGTCACTTCCCTGGGTCAGACAAGGCCCATGAAGTCTACAGGAGAACCTCCAACGCGGAACTGGGAATCTACTTGTGACCTGGCTCATCTCTAGCACCCACCCTGCGTCTGTGCCACTCTGTCCCTGCATAGGCTCCCACAGTATGCCCATACCTGACTGTGAGACAGGTCTTGGCCCACTGAGGCCTGCTTTGCCATCTCTCAGTTATGCTGGACTTTCCAATGACTCACTCATGTAAATAAATTACTGGTATTTAATTGTTTTTATATTTTTTAATTTTTAGTGTTGTTATTTTACTTTTAAAACCCAGAAGATATAGATCCATGAAAACCGGCATCAAAGCAACAATGGTAACAGTCCTAGGAAAGTGAGGTCTAATATGGAAGGTGAGGTCCTGGCTACACATTGTCTACTTGAATTTAAATGCCTTAAAGAAACAAAAGAGAAGCTTCTAGTTTCCCAGCAAAGTGAGTCTCTGTTATCCCAAGCTGTTCTCAGGTTAACCTTGTAGCCAAGGTTGACACTGAGCTCAGCATCATGCTGCTTCACTTCCCAAGCACTAGGATTACAAGTGGGGTCTCCAGGGCACTACTGGACACTAGAGGGCAGCACTACACAGTGAAGCTATGTAAGGCCACACCACTCTGGCAATTGAGCTATAACCACAGCTATTGTCTTTTGTGGTTGCTGTTTTTGCACTATGCCTTTGCCTTTTTCTCTTCCCTGCAGCATAATATCAATGTGAAGGAACATACTGTGGTGTATAATGTATCTTGTTTAATCTCCTGAGTGCAGAGTGGTGAACAGAACATTCAACATGAGAGCTCTTTCTCTTCTTGGCTCCACTAGTCCTGTTACCTCTGCCCACAGGTCATCACACTTTACATCACCCTAATGTCTGTATTGTCCATATACTGAAGAGACATTGGGAAGTTTTCAGTAGCTAGGCAGACAGATTCCCTGAGTACATCCTCTAGAGCAAATCCCACATTGTCACCAGCCCCACAAGATCTCCTTTGGTGGGCTTCCAAGAGCCTGCACTTCATGCAAATGATCTTTCCTTCTCCATGTACATCTGATATACCTTCTCAGTAGTAATTGATTTCTAATTCTGATGAATAGGATTTTGAGGAAGGAATGAGGCATTGCTGGTAAGTATTTGTGAAGTAAGCTCTCAGTTCCCAACATGAGAAGTACTAAGGGGTTTCCAACCAGAGAGTTACCTCTAGCTTTGGAAGGAAGAGTTGGGGAAGGAATTCCCCCTGGTCCCAGGCGTGGCTCCTGGTAGGGTCAGCGTGACTTCTGGTGAGTTGTGTGGAGAATTAGTTAGCAGGGAGGCGATGGCAATTCCTGGAGACATCAGAAGTCCCTTCCCTGAGATTCTAATGTATCCTGGAGAGCCCTGGCATTCTTTGTGATGTCACCTGTGTCGAGGCAACACCAATTGCTCTTTGGGTGATTGTTCAGTGTCTTCACTGTTCTCCCATACACATGTTGGCAAGACCGTACAGGCTACTTTGGAGAGATAATGGCAAGTGTAGAGAGACCAGGAAGAGGCAAAGAGAAGCTAGACTTAGGGCTCAGTGTAAAACAGCAAAAAATAAATGGTCCTGGGGACAACACAATGAGTCCTGGGCATGGATGGAAAGTTTCCTGGGAGATGTGAGGTTGACCTGGGACTTCTAGTAATGGTGCTCAGTAGCTAGAGGATCTAGGAAGCTTCTAGAAGCTTCCCTTCTTGTCATGGTTCCTGAAGTCAAGGATTCCAGGACACTAGTTTTTCTGTTCCAGAAGCCAGGAGCTGGTGAGGCCCAAGCTGTTGTGCTGGGAGCTCTTAGCTTTCAAACTTACTGTGGAGTGATCATTTTGAAGGGGACAAACTAATACCAGCAGAAGGCATGGAGGGATGAGTGAGGTGTCCCAGTTTAGGGCAGGGCATCACTGCATGTCATCCCCAGTAGATTCCTATAGGTATAGTGTGTCGGACACTAGTTACAGGGAGAGAAATATGATTCTGGACAAGGCCTTATATTCTCTTGTCTACAGCAGAACTACTCTGACCCGGATGCTCCCCTGTAGGCATCTGAGTCAGTAGGGCTGCAAGGCAATCTGCCCTCTAGTGCAGGGAATGATCCGTCAAGGCTGTGGACCATAATGGAGACTGGCTTCTTCCTGCTAGCTCTGAGTGTCCTGGGTTGTCAGTGAGTTGACTTGGTGACCATGATCTTCCCCTGCATCGTTTCTCCATCTGCATGTGCCTGGAATGACTTGGCAGAAGATCTGGGCATCTCCAAACCACCTGAGTGCTTGTGGACTATGCCAATTTTGTTCTAGCTTCTAAACCACAGATTTCTGAGGTCTGCAGCCAAGTTAATCCTGGGTAACTGTGAGTATGAGGAGGCTGTCTCCTGCTGCTCTGAGGCATGTGCTAAGAGACACAGAGGAAACCAGCTCTCTGGTACATCAAACTCATTTCCTTGGGACGGGAAGGCTGAGATCTACAGAAGAGTCCTCTCAAGCCTGGCCAAAATCTTTTGTGGTGTCTCTGGATCATAGGCATGGCTGTTTTCTCAAGCATCTGATTAGGACTCAGGGTTGTCTGTCCATCCTCTATGCCTTGTTTTATGTAACTTCACTGTGTTCATCTACCCACACGGGCCTCTGGGGAGCCTCCATGCACCACAACCATCCTCATCTAGAATCAGCTGAATTAGGAGGAGGAGAGTCTGAGCACTCAGCTAGAGCTGGTGACCAGTGAGAGACATGAGCTGCAAGGTCACCTGATCTTCATCACTGAAAAAGCCGTGGACAATAGGAATTCACTGTTTCAAATTCCATGGTGACTTTCTTGTGTCTTTAATGTCCCCATCAGCTTCTCCATTCACTATTATTGAGTTCTAGGAGGATTCGCTTCTCGAGTGTTCCTGTCTCTACCCACATGTCCCTAAATACTTCCCAGTGGAAAAACTTTAGCCTGGACTGGTTTGAGATGGGGACACACACTATTTTGCTTTTTTCGAATGAAAAGAAGACCCTATTGCCTGAGCCACACACCTCAGGGAATGAGGCAGTTGTATTTGAGTTTCCAGGATTCATTGGAGATGCTGTGACAGGTGGTTTGTGTGAGATGCTAGCTGCTGTGAATTTGTTGTGAGGCTCAGTATTTGCCTGACATGTGATTGTGTGCTGGGTACTCTCGGTTGCATCTAGAGGGGTCTGGTCCCACTTGATACATGCTAGTGGTTGCTGAAAGGCCTGGGGACCATCACTGCTCCTCTCTGTCCTGTCTAAGATGATACACACTGTGTATACCTTCAGCATTCATTGCTTTCCCCCTCCTCATTCTCTCTCTCTCTCTCTCTCTCTCTCTCTTTCTCTCTTTTAATCTCCCTCTCTTTCTCCCTCCACTCCCTCTCCCTCTCCCTCTCCCCCTCCTCCCCTCTCTCTCTGTGAGTGTTTGTGTCTGGAGACATTGCCAACAGGGGCCTATGGTAGGACCTGAGGACTTGCCTGTCTCACTAGTTCTAAGTGATGGCAGTGCTGAGGTCATGGTGCCCCAATGTAGGCAGCTCTCCTCTTGGTTCATAAGCTTAACTTTAACCTTGATGAGAATCTTACTTTTATTTTATAAAGCTGTCCTGATGTAGTGCCTCATGCCCAGAAATGCTGATCCAGTGCTCTGGGCATTCATGTGGTGATAGGTACCCAAGATTCAGAATCCCATTCTGAGGGTAGGTGTTATCACAGGTTCCTGATGAGCCCAGACATTTGACCTAGACTCCTGGAAAATTCTTAGAGAGCCAGTCTGACCTTCCAGGCTACTAAGGTAGCTCATGCCTCCTAGTGCCTAGCCTACCCTCTAGGAACCCTGCTCTTCTGGCTGGAGCTAGGGTACTATGTGTAATCAGCACATGGAGGTTCCAGTACATAGGAGCCAGGACTTGTCATCCACTGCTTGTGGTAGTTCAGGATGCAGCTGAGTTCATATGCATCTTGAGGCCTTTGTTATTGGGGATCTTTGCTCCAGCGGCCAGGTCCTACCACGGGCCAAATCCTTTCTGTGGGAAGCTGTAGAATAATTGTGAGCAATCATGTTGGACCTGCAGACCTGCAGAGTGAGCACACTGAGGCCTCAGAGAAGCTCAAGGAGCTGACCAAGGAAATGGATTTCTATCGGTAAGTGACTGTCTTGGCTGGGACCCAAACAGTTGTGGGTTGATATCTTCCTTTGTCTCTGGACTGGAAAGTCCAGAGCTCTGGTTCTAGCCTTTCTGCCTCTCAGCTCTGCAAGTACCAACAGGAGGAGACCAGAGAACTCCAGACTCCAGCAACATCAGGTAGGGACAGGCAACTGGTTCAGGATAAGGTCTGTCACTATTTGACATTTTATAACTGCATGTCTACCCATCCCCCACCTGTGCTTTCACCCATCACCTTATTCATCCACCCACGCATCCACTGCCCAATTCATGCCATGCAATTGTGCATTTCTGTGTGCATGCACAACTATTTCTGTGGAGTGAGCCTCTTTTGAGAAGCTGAATTATTGACAAGCAAATGCAGTCCTCTCAGGGAGATGGGTCAATGACACATCCCACACCTACATGTTATTGTGACAAGAGATGTGCTATGCACAGAGATGAGTGAGGGAGAGCTGGGTCCTGTGGCTCATTTACTTGACAGGGACCATGTGAGATCACAAAGGGAAACAACTAGCTAGAGAAAATCCCCTTGCAAATGCCAAATGAGAGGGTCTTGTTCCCTTTTTCTGGTGGCATGTGGCATTACTCCCTTGTGCTTTTTGCATCCCCTAAGGTCTCTTCCCTTAGGTCAGCTCTTAGGTCACACTGACAGAAGCCTAAGTGTCATCTTTTCAGCCTTTTGTCTGTGGTTGCTGCAAGAGTTCTCCTCCTCTGGAGCTGTCTGGATGACCATGTATGTGGGAAGGCTTTTGACAGGTTGTGAGTTGGAGAGGGAGATTTGCATCTCCATGAGAAAATTTTCCCTACACACCACAACATAATGTGACTAAGCAGAGCATACTTCCCATATTAATTTTATTTCCCAAGGGAGGGATAATAGAGTTGTGAGACCCTTGTGAAAGAGCTGGTGTGTTACTCTAAACTCACCTGCGTATCTAGCCTGATGTTGTTTTCTATTCCCCAACCTTGTTTTGCTATAAGTGGCCACACATGTGCATGTCTGTGTGTGTGTGTGTGTGTGTGTGTGTGTGTGTGTGTGTGTGCCTGTGTGTATGTGTGTACATGTGCATCCCAGTGCGTGTATAGTGTAGACATATGGAGATTTCAGTGTACCATACGTGTATGCATTGGCTAGAAGACATCACTAGGTTTCTTTGTCAGTCTCTGGTTTGAACCAGTGTTTCTTACTTCCCCTGAGCTTATTGTTTTGGGTAGTCTGGCTGACCAGAAAGCTGTTGGGATCCTCTATATATTCTTGCCCTTATATGAGAGTATAATCGTGCATGTGCTCAACACTCCACTAGAAAATAATCTAGTGGACAGCAAAAGGAGCCCTATTTGCCCATACACCGACCTGTGCTTTCAGCACACATGTTACTCATGTTCCCATACATCCAGCTGCCCATCTCATGTCATCTAATTGTGCATTTCTGTGTCCAGGCTGGGAGGAGGGGTAGAGCCAAGTGGGTCTGCTGCCCCTGGAATTTCTGTCTTTTATAGGCTTTTGTTCAGTGGCAAGGCTCCAATCCACATCCAGGGAGGAAACACCTCAAAGGTTCAGGCTGGTGCAGCTGACAAGAACTTCTGTCCAGGAAACATGATATTTGATATTCAGTGTGTCTAAGAAATTATTTTCTCTTTCAGAGTTCTCTAGTATGTTCTGAGCAGGCTGTCGTTTAACTCACAGAAATCTGCCTGCTTCTGACTCCCTAGTGATGGGATCTAAAGTTGTGCACAAATGTGCCTTGCCGAAACTTCATTTTTACTGATGAACATCATCTATAGAGAAAAGATTCCCATTGTTGAGCACTGCTCTTTTTGGTGTTTGTTTATATACAGTGACGAGTTCTCTAAATACAATAGGTTTATTAGTTGTCAGGAGGAACCCAGCAAGATGCGTCAGCTTCAGGGATGATCAGAACCTTCGCTTAAGTGTTCTGGATCAGTCACCTAGGAATCAGGATGTAAGTTCCCAGATCTAGTCCTAAGGGAAATGTGTTTCTGTTTGGTGCCAGAGCCAGAAACCATGCAGGGCAATTGTTCTTAGGCATTCAATTCTGGAAATGCTGCTCTAGCATGGCAGAATCCATCCTGTGTTTTGCCTGGCTTCAAGGTATCTTCTGGGCTGGAGGATTTTGATAGCTTCATGACTTATTCTGGTACTCAGGTTGCAAGTTTGTATTATGCCTATGAAATGAGAAGGTCAATTAGTATCTCATCATGGGAAATGTGTGTGTATGCTCACCTCTGGCATCAATATTGTATTATTGCTTACATAATGATGTCCTTGGACTGTAGGAATTAGTCCTATTCTTTCTAGTAGAACAGAGAACATACTGTACTCAGATCAACTTCTGATATTGATTAATGCTGAGAAAAATTACATCCCAGTTATCTGTGACCCATGTTCCTTGGGGGTAGAAACAATATTCAGTTAGAAGTCAGTGTTGAATACCCAACACAGTTGAGGTGGTGGGAGGGTTCAGCTTGACATGTGACATGGCAGGACCCCACCAGGATTGTGTCTTTACTGCATTCCTCTCCTAGATCTGAAAAACTGCAGCATGAGCTGGCACAGGCCACAAGCCAGGCTGAGAGCCTCCTGCAGAAGGAGCTGCTGCATCAGGAGCCACATGCCAAGCCCCATACTCAGCAACCCTGGAATTTGTGGGATGGTTTCCTTCCTAGAATTTGGTATTTTATGTGTGAGTAGACCCTGATTTTGTCTAGCCAATGACCCAGTGAGGCTGTGTCTGGATCTCATTGATTTTCTTTTGCATGATACCTGTCCTTAGAGGATATTAGATACCAAAGGAAGCCACAGACAACTTCAACACAGGACATTCTCCACACTAGGAAAAAGACACCTCCTTGTAGCTGGGAAATCACCATTGAATAAGACATCAACCTAACTCCAGGTGATCCAGCCCCAATCTGATCCATGTTATCTGTTGGCTCACTATTCTAGGAGAAAAAAACACATCAACAATAATCATGGGATACAGAAAAACCAAAGACAAAAATTACTGAACACTTTGATATGCACTAGCAAATGGTCCCATTTGGGGGTACAATACGGAGGGAAGATACACTTCTGATCAACAGTTACGAGTCCTCAGCCCTGCATGTGTGGTGGAAATCTGTCATGGAAGACTGTGTTGATGCGACTCTGTTATCCTGACAGACCACACCCAAAAGGCTTCTGTCTCCAGTACAGTGCTGACTGCATGGCACACACAAGTGTAGTGAAGACAAGTCTACTCTAGAGTTGTCAACCATCCCTTTCACCTCCTGTTAGCTGTTTGTTCTTCTCTAAGAATAAAGAGCGAGTATTCCCCAATTTCACACCTCCCAAACCTGCAGCAAGAGAGTACCACTTAGCTTAATTTTTTGCTTTGTTTTTGGTTTGTGTTTTTGCCTTTGGTGGTTTTGTTTGAGTTTGGTTATTTTGTTGGTGTTTCATCTTTTCTACTGTGTTTGATATTTTTCAAATGCTTTTTAAAAAGCCATTATTGGGGAAAAGGATTGTAGTTTTTAAGAATAAAAATTATTTCAAACTCTTCACTCTTATGACCAACTTCTTTAGTTGGCTGTGGTGTCAAGTTCCTGTAACCCCAGGTCTCACAGGCAGAGCTAGATCTATGCATATTCCAGGCAGCATGGGCTACAGAGTGAGTTCAAAGCAAGCCAGGGATAAGCAGAGGCGAGGCGTCCTGGGTGTCAGAAGGATGGCTTATTCCATGGATATAGTCTTTATGATTGAATAATTATTCCTTCAATATTCACACTGTCCTGCATACAGCTATCCCTGAAATATGGTACTCTGTATACATACTTTCAAGAAGTGATCATGGCAACCAAATTATGGAGATAATCCTATATTCCTCTACAGCATCCCAGAAATAAAAACAGTCATTAAAGGAGCATAAAAAATTTCGGGAACCCAGAGTTTTGTTTTTTCCTGCACACAGCATCACTAATAACTACATAGCAGTGATAATAGCCTGCCAAGACAGTTGGGGAAATTGTTTTTAATAAATCTTGTTGTCCTTGAAGATGCATTTGGCATATTTGTGAGAGGTTTATTTAATTTTCGTTTTTGTGTTTGGCTGTTCTGTCTGTTGCATGTCTGTGCCTCACATGCGTGCAGGTCCATTGGAGGCTGAAGGCAATGGATCCTCTGTAACTAGAGTGATAGAGGGTCATTAGGCATCTGAAAGAGCAGTAAAGGCTCTTAGCCTATAAGACTTCTGTCCAGACTCTGAACTTGGGATTTGTCCTTCCAGTATTATGTGTTGTATTAGTTGAACTGGGGTGGTCACCCCACTCAATGAGAGAAGTTTCTGGAGAGCTGAATGGACACACACATGAGGTAAGCATGCTAATGTCTTAGGCTCCCAGGCATCTATGCACGGCCCTGGTGTCCCCAGTGCTCTCCATGGATTTAGTTCATACAGCAGCATTGCTTACTGTCAGGGTTCGAGCACATCTCTCGCCTCCTTCTAGGATGACAGTGTAGATTAGGTCTACCTGATGAAATACAGCATTGAGATGATCCTCCTGGGGGCTGGGTGGGGCAAGGTTTCATTCTTGATGACAAGGAAAAAAGCTCCAGCTCAGCAGTGTTGGGAGGAAGCTCCAGAGCAGCCATGCTGGATAGAGCCTGCAGCAGAGGCCACATGCTTCTGGTGGAGAGTTTGCCTGTGCAAGCCTGGGACATGAGAGGAACGGTTGATCCTGCCATTATGCTATGACAGATCTCAGTGTTTATCAGGGAAGTGTTCCTCACAGATGACCATTTTATTACTTTTCCTCTCCCTGAAACAGACCTGACTTCTGAATCTGAAGGTAAGTAGAGAGTTAAAATGTTGAGGAAGTAGCCTGTGTGTCCCCAGACATGTGCTGACAAACCAGGGCTTTTCGAGACAGCCAGAGAAGCAGAGTAGATGCTTTGTTATAATCTCCTGTTGGTCACCGTCTTCTTTCTGATCTGAGCCTGAAACAAATAGGAACATCTGTAGAAACATTGGAAACTAGGTAAGACATGTTTAGGCCACAATACCAAGTTGGTACAATATTGAGCGTGTCTCCTTGTCAATATTCTCAGTATCTGGGAAGAGCCTGCAGCTGGATATGCCTGATTCACTTGTGGGTCATCAATACAGTATTTGGCTGTTTTGGAAAATGCTACCATAATAGTACATTAACCATGCTTCATCTGCTGGAATTTCTGCATGTAGATAACTATTTAGCATCAGATTTCTCTGGATAAATTGTTCCTATGTTGCAGTTGGACAGAAGCCCTTCATCATCTCTCTCATAAACATTCCCATTTTTAAAGGATTCTGCTAGTCACATTCAAAAACCTGTATTATGGTGGCCAAATTGATAGCTGAGTAGTCTCTTCTTGCATCCTGCCCTGTACTAACTGAAGCAGATGGATGGAGTTATAGACCTGGGATGTAACTCAGTGGTAGACTAGTTTCCTAGCAAGCACAGTGTCCTAGCTTCAATCCTAGCAGTAGAGAGTGAGCGGGAAAAGAATTTACTACCCAGTTACATCCAGAGGTGAAGCAAACAACATATGAGCAGACTCCACAGAGGTTTTTAGGTCCGCCAACCTCCAGACTCCCACAACTCCACCATTGTTGAAAGTGTATTTTCACTAAGACAAGATTATGGGATTAAAGTATCTACTCTCTGGAAATAAAGCACAAATTCATGGAGAACATAAATAGAGACACACAGCTTATTAAATTTAGTGTTTGAGTTGATCAGCTGGCAAAATGGCTCAGTGGGTAAAGGTACTTGCTATCAAGCCTACAAACCTTAATTTCATCCCTGGGGCCCACATGGAGGAAGGAGGGAACCAACATTCCACCCACTTTCCTCTGACCTTCATGCGGCTGTGCATGTGCACACACCCAGCCACCATAACTGTTTCATAAAGCTACTCCAAGGACAGTGGAGGAGGCATGCAGACATCTGTCAGTAAAGTCCCATGGTGCCTTGTTAGTGAACACTGATATGCTGCAGTACCATGTCTACACCCTGAAACCTGGCCATGTGGCAGTCCCATGGTGAGATAAGGCCTGCTTTCCTGGAGATACAGCAGGAGTAAGGCCTGGCCCCAGCAATGACTGCATCCATTTGACCACATCCCTAAATGCTCAGCCCATTACATTTCTTTCTGTTTTCTCATAAAACTTATTGTAGGACAGGTTCCAGTTCCCTGAGTTGCCTGTCTTCCAGACAGCACACAAGCACCCCTAGATTAAGTGTATTTCTATTGGTCACTGCTGGCGGCAGAATAGACTCAAGGGCATGGTTTTCCCAGTTCTTGCAATTACTCAAGCATACCCAGCAGCCTCCTGATGTTTGACACAAATTCCATGTCTCTCTTGCCAAGCAAATCAGCTTACCTTCCCTGACTTTGGCTCCTTGTCCTGTCTGCAGTTCAATTAAAGCACTTTGTGCCCCAGAAATTGAAGCCTAAAGAGGCTCACCTCTGCCCATGCCCCTGGCTTCCCTAAGAACAGCTCCTCACATGACAGCTCCTGTCTACTTTTTTGTTTCTCAGAAGCTGTAGAAACCAAAACAGTTGCCATCAAAGCACCACCGGAAAAACAGGTTAAGCTAATGTGGTAAATCTAAATTTGTAACTGAGTTGAGACCATTGTGGGGCCCAGACTCCTTAAAAATGTCTTATACTCATGCTTAGCTAACCATTTTTTGTTATTTACTCTGAATATCTCAAAGTGTTCCTACTCTGTAACAAAAGTGAAGCTAGTCACTGTGGCCTGTCAGAGCCTCCTTTGAATTAAATCCTACTTTATTGAGGAAGAGATGGCCTGGATGGTACACAGCTAGTCAAGGTCTCCTGCACTGCCTTGTGCTGTCCACCACACTCCTCGGAGATATGAGGAGTCTGTCCCACCAGATATCCCACCTGAAGATGTAGGTGTTTGCCCAGGCTGGCAACAGTGGACTGTCAGAAGAGTAGATCACCCTGACAATAGAAAATGGACATTCAATGAAGGTCAGGGTATGACATTCTGGGAATTAGCTGGTATGCACCATTGTTGGGGAAAAGAGAACCGTGTCACCCAGTGAGAAGTCACCTACTGATTACTTTTCTGTAATGGAAGACCTCCTGCCAGCTCCCACACCCAGCCCACCTCCACCAATATGGTGCTTTGGTACAAACCCTGGGTGCCATTCTTTTAACTCTGTGGCTTTCAGATCATGCTGCATATCCAGGCCCAGCTCTTGTAGACAGGCACGGCACACCAGCAGAACTCAGCAGGATGAACAGAGAAGCTGACACTGGCGCAGGTGTTCTGATCTCCAAGACCTCCCTATAGGACCTGTTCCACCTAGACACAGGTGCCATAGGGCATAATTTGAACCATTCATCCTTAAAATGCATGTGGATGCCATCCTACATGTTAGGCCTCTGATCTAGGCCACCAGGAAAGTCCTCCTAGGAGTGCCACATGCCAAAAGTTTGGGCATGTTTTTAATCTTGGCTTCCACAATTATTGTAGCAACCCTATTCCCACCTGCCCTTCTCTCAGGTGAGAGAAGAATGGCCAAGCCACTCCTTCCCTTAATTGCTGCTGTGTAAGGGAAAGATGCCAAACAACTCCATTTTGTATTCATGGTGAACATTAATACCAGTGTACTTCAGATAAGACAAGCTGTCTCTTTCTTTCAGAGAGATGGACAATGATGACAATAACCTATTTATTTTGTACCACAGCATCCCATGAGAGAGGGGTAATGAATCATCTGCCTGAAGACATTAGCTTGCCTGGCACACAGTAAGCATTAAAGCTTGCAGCTGTGGTGACTCTCACCATTGTCTTTACTGAACACACAGTGTGAATTCACAACTAAGTACCAATCCTGTAGCTTTTGTGATCCTTTTGGAAGGACAGGTGATTGAACCCACACCTTCACCTGTCCTTCTGTGGCTCTTTATAATTCACACATACAGCTTTTTTTGTGGCCTTGTAGAGCTGGTGTTTCTAGGCACGACACCTACCCCAGCTGTCTGCTCAATCTGCAGATCTAGGAAGCATTTTATATCAGGAAGGGGGAAAGCTAGAGAAGGGGCTGACTGGAAGTTGACTGAAGGCTTGAATAGTTTAATGTGAGCCATAACATCAATGTGATTCCACTGTAGAGTCACAGTGGTCATTAAAACCAGAGAGCTGCTGATAAATTGGAAAGACTATTTTTTGATGGAGAGATGGAGAATGATGTCATTACATGTCGTGTTATTACACAACACAGCACCCCCTGAACAGTAACTTTTTCTCTACTTTTAGTTATCATTTGATAGTCAGGTGCAGGGATCATTTCAAGAAGCCAAGATTGATGACTGCCTCTTAAGACAAACTGGGAAGTAGAGCAAAGAGGGAGGAAGCACTGATTTTCATACAGCTCTATGATACCTTGGAAAACTGATGCATTTTGAACGTCTTGCCAATTGTATTTTTCAGTCAATACCAGATGTTAAAGAAATCAAGTCCTCTAGAAGCTGACCAATTTCTAGAAAGTAGCTGTTGAGACTAGTGAGACGGCTCATCCTGTAAAAGTATGTGCTGCCAAGATTGATGACCTGAGTGAAAGGAGAGAACAACTCCTACACATTGTCCTCTGACTTCCCACAGAGCTGTGGCATGTGTGTGTCTATGTATGTGTGCATGCGCACATATACACACATCCATGAATACGTAAACAATACATGTAAGAACTTAGAAAGCACATGAATGTTCTGCTCAGAAAGTAGTTGAGTTGTCACTTCTAGAGGCAGCATGAGAATGCAGGCAGGCACCAGCCCTCAGGGCACAAGCTCTCCAATCTTCTTGTTGACACAGCCCTAAATACAGAAGATTGTCTCTGCTGACAACACATTAATGGTGGGGTCAGACGAGCATGTGGCACAACAGTAGAGTACTTGCCAACAGGGGAACTCAATCCCTAACCCAGAGGCTATCACCAATTTATAACAGCTCCCAATGGAAAGATTGGTTTTCTACAACAGGGTCTGACGGCATATGCAATCCACACTCAAGCACAGGCCACGTGCCCAGCAGTGCCACACCTCACACTAAATGAACTCATTGATATTTTAGAGGGGTTTCTCTCATAAGGCTTTATCTTGGCCCCTTTTCTCCTCTGCATGTCTTTTGTTCATATATTATAATTTCCGATTTTGTGTCTTTATGGCTTCTGTGTGTGTGTGTGCTTCGTGTGCAATTATTTTTTTTTCTATTCATTTGATTGTTTTGTTCTCTTCAGGGTAATTTGTTTTTATTTTTATTATTGTTCATTACTATTCTTACTGTATAGGCCCGCCTTCTAATAAGACAGGGGAATAAAGTGTGTAAACGGTGAGAATATGGTTTAGTCGGAGTTAGGAGGGTTCTGGAGAAGATGGGGGAGGGGAAGCCACAATTAGAATATATTATGTGAAAAATTGTATTCTCCATAAAGGAAAAAAAATGAAATATTTTTTTTAAATTGCAATGAATTACAAGTCTACCTTCACTACAGAGATTCAGATATGGAAGAATATATTCTCGTCAATATGTATAGCATAGCTTATAGACTCTAAAGGACTCCACATTATTTTCATAACAGAAGCAGAAACAGTATTTGAAAAGAACAGCATCCATTCATTACAAAAGTTTCTTAGAAACTGGATCAGAAAGATAGTATTGCAACACACTTAAAATTACAAATTGCAGACCATTATCTAACATTATACATAACGGAAGAAATCTTACCTATAATGGAATCAGAGAAAAATGGACCTAACGGCATCAATGTAAGACCTGAATCTTCCTAATGACTAGAAAAATCAGAAAGGAAACAATTAATGATCTAGGAATAGGCAATATTTTTCTGAACCCAGGAGCAGAGACATCAGGTTCCAGAGAGCTCAGCAGCACAGATTTTACCGGTTACAGAACCCAACACTTGGGCCTCATGTAAAGCAATTCACCAACTGAGAGCACGCTGCCTTTAACTCTCTAGCTAATGGGGTTTTTTCTTCAATTAATTGGAACAACCATTTGTCTGATTGTTGTTTTCTTCCCAAGGAACTAAGGGTTGGTATGTTTTTGTTTACTTTTTTAAATTTGTCCCACATGTGATAAAATATTCCATGCATTTAAAAGTATTTTAATAAGGATCATTTCCTGTTTTAATCACTAAAATCTATTTTCAAAGGCCCGCTTTTCTAATTAGAACAGCTCCCCGTAGCTCGCAGTTTAACTGTACCCGAAAAGCAGACGCATGGAACCTCTCAAGCAGAACACACCTGCTTTCTGGTCTCCCAACCCCACCACCCCCTCCCTGCCCAGCCAGTTGTTCTTTGTGCAAGTTAGGCCTCTGCTTATCACATCCGGGCGTGCATACATCGTCACAGACATTCGTGGGCTCCAATGCTGCAGCGTGCTCAAAGAAGATGGGATGTGGAGTCTCAGCCTCTCTACAGTGGCTTCTCTGAACACTGAAGATAAAACACCTACAGAGACCCTTTAGAGATGCTCACCTTGATGAGCTCCGCCTGTAGCATGGGGTGACTGCTCCCTCCCTGGCTCAGGACAGCCACACTGATGGTTTCACAGTAATGCACAGCCTGGGATGCCAGGCCATAATCTGCCAGCTGGGAAGCATAAAGGAGTTTATACACCTGTGAAGAGGAACAGGGCCAGTGATGAGTCCATCCAGGCAGGAGAGAGGGAGAGAAATGTAGATAAGACTTCTTGGAAGTCAGCTGACTGCCAGCTTCCGCTCACTCTGCCATCCAAAGAGCAAGGCCCCTATGCCATTTGGGGCAATTCGTCTGTGTGCAAGCACAACTCCAAATCTAGCCCATGTACAGTCCTGCATTATGGAGAAAAGGCTTGGGGATCACATCAGCTCATCCCTGAGGCCTTGGTCTCCGTCGGAAAGGCAGCTGTTTATCCCACAGCCCACATCGCAGAGAGCCTGAGCCTGAGATGCACAGGAAGATACAAAACTAGACCCTTTGCCAAGGGTGTGAAGCCCGGGGAGAGTGCAGAACAGTGCAGGGGTGGGGAGACGAGGTCAAACATGATGGCTCTGGTGTCAAGCAGAGCCAATGCAATCCAAGCTCACATCAGGTGTGCGTCATTTGGGCTAGCTCCTTCGCCTTCTGTGCCTCAGTTTCCCCATTATAGCATGGACAATACCACTATTTCATTGGAAGCTACAAAGATATGATGAGGTAATTCTTACAAAGTACTTGGAACAAACAGTGTGTACCAGTGAGCTGGTAGTGTATAGCCAAAACTGAACCTAGGTTTTCTCTTTTGTAAAAAGGGCGACCCCATAGGATTAGAAGTAATACTCAAGAAACACTAAGTAGTACAATGTTGAGTATGGGGAACAGTCCCCAAGGACAGCTACACTACGACCATCAGCCCAGAACAGTGCCAACATAGCATGTGGGCAGGCAGAAGAAAGAAGGAGAAGAAACCAGAGTGCCCAAGCTGGAGCTGTGTAAAGGAGCAGCTAGGCAAGGCAGAGTTCTCAAAGAGAGATTAAAGGGCCATTTCTCTACAATACAGAGATCCATCCCCAAGGCTGCAGTGTTGTGTGGTATGCATGTTGCACTGAAGGACACCTGGTCATTAGAAAAGGTCCTTCAGGCCTGAAGAAGATACTCAAGTCAGAGAAGACTTGGTTGCAAATTTCAAAAACTCTTAACTAAAAGCAGAAGATAACAATGACAGAGGTGAGGGGGTGTGAAGGAGACCACAGGCCCATGGTGTAAGCACTTCCTCCTTGCCCTCTCTCCTCTTGGGTGTGGGGAACAGATGAAATGAGCGCTGTGCTGAGGTTCTGGAGGAGCCGCCTGCAGGAAGCAGGCTCTGTGCTGTCCTTAGCGGGAGCAGAAGGTGCTGCCCTTCTCCTGCTTCAACCACCTGAAAGCGGGCCTTCAGACCTGCGGCCTGGCATTCCCCATGAAAGACCGATCATCTTGAGCAGGCCAGTGCAGAGTGGAAGGAACCACAGAGCCCAGGAGCACCACAGACAGCCTGGCAGAGAGTGGGAAGGACAACCGAGCCAAAAAGAATCGACAGGTCTTGCCCTGGAAGCTCATTCAGCCAGTGCAGAAGAAGAGGAGTTGAATGTGACCTGGGGGGCAAGCAAGAGTCCCTCGTGCCCCCACCCCCGCCCCCAGTCTCTCCTGTGCGGCTTGCCAGGTCTCAAAATCCCAGTCGCCAGGAATATTTCCAGACGCTAACATACCTCTGGAAACTTCCCCAGGAGTCATAAGCATGGGAGAGGAGACATACTAACCCAGGTACCCGACAGGCTTTCTTGAGAAGCTGACTGTGCTGTCTGTGCCTGGGCTCCCGAGAGAAGGGTCTCTGAAAGGGCACACTGCTACAGTGGTATAGGGCTGAGGACAACAACTGCAAGTTTGGCTCCCGCAGCCTGACAGGACTCGGATCAGCGTGATACCTGAGACAAGGCTTGCTGTGTCTCTGAACCTTGCTTCCCTGCTGTGTTTACCTTTTTCTTAAGGCAAATCTGCAGCAAAGGAAGCAGTGCCTGACAGTGTCACATCCCAGAAAGGTCGTCTTTTTTCTCTGTTGAGACAAGTTGGTAGCCCTGCCTGGCTGGCTAACCTACAACTAACTCCCTGTGTAGCCCAGGCTAGCATTGATCTTGCTACAATCCTCCTGTTTATGCCTCTTGACTGCTGGAACTCCACTAGACCACAACTGCTCAGAAATCCTAACTATGAAGGAGAAGAGGGTAGAAAGATCCAGAAGAGTAAAGACCTGTAATAAATAATAATTTTGATGTGTGGCTACCAGAAAGCAAGTGACCAAGGGAGCAGGCTCCATAGAGCTTGTGCCCTACATTGATGTACTGAAGAAATATGAAGTCCCCAAAGTGTAGGCTTCCAGGACAGGCCCGAGGCTGCCCAAAGAGACTACTTGCAAACTTCATCTTTGCTTTTTCTTTTTCTAGACACTATCTGGTTGTGGAGCTAGGCTGCCACCCAGTGGCCAGAAGGGTACAATTCACACCTAGGGCCCCAGTTCAGGCCCTCTGGTGGTGTGCTGTGGCACCCTCAGGTCGTCTGGTGTGACCTGTGTACAGAAGATTCAAAGACACAAGCAGGGACTGAAATTTACACAAGAAAATGAATAGTAAAGCCAGGAAACCCAGCAAGGGCTAAACCAATCCATGGAAACCGCCTTCGCCATTTCCTTTCCTGCACAAGTCACCTACCTGTGGTTACTGCCCAGCAAGGCCAGATGGTCTGTCTTCACCTTGTAGTGGCCAAAGGGCACTTGAGCCATGAGGTAGCAGAAGTGAGCTGCCTCAACAAGCCCTTTCCCAGCTGCAGGAGGAGAAAAGGAACCCAGTCATGAAATGCAACCCATGGGGCCCGCCATTTGAGTAGAACCAAGAGAGATAGAGTGAACTCCCAGGTCAGAGGGCAGAAGCATCAGGAGAATAAACCTGGGACCTTCTCATGGCGTTGTCCAGAGACACTCCCATCTCACTGACTCCCACAGCAGCTTTTTTGACCTCAGACATTGCATTTCAGTTCTCATCTGTCACAAACAGGTGCTACTTCACATGCTGCTGACAGGTTTCCATTGGGAATTGTCTAAAAGTATAGGTATCTCTTCTAGCTTCTCAGCCTCAGGAAGGACCATGACTTTTGAATAGAACTGGAATCATTTAGGAGATACACCCTCTGGGTGTGCCCTTGAGGGAGTTTCCAGAGAGGTTAACTGAGCAGGAAAGACCTATTCTGAGTGTGGGAGGCACTATCCTCCAGCCTAGGATCTAGGAGTGAATAAAAAGAGAGAAGGAGGAAGCAAGCTGAGCCCCATCACGCACCTCTGCTTCCTGACAGTGAATGTGCCTCTAGTCACACCACACTCCTGTGTGATAAACTGTGTTCACTATAACTGTGAGCCAAAGTAAATTGTCCTTGCTTAAGTCGCTTCCGTGGGCTCTTTTGTCCCAGCAATGAGAAAGTAACAAATACAGCAGGCAAAGTACCAAACACGGAGTCTGATACCCAATAAACATGGATTTCCTTTTAACCAGGCAGCTGAATGGCAGCCATCACTTGTCGCAACCTTAAGTATGGCTGCTTTGACTTCAGCAGAGCAATCGTTCACAAAGTTCCACAAAGAACACCATGATTTCTAAAAGTTCCGCCCAGACCAAATTTGCAAAGTAGTGGTCTGGGATAGGTTAGATAGGTTCACCGGCGGGTGACAGAAATAAAGGCCTTGTAATCAAGGTGGCTTAGGCACAAATAGCGTTTCCCATCTGGTTGTGTTGGGTCGCCGAAGGTCAGGAGACAACAGAACGTGAGATGCCCCTGTGTTAGCTCTAGGTAAAGCAGTCTCGTCTGTCACTAGAAAATGCAGAGGAGGCTAAATGGCAACGATAAAACAAAGTGCCCCGTGGGAATTGTGGGAAAGAGATATGGAAAAACAAACGAAGCTAGCAAAGAAAATTCTGGAAAACAGAATTGCAGGACAGATATGCCTTTCCCTGGAGTTTCTTAACCAGAAGGACGGAGCCTCCAGAGCCTGAGAATGCCTGAGCCACAACTCTGGCTCTCCACAGAGTCTAAGACTCTAATGTCAGGATTGAGAGTTGGCCTGGAGACGCCCTAGAGAGGGTAGCACTGGTTTCTGCTTACCCAGGGTATCCCCCATGCTGACAATCGCCCGCTGGTACAGCTCCGGGTCCCCAGCTGGATTCCACAGGATCACAGCCAAGTGGGGCCGCCAGTCTCCCCATTGCTTCTCTCCGTAACTCTGGAAAATAATGGTGTCCAGATCATTTAGCATGGCTCGGGATGTAGGTAGGAAGGCTGCTGTCTACATTTTAGTATGGAGTTCAGAGAGCACCTGCTACACTGTCTGTGATGCTATTGCTCATTGGCTCAGAGTTTATTCTGTGTGAAGCAGCAGATGTGTGGCACTAAACAAGTTGGTGGCGCACACCTGTAACCCTCGCACCCAGGAGACTAAGAGAACATCGTGAGCTTGAGACCTGCCTTGGCCACAGTGTAAGACCCTGTCTCAAAATAAAAATCAAAAGAGAAAATCATATAGACATACACATGCTCACACACAGACACTCATACACATTCACACATATATATACAGACACAGATACACAGAGACACACACACACAAACATATATACACACAGGGACACACAAACATACACAGAGAGACACTCACATATACAAGCATACACAGACACACACAAGCACATACATATACACAGAGATGCAAACACATTACCATACACACAGACACATACATAAACAAGCATACACAGATACACACTCACGCTCAGACACAAAGCATACACTCATAAATACACACAGACACACACATATACACCCATACACACAGAGACACACACAGAGCTATGTACACCCAGACTCACACACATGCCCATACACACATGTACACAAACAACACAGACACACACACACACATACACACAGACACACAGACACACACTCACATGCACACACATCAGTTGTAAGGCTACCGGGTGGTAAATAAAGTGACACACATTATGAGCTTACTAATTTCCAAGTGTCTTCCCTGTGACTTCACTTCAAATATCTAGAGGCAAGCTCCTCCCCACGCCCAAAGAGTCTCTGGTGTTTCGGTGAGAAGGGAAAGGAAAGCTTGAACGCCTTCATCTCATGTGTAGACAAGGCTACACTGACCTAGCACACAAACTGGGGACTCTAGGTTGCTCACTGTCTCACCAAGTGGCTAGTGTTTCTGGGTCTCACAAGGCCATTCACACATGGCAGCATTCACTGCACAGCTGTGAAATGTACTTCCTGTTACCGCTGAAGGAATAAGAAAATCAGGGGAGCTTTCAACAGCCGCCATTCAATTCCCTTTGGGCCATTCCCTGGTGACTGTGCAGTGGCCAGGGCCTCCACCAGGGGGCAGCAGAAAGTCAGCGGACCTGCAACCCTGTGAGGCAGCCCCACATGAAGGGTCTTTCCTTGTGTTTCAGACCACGCCTTTGATCCATTTGGAGTTAGTTTTTGTATAAGATGATAGACAACCGTCTAATTTCATTCTTCTGCATGTGGACATCCAGTTTTCCCAGCACCATTTGTTGAAGGTGTTTTCTTTTCTGCAGCTTATGTTTTCGGTATTTGTGTCGAGTATTCAGTGACTGCAGCTACATGTACTCAGGCTCGAGGTTTCTGTTTTGTTCCATTGTCTTCATGTCCGTTTTTGTGCCAGTGCCATGTTCTTTTTATTACTATGGCTCTGTAGTATACTTTAAGCTCTGGAATGGTGATCCCTGCAACATCGTTCCTATTGCTCCAATTATTTTGACAATCCGGGGTCTTTTGTGGGTCCATATGAATTGTAAGATAGTGTTCTCTATTTTTGCAAAGAATGATGGGGATTGAATTAAATATGTAAATAGCCTTTGGCAAATTGGTTGTTTTTCACAATATTAATTCTACTAATCCATCAACATGGAATGTATTTCCACTTGTAATGTCTTTATCGCTTTCTTCGGAGGTTTAAAGTTTTCATTATACAGGTCCTTCGCCTCCTTGACTAAATTTAGTCCTAGATATTTTATTTTCTTTGAGGCTATTAAGAATGGGAGTGTAACCACCATCGCTTCCCTGTATGCGTGTTGGTGGTTTATAGCAGAATTATTGATCCGAGCAAGTTGATCCTGTATCCTGGCATGTTGCTGAACATGTCACTTCTAGACTTCTGGTAGACCTTTGGGGATCTCTTACGTATAGTATCATGTCATCTGCAAATATATATATATATAGGTTCTGTCCATTTAGAATGATTCCGACTGTGGGTTTCTCACATACAGTTTTTATTATGTTGATATATGTTCTCTCCAGTCCTGCTCTCCAGGACTTTTATCATGAAGGAATAATGCAGTTTGTCATAGCTTGTTCTGCATCTATTGAGATGACCCTGTGATTTTTGTCTGAAAGCCCATTTTTATGGTTTATTACATTAATTGACTTGCATACATTGAGCCTCGCCCTAGCCCACCCTCCTCGGAGAACTTTGGGGGGAAAAGAGTCAATGAAGAAGCAATGTAAAGTGATAAATGCTACACAGGCCCTGGATTCGACCCAAGTCCTGCCTCATCGTGGCAGTGTGGCCTTGAGCAAGTCTTTAATTTCACTGAAACTTTGTTTCCTGTCTCTAGAATAGAGATCATCGTTTCTACCTAACAGGATTCCTGGTGGCAATAAAATAGCACAGTTATATGAAGCACGTAACACAGTGCTTCCTTCACACTTGGTTTATACTTTGTAAATTTCACAATACGCACGAACACATGTGCAGGTGTATACTGAAACACACACACACACACACACACACACACACACACCCAAGCTCAGTAAAGAGGCAATTTGCAGACCAATCTAAATCAATCCTGTTACTTAGATAGAGAAGAAAATTGACAGTAATTGCTAACACTTAGAGTTCAGAACTCTTTGTAATTAGTGTTCATAATCATCACAAGAAATAAAAGATGTTTTATGCAACTCCATGTGAAGCTTGCTTCCTATCTATTTCAACAGCGCAGCATAAATGTCTATCATAATGGCAGCCAGAAGAAGTCAGCACAGTAATAGCAGTTTTAATTTATAACTCAGACCATGAACCACACCCTGCGCTAAAGATTTCTCCTGCCAACAACTGCATGCCCTGGGGACATTGCTACTCTGGCTCAAATGTATAAGCCAGGCCCCTTCTTGCTGGATCTTTAAGAACATAATGAAAGATAAACTCTTTTGGCAAAAAGAAAAAAAATATTGGAAATTATTCTGCCTCCTCTCTGATTTGGAGCAAGAGGGGGTAGCGTAAAGCAGATTTAAGGAGAGAGAGGGAGGCAGGAAGGAGGGAGGGAGGATTCATTAATATACTTGATGAGATAGGCATGGAAGCATGGTTGCTGACATCACACGGTCTTGCTCCTTCAGCTCCACAATAATTCTATTAGTGGCCATCAACACCTCCACAAAGAGAAGAACTGTGAGATTAAATAGAAGCAAGTTTGACTAGCAGTAATGAGCAAAGTCAAGGCTAGCCTGGGAAGAGACCCACATCCGTGTGTCCAGTGACAATTCTTCCGTGACACCACCCGTGTAGCAGAAGGTAGCCTTTTATTTGACATGAGGGGCTAGAATGTCCTCACGCTCTAGGATCAGATACCACGCTGGCACATTTCCTACAGAGCCTTAACTCTCTCATCTCAAAGCAGGGGAAAGCAGCTAACTCCACCTCATCACTGAAGCCCAATGGACCACGGGCTGATTAGATCACTTTCTCCATTAGGTGCTACATGACGTGATACAATTTTATCGCATTGCTGAAACTTCCATTGGGCTGAACTGTGAAGCATACCCAGCATTCCGAAATAGCTCATTAGTTTCATGGTGGGGAACAGAAGGCATTATTTCTCTTTGCTTTGATTTGCTCAGCTTAAAATTATTCAAAAGGTCAAAAGGGAGGAAAAATGTAAAATTCATTCTTATTAAAAACAATTGCTAGCAAAATCTCAAGCTTCGAATATCAGAGAGAGCTGCCAAAAGGAGTGGAGATTGAACGGTGACGCTGGGCAGGAACGGAGGTAATGAAACAATACTTCTAGGAAGCAAGAACATAAAGCCAACATAAAGGAGCCAGGAAACAAATGGTGCTGAACAGGAAGAGTCAAATGTGGCCTGTGGGGCTCAGGAAAGGGGTGGGGGGGCATTAAAGAATCAAAGATGGAAATGTTAGAACGCAGACACTGGGGAGAACGCAGCAGAGAACAAAGGTTCTGGGCAAGAAGAGAAGAAGAAAGGCGCAAGTGGACAGTGAAAAGGAGGAGGGGAAGAACGACTTAAGGGAAAATGTATGGCGGTCATGGTGGCACCTGCTCGGAATCCCAACGCCTGGGGGATGGTGACAGGTCGGTCAGGAGTTCAAGACTATCCTTAGCTACAGACTGAGTCTGAAGTCAGCATGGACCTCAGAAATAAATATATATTTATATAGAAATATATAAGTATATTTCTATAAATTCACATGTTTATATATAGCTTAATTATCTTTCAAAATAAATATTGAAAGACATAATGCAAGAAAATGTTCCTGAATTCTAAGACATGCATGTGTGCATTCAAAGGGTATGCTTTGCTGGACTCTCAGGGAAAAACACAGACCCAGACCATCTCCTGGTAAAGTTACTGGATAAGGAAAGAATACGCTGGGGCCGAAGAGACCAGGTCTGTTTAGTACGAAGCTCTAGGCCGGCCTCCACCTTCTCCTCAGTCCTATTCAATTCCAGAAGCACAAAGCCAGACACGCCCACTCTGGAGGATGGATGTGCAAGGGGGGGAGCGTCCCTCCGGGGAACAGAAGGGCAGCCCCGTTGTGGGAAGTCTAAAGGAGAAAGACTCTTGTACAATCAGACACTGTGGGAGGGGCGAGGTCTTTGCAATCAGACTGACCTGAGCTGGCCGTGACCCCACTCCTCCTCACTACCTCCATGACAGAGCCATCTTACACCTTGGCACCTCTGTCCCCGTGTCTGCAAAGTAGACATGATAACTCCTGTCTGTCTCCATGCATGCCGTCGAACGCTAGGCCTCAATGCACTTATGAGCCAAGCACATGCAGAGAACTAGTAACTATTGTTCGCGCTTCATCTTGAAAGGTATCACTACATTCCCAAGCAGTCCCCAGCACCCCGCCCCCAGCCCTTAGGGCACGGATGGAAGCCTGTCACAGACAGTAGCACGGTGGCTGCTTGTGGAATCCTTTCTGACATGAGCTGGAAGAGGGTTTGCAGGGGGTCGTTGGGCGCCAGACTGCTGGTGAAGCTGTGGGAGGAAAGGAGAGTCAGCGGGAACCCAGAGGGAGCCAGCACAGGCCTGCGTGTCCCACTTGACAGGATCCTTTGTTTCGGAACACAGGCTTCTCTCTGCTCTGCTGGGCTTTGATGCCTTTCAGGGAAGATCAACCCTATCCTCACTCCCTCACGTACCACCAGTAGACTTCATGGTTCAAGGATATTTTCTGCACTTTTGCCCTAATGCCCTAATTCTTGGGTAGTCACTTCTAAACGCCTTCTGTCGGTAAGCTGACCACCCACGTCTCCAGGTGGCCTGCGTTGCCCCGCGGTACACCGGGAAGCTCTTCTCCGTGGGCCCTCCTTCCCAGCCACCCTCGGCTCCTCCTCACCAAACCCAGCCCACTCAGGATCACTTTGTCAAGCCTAGGTCTCTAGAGCTTTGACTCACGAGCACTAAATAGCCATTTTCGTTAACCAAAGAGGCGTGGAGGGACCAGGAAGAGATCCTGCTGATGACAAACTGTGGGATATGCTTAAC
>JAMJFZ010004082.1:0-71480 GCA_026225945.1 Cricetomys ansorgei
ACCAGAGGCATCAAACTATTTAATATTTCAAAATACAATACAAAGCTATAGTGTCAAACCACATGATATTGACACAAAACTGACATGTAGGCCAATGGGAAGGTCTACAGAGCCCGACATAAATCCACACATTTAGGCCTTCCTGACTTTCAACAAGGATACCAAGAACACACAATAGGGAAAGAGTAAGAAAATGAATGATCACATAAAAATAGACATATCTCAAAATAAGACATAAAATTGACATACCAACAGGTACATGGAAAAGTGCTCAGTATCTCTCATCATCAGGGTAGTACAAATCAAAAACTACAGTGGGCTATCACCTCATGCTTAAAATAACTAACTACCAAAACAAGACAAAGAGTATATGCTGACAAGGATGTAGAAAATGGATGCCCCACACACATACACACACATTCTGTGGGTGGAAATGTATAGCTATTGTGGAAAACTGTTATAGGTTCCTCAGAATTAAAAATACAACAATTACATGACCCTCAAAACCTACAACTTGATATATATTCAAATGAGATGGAATCAATATGTCAAATAAGTTCTCCCACCCCCATATTTATGGAAGTATTATTTACAATAGCTAAGATACTGAATCAAACAAAGTGTCTGTCACTATAAAATTTGATGAAGAAAATGTGGTATGCATACACGATGGAATATTATGTATCTACAAAAGAAAGGAATCCCATCATTTGGGACAACACGGATGGACTGAGAGGATGTTTTGTTAAGTGAAATAAGCCAGGCACAGAAAGACAAAATGCCGCATGATCTCTTACGTATGTAGAATACAAACAGTTGGTGCAAACAGAGAGTAAAATGGGGATTACCAGAGACTGGCATGGTGTGGGGTGGAGTGGGGTAGAGAAAAGTTTAGAGGAGACATCATGACAGAAATACATCTACGAAGTCCACTGAATGGCACTGTGACCTCAAAGACGGGCTTACTATATTCTTAAAACTACAGAAACTGTGTAGTTGAATTCTCATCACGAAATGATAATTATGTGAAGTAATGTGCTTGTTAATTATCTAGATTCAACCACTCCACAATCGTATGTGTATGTGTGTGTGTGTATTCGTACATCTGTATATAAATGTCATGTTGTACATTATATACACAACACACATACATGTATATAAACTTGTAAAGAACAATAAAAGAACATAGTGCTGTAACTCAATGGCAGCGCACTTGTTTACCGTGTGTGTCCTGGGTTCCTGGGTTCGATCGCTAGCACCAAAACGATTTTTAATGCATGTGTAGCCAAGTCATTATTCAAGTTTACTTAAGTGTTTATTTTCTTCTTTTAAAGATTTATTTATTTTATTTATATGAGCACCCTATCTGCATGTACACCTGCATAAGAAGAGGGCAAATCTGACCCCATAGATGGTGGTGACCCATCATGTGGGTGCTGGGAATTGAACTCAGGACTCTGGAAGAGCAATCAGTGCTCTTAACTGCTGAGCCATCTCTCCAGCCCTTAAGTGCTTATTTTCAGCAGATCAAATTCATTACAATTTTTAAAAATCAACATATATCTAAAACAAAGCTTTGAAGAAAAAAAGTATAAAATGATATCCTTGTGACAGTGAGGAAAATAGGAATTTGTTAAACAGAATTCAGAAAGCAGTAAATCAAGATGAAAAATTAGCAGACAATCTTTAAGACTGTTATGAATCAGAGGGTCGACAATCGGCAATAAACCACGCACAAAGCAGGCTTGAGACCTTAGGGCCAACCTGAGAGTTCCCTCCCCAAAGAAGAGAGTTTTTGTTTTCCATCAAATGCATCATTAAGAAGCTGGATATCAATGTACATTCCTGTAATTTAACATTCATGAGGCTGAGGCAGGAGAATCATGAATTTAAGCTAGCCCAATATACAAAGTGAGACTCTGAAAAAAAAAACTTTTTTGAGACAGGGTTTCTCTGTGGTAACTCTGGGTATCCTGAAACTCACTCTGTAGACTAGGCTGGCCTTGAGCGCACAGAGATCCACCTGCCTTTGACTCACAAGTGCTGGGATTAAAGGCATGTACCACCATTGCCTGGCAAAAAACAAAGAAAAAGAAAAAAGGAAAAAGAAAAAGAAAAAAGAAAAAAATCTAAAAATGTAAATACAAGTCAAATTCACAATACATTTATCCAAAGAATTTATATATAAGATATATACTTCAATTAATAAAAATCTACAAATCAGGACTGTTGAGATGGCCTAGTAGGTAAAGGCCCTTAACACTCAAATATATTTATCTGAGTTCAATACCTGACCCCACAGTGGAAAGAGAGAACCAGCTCTTCAAGTCTGGATCTTACGTCTAAACATATGGCATACGTGCCCCCCAAACACTTTTATCATGCATACACACTAATAATTGATCAATTAATTATTAATTACTTTTTACAATCTATAAGTCAATAAGAAGAGCAATGAAAGCCCAATTAGAAATTTGGCAAGCCAGGCAGTGGTGGTGCACACCTTTAATCCCAAGACTCAGGAGGTAGCAGCAAGCAGATCTGAGCTCAAGGTCAGCCTGGTCTACAGAGCTAGTCCCAGGACAGCCCGGGCTACACAGAGAAACCCTATTTAAAAAACAAAACAAAACAAAACAAAAGTTATTATAAGCAGGTCTTTCAGAAAAGACTATATCCAAGTGGCCAATATATTTATGCAATATTAATGACCCCTGAGTCATAATGGAAACTCAAATTCTAACCTCAGGGTATAACTACTTCATACCAAACAGAATGGCTAGAATTTTAAAGAGTGACAGCATCAAATGTTGGCAAAGATGTGGTGAAACAAGGAGATCCTCACAGTGTTGACAGTGCATGGGGTGCCACCATTGATAAGCAGTATCTGCTAAAGCTTTGTCCTTTGTGGGAGATTCTTCATTGCCACCATGACTGCATTGAGAACAGTTTACAAGAATAAAAAAGAAAAATCACACCTATGGTGTGCTTGTGAGAATGCCCCCAGAAAGGATTGACTAAGGAGGAATGACCTACCCTGAATGTGGGTGATACCACACGAAAGGCTGCATGGAAGAAATAAAACGGGGGGGGGGGGGGGAATGGAGATAATATCTATTTATCTATCTGTCTATTTCTCTATCTCTCTTTCTGCTTAAGGTATGCCATGAGCTGAGAAGTCTCTGCTATGTGCTCCTATCATTTACTGCCACATAACAGGCCCAAAAACTCCATGGATCCCAAGAATATGGAGTGAAACCTCAGAAACCATGAGCCAAAATAATAATTCCTGCTTTCAATAGATCTCTCAGGTATTTGGACACAGCAAAAATAAAAATAACTAACACACGAACCAGCACCTAAGAAGTGGGGTCATATCTGTGGCCAAAACTGAGTGGTTGTATTCTTTGACACTAGTTTGCAAGAGGAATTTGAAAAGATTAGAAGTAGGCTAAAGAAAGTCTAGGCTGTTACAAACAAGGATTACTGAGTGATTCAGGTTAGGGTTAGGGTTAGGGTTAAAAGAACTAGAATGACAACAGAAATGTAGGTCATTGCCATTTTAAGGAGAAATGCCACCCATGGACTCATGCATTTGAACACCTGGTCCCCAGATGGTGATGCTCTTTAGGGGAAGACAGGGAGACTCAATGGAGAATATCACTGGGGCCGGGCTTTGAAGGCCTGCTCACACTTTCTGCTTCCTGTGTGGCTGAGACAGGATGGCTCAGCTCTGCCAGCTGCCATGTCTCCTTGTCATTATGGACTCCTGCTCTAGAACTGAAAGCCAAAAAAAAATTTCCTTCTTCCGCTGCTGCTCTGTGATGAGAGAGTCGTGAAAGCAAGACTAAATTTGGGAACTAGGCTGGGAGGGAAGTCTACTCTAGAAGTGGTGAGACCTGCAGATCCCGAAGATCCACTTCTTCGGGCCCTGATGTGGTCAGGTGCCAGGCCCAGAGTTCAGCAGAAGACTAAAAGTTTATGGGAACAACAGGAGGTCAGGCTGGGGTTTTACACTGGAATCAGAATGAAAATAAATGATCACCTCGTAAAGGTTAAGCCCCAAGTTCTCTGCAGCACTTACTGGGGTGTTCGACATTCCCATAGAGAAAAGCAGGCAGCAAAGTGGGCCCAGGCTGGGTATGGGGCTTAGTGGTACCCTACTTGTCTAGCCAGTGCAGGACCCATGATTCAATCCTAGCCCCATAAGATAAGTACCCAGCAAAGTAAATAAATGCCTATTCCCCTAAAGACTGATAACAAGTGAGAGAAATGCTGTAACCAGGAACAAAAATGACTGCTAAGGAGGCACTGAAGAAGGCTTCTAAAGATGGAGGCAGGAAAGTCAATCACTATGATAGCATCTCACTACTCCAGGGGTTCACACACTACACCAGGAGTTCACGGACCTGCAGGTCTTGACATCTAAGTTATACATCTGTAAGACCACCCTCCCTTCCATGTCTTCATGCTGTATCACCTCATTTGTCTGCATTGTTTGAATAGACTTTTAATTTCTTTTAATGTGATTCTCTGGCAAATCTGTCAAAGCAAGAATCTAATTTTAAGCGCACTGCGACATCAGGCAGAGCAATGCATGCAACAGCCTACCCGGCCTCACCCACTCTCACAGGACCCTTCCAGTCTAATCCCCTCTCATTCACCACTGGCTTGAGCATTCCAAACAGGCCTGAAATTATTTAAAGATAATAACTTCAAACTATAATGTGCACATGGGAATTGATTTTTGTAGTGTGACTCTTTCTGCCTTTATGGGGCAGGGAAAACATCATAAAAACACAGCTGTGAACAGCAGGAGGGCATGTTCTAGTAATCCCAGCACTCCAGAAGCTAAGGCAGGAGGGTTGCTATTTTGAAGCCACCCTGAACTACATAATGAGACCTTGTCTCAATGAAATCAAATAAATAAGTTGTTGGAATCAAAGAAACATGCTGGAATCCTGGATCTGGTATGGTGAGCCCTTCAGACTCTGGGCCTAGACCTTGCTGTGAGCCTCTGGCTATCTGGAGATCTTCTGAGCTAAACTGAGTCATTAACAATTAATGACTGCAGAGATGAGAGAAGCTTGTTTACAGGGAAGCCAAAGCCCCTTGAAGGGATACTTCTTAGCTGGCTAAACCTTTAACTTCACCTGGAGAGCTATTGTTCTAAGCATCTAACTCCACTGGAGAGAGGCTGTCTCCCCTAGGTAAACATCCTGCCTCAGCAGGGAAGTTGTCCTGCTCTGATACCTATCTCATTCAGGATGTTTTACCTATGCACTGTCTCACCCTGTAATTAACACCTTGGTTCTAACCCCTGTAGCTGCATGTAGCCCCCTGATGAAAGGGGTATAAGATTGGAGGGAAAAATAAAATTTCAGCTCCATTCCATCTGAGCTCAATGATGCTGTGTGTGTCTGGTCTATGTCTTTCCCTTTGCGTCTCTTCCCCCTCTCCTCATTAGACTCTTCAGTCCCACTCTCCATCCAGGTACTGTCCGACTTGCCAGGCTGGCCCTGGCAGAGTGTCGCCCGGAACAGGGACCTGGAATACGGGGAATCAGTGAGGACCGCCACGTGAATAAGGTGAGTACTCAGTCAATTGAAGGTTGGTGGCGAAATGGGCAATCAGAATGGAAAGATGTTGTTTGCGCATTTATTAAAAGGTAGGCTCCGAGCCCACGGAGCGAAAGTAGGCCCGGCACAGCTGTATCATTTTCTTGAGTTTGTAGAAAAAATATGCCCTTGGTTTCCTCATAGGGGAACCATGAAGCTACAAACTTGGTTGGAAGTAGGAGAAGCTTTGCAACAATACCAGGAACAAAATAGGGAGCAAAATATGTCTGATACTTTTGAGCTATGGAAAATGATTAAAGACAGCCTGGATACTGGAGATCTGGTAGAGCCAGAGGTAATTGGAATAACATCTAAAGATGAGGCTGAGAAAATTGAGGAAGCTCTGTCTCTTAAAGGAGATACAGATGATGACCAACCAGATCCAGGAGATGAATCTGATTTAAAAAGTGAGGCTGCTAGATACCAGGATTCAAATTTTGATTCGGATGATGGAGACTATCCAAATTATCAAACTTTAATATCTATGGCCAGAGAAACTGAACGGATGTTCCAAAATATGTCTATAGAAAAACAGCCTTCACTCCAAAAAGTTGTAGAAATTAAAGAGGCAGTAAATTTCAATGCTCCTCCAAGATTGTACAGAGACTCTAGGCCACCTTCACTCCCACCTAGCCCTGATTGCCACTCATACGGGAATTTGCGATTGCTAACAACACAATTGCCCCAGCTGATGCCAGTTCAGTTCTGGCACGGCCACAGCGGATAGCATGATTTCAGTTGTTGATGCAGCTAAGCTGTTGGCGGAGCCACAGCCACTGGGTCAGCTATAGCTGATGGTTCGGTCCCCGCCTCTGATGTAGCTAGAGCTACTGGCATGGCCACAGCCTCGGGGACAGCCACGACTGTTAGCACAGCCTACAACCACGGGCATAGCTTCGGCCACTGAAGCTGCCGCAGCTGCTAGCGCAGCCCAGCTGCCAGCCGAGCCACGGCTGTCTGTGCAGTCACAGCCGCCGATGCAGCCCCAGTTACTGGAACCATTCCAGTCACCGGTACAGCCCCCTCCCCCACTGCCTATGCAAAGCAGAATTAACAGCCTAGCTCCTGCTTCTACCAAGAGGGCACAATTGAAACCTGTTCCACCTGAACTAATTAGTAAACTGTTTAAAGTGTATAAGTAAAATCTGGATACATGTTTTTGTAAAGTTCTGATAAATCGATCCTACTATTAGCAGGAACAAACTCAAGATTTAAAAAAAATTTTTTTTATAGATTTTAAGTACTTTACATTGGCAATATACCTGATTTTTTGGATAATGGAAAGTGCTTCCTGTTTCACTTCCAATACCATTGATAAACTAAAGGTCATACTTCATTAACATTGGCATGCATGCTGCCCTGAAGCTTCAGAGATCTTTTTTTTTTTCCTGGGTGCACCCTTTCTTTAAAATTCATTTCTTTTTTATCGGGCCTGATTAATTTTTTTGTCAGTGTCTTGATTTTGTTGTTCTGTCTGTTCTTATTTGTGCGTGGATGGTGTCTAAGTGTGTGAAAATGTGAATGTTTTCATTTGAGTATCATTGTCCTGAATGCTGGATGGTCAAATGCAGGTTTCTTTGGAAATGGTTCTTGCTGCAAACTCAGAGGAGAGACTTCTTGGTGCAGCTTTTTGCTGCTAGCCAAATTACCAGAATGGTTTCTGCCCCTGTCCTGTTCACCTCTACTCCCATAAGCGCGCATGGCAGTAGAGGTAGAACTTTTAAAAGGACACAGGGCTGAACTGTTTCAGATTTCTGCTTATGCAGACAAATTGTAAAAAAAAAAAAAAAAAAGCAGCAGGTCATATCAGGAGAAGTTCTGAGGTCTCTCTGTTTTCTATCTCTGTGTGTGTGTGTGAATGATGAAGTTTTTTCTAGTGTAAGTTTGAAAAGAGAGCATTGAATTAAAGCTGAGTAACGTATGTGTGACTGCATTTTGGATATGACTCCATTGGGATGTGGACTACATGTGACTTGCTGATATGCTTCCTCCCTACTTGGGGAAGAAGGTGGACACGTGGCTGGCAGAATGGCCATGTGGACACTGCCATTTTTTTCCAGGGTCAAAGAGGACGAATGCCATGTGGCTCCATCACCTTCTAAATGGAGGTAACCACATGTTGCCATTCAAGGAGACAACAGATCTCAGATATTTTAAATTGGATTTTGTATTGTTTTTTCTATGCTAAAAATAAGATAGGATTTTTAAGAACAATGTTTAATAAGAGATCAAAGCTATGCCTCTGTGCATTCAGATACAGGAATGTACTGTGTGCTGACAGCAAAATTTTTTCAGTGTGAGAGTTATGGGATTAAAACAAAGTAAATCAAGACAGGTGAGGTTTGAGTAAACAACCTGGCAGTCTTTAGAGATCGAGAGGCCATGTGATGGTTTTTTCTATACTAAAAATCAGAGAGGGTTTTAAAGATAGCTAAACTGCCACTGCACCAGAGCTGATTCGAACAGGCCTGGAAGGCAGACTGCTGCAGAGGGTGTGACAGAAGGAATGTACATTACAATAGGGGAACTTTATTTGTGGTGCTGCAGGCACACAGTTGGGAGGTTTTAAACTACTTTTAAAATTTGGAATCTTGCAAGGATAAAGTTTAAGAAAACAGTTTTTTTTTAAGGTATTTAAATTTATGATTGGAAGTCACTGCAAAATGAGATCTATGTTATAAGTGTCATAACATCAGAAAGATTAAGAACCCCTGGCTTAAATTGTCCCCGCTTATGGAAGGTCTATTCGGGTGCAAAGATGTATATTTTACCTGCTTGTCTTTGCTAGCTTTGTTAAGTCTTAGTTATTTTGATAATTAAAGTAGAAAAAAATTTTTTTTTTTACAATACTCTGGAATGATAGATTCTCAAAAGCCTGGGAAAGGAAAATTCCCAGTCTCTCTATAAATTATAAATTATAGTTATAAGTTAAAAGTTTTGTTTTTAACAGGAGTTTCAATTCAGGAATTATTTTTAGAAGTTAATATCTAACAAGGAATAGGACAGAGCCAAACCCTGGAACAAAGTAGTAATATTCTAAATTGGAAGGATGCTGAAAGGCATCAGAGAACCATTTCATACTTGCATAATTAAAGATTACCTATAAATTTATAGAGAAGAGATGTTACAATAGAAATGGGAGTATACCTATATAGCCTCAGTGATAAAATAATGTTTATCAAGGTTTGGGTCTTAAAGGACAAAGAATACAGTAACCTTTAACTCCATCTCAAAGGCCTTTATGAGATGGCTTAAGGATATTTTTAATGCAGAAGCTACCAACCAACCTGTACTATGCAGACGCTACACTCCTGTGTGAGTGGAACAGTGACCTCTAAATACAGGCAAATGGGATTTTCCTATTTTTGTTATTAAAAAGGAAATCTTGGATATAGAGATTATTACAGGATTTGAGAAAAGTGAATGAAACCATAGAATTAAAGGGAGCCTTACTACCTGGACTGCCCAATCTTTCTGCTATTCCTATAGATACTTATTAAATTATTAGAGATCTTATTTTTACACTGTTCCTCTTGCTCCTGATGATTGTATATGATTTGCTTTTTAGTGTACCTTTTATTAATTTTAAAGAGCTTATGAAAAGATATTTTTGAGAAGCTCTTCCTCAAGGTATGGCTGGCTAATAGTCCTACATTATGTCAGAAGTTTGTAGCACAAGCAGTTGAAAACTAGAAAACAATTCCTGATTTTCTATTAGCTTTTGAGCAAAAAAGGAGTTTTAGTTACAGCATAAACTCATTTACAGCAAGCTTTAAAAAGTCAAGGTTCAGTTATTGCTCCTGAAAAGGTGCAACAAGAATTTCTTTATCCATATTTAGGATAGAAGTTATATCCTCCAATTATACTACCTCAGGAAGTACAGATAGAAAAGGTTAAAAACTCTGTATGATTTTTCAGAAATTATTAAGAGATATTAATTGGCTTAGGCCTTATTTAAAAAATCTCCACAGGTAAATTAAAACCATTTTCTATTTTTAAAAGAAATGTTTCACTTGCATCCCCTAGGTAGTTAACAGTACATGGACAGGCCATTGAAAAACGACAAGTTCAATGTATAGATTATAATCAAGAATGGGCTGCAAATATCTTATCTACCAACTGCAGTTCTGCCCAATGGGAACTTGCACTAAAATTGAATGCTATGTATGCATCATAAAAATAGTCAAAGTCTTCAAACAATTTAATATTACCAGAGATGCAACTCATCAAATTATTAAACAATGCATCTCATGCCCACAACATCATGCAGTATCTCAGTATGGAGTAAATCCTGTAAGTTTAAAGCCTAGTCAAATATGGCAGATGGATGTCACCTGAATACCAGATTTTTGAAAGTTAGGTAAACATGTGTATGAGGTTATTGATATTTTCTCAAAATTTATTATTGCTTCCACATTAACTGGGGAAGCTACTAAACATCTTATGACTCACTGGTTAAAATGTTCTGCTTTAACTGGACAATTTTCTATTATTAGGACTGACAACAGCTCAGGCTATACAAGCCAAGCATTTTTTATGATTTTGGGCACAAACGTCAATTGAGCATAAAACTTGAATTCCTTGTGATCTCAAAGACAAGGAATTGTGGAAAGAGCCCATAAGGCTTTGAATTAATATTAGAAAGGGGGAGTTATACCCTCTGCCTTCATAATACTTTAAAATACGTTTTCTTTATTTAAAAAAAAAATTCTTTTTTAACTGTGGATTCTCAAGAATTATCTGAAGCTGAGAGCTTTTTGGCATCCAAACACAGAAACTGCCTATGCTCAAGTAAGGTGGAAAGATCCCCTTACAGGAAAACATAATGGCCCAGACCCCATATTGAGATGGTGGGGAGGCCCTGTCTTGTGTTTTTTCCACAGGATACTGGAAATGCCAGGTGGCTTCCTGAGAGACAAGGGCGGCTTGCTGATCCTCCTGCTGATGATGCTAATGACCCCCCATGACGAGTGATGCTGAGACATTCTGCACATACCTGCCTGACCCACCGTTGGGGCATCCCATGGTTTGGGAAGGACCAGAGATTGTCATCAGAGTGAACGACACCCACCTTCTCAGAGGACCAGAGAAAGGACAAGAACCATGGGCAAGCAGGCACGGTTTTAATTCTACAGGACTTGGACATGGCCTACACATTTGCTTTTCTAAACATACTCATACCATTGGGTGTGTGACTTTAAACTGGGAATATCAGTATAATGGACATCAGAGAGTAGCTCTCTGGACTCCTTTAAAGAAGGAAGTTATACATTCCCCTGCGCCATATAATATTCCAGAATGTCCTGTTGAATATAGAACAGATACATCAAAGTTACTTTGGACTGAGTGCAGATCCAAATATCCATGGATGCAGCAAATTCATGGGACCAACAGAACTGTGATTGACTGGTCTGGAGGAGATCCAAATATCTCCTCTAGCGGTCCACCGACAAGCTTAACTGCTGGACTTTGGTGGTCTGATAATGGATATCCTCAGACATCCATTTGGAAACTGGCTGCTGCCCTAGGAGAAGTTAGCTATGACATGTTTACTAAGGAATTCACTCATCCTCCTAGTAATGTAAGCTCTGTCATGGCCTGTGTACAAACCCCATATGTTTTATTGATTGGTAATATTCAAATGCATTTTAAGGAACAATTGTTTAATGTCTCTTGCATTGACTGTACTCTTTCTAATTGTATTGCAGCACATAACCTTGATTTGTTTTTTCCTCATTTGTCTGTTATGATTTTGCATCAGCCTGCATTTGTTATGGTTCCTGTTGAAATTTCTCAACCATGGTATGATGATAAGGGATTAGCAGTTATAAAAGAAATCAATAGGGCTTTAATAAGACAGAAGAGAATGGTTGGATTAATTGTTGCTGGCATTGTAGCATTAATTTCACTTATAGCCACTGCCACAACTGCTGCTGTCGCCCTGTCACAAACCATTCAGAATGCTCCATATGTTAATGCCTTAGCAAGAAATGCTACATTTGCGCTGGGAACGCAGGAGGAAATAGACCTTAAGTTAAAGCAAAAGATTGATGCCCTTTATGGAACAGTTCAGTTTTTGGGAGAAGAACTTGAAGCATTGAGAGTAAAGTAGATTTGATTGTCATGCTAGTTACCAGTGGATTTGTGTTACTCCTAAGATTTATAATCAGACTGAAGAGGACTCGAGTAAGGTCCAAGCCCACCTACAAGGGATTTGGCATCATGAGAATTTATCATTAGACTTGCTACAGTTACATATGGAAATTCAGAATATCAGGAATGCTGGACCTCTCGAGTTTGATGCTGCCCAGGCAGCTAGTGAGTTTTTATCTAATACTAAAAAAAAAAAAAAACTGTTAGTGAGATGGTCCCTTCTTTGGCTTCCTTTAAACATTTGCTTATCTCTGTTGGCATAATTGGCGGACTATTGACTCTTGGCTTGCTCTGTGCTCCTATATTAATGAGGCTGTTTACCAATATCCTCTGGAGAATGAGGGTCCAGATACATGGTCTAGAGCTAAACCAAGAACTCTTTTAAAAACACCATCCGTGACGGGAATCCGCATGCATATGTCACCAAATTATCCCTAAGACAGGGATTATGAAAAGAATGTTCATAATTTCCCGATGACGGGGGTAAATGAGCTATACTTATGCGGGCCTAAGCCAGATGCTGTTTATTATACAGAGAAGGGGGAACTGTGGTGAGCCCTTCAGACTCTGGGCCTAGACCCTGCTGTGAGCCTCTGGCTATCTGGAGATCTTCTGAGCTAAACTGAGTCATGAATAATTAATGACTGCCCTAGAGCGGCTTGTTTACAGGGAAGCCAAAGCCCCATGAAGGGATACTTCTTCTCTGGCTAAACCTTTAACTTCACCTGGAGAGCTATTGTCCTAAGCATCTAACTCCACTGGAGAGAGGCTGTCTCCCCTAGGTAAACATCCCGCCTCAGCAGGGAAGTTGTCCTGCTCTGATACCTATCTCCTTCAGGATGTTTTACCTATGCACTGTCTCACCCTGTAATTAACACCTTGGTTGTAACCCCTGTAGCTGCACGTAGCCCCCTGATGAAAGGGGTATAAGATGGGAGGGAAAAATAAAATTTCAGCTCCATTCCATCTGAGCTCAATGATTCTGTGTGTGTCTGGCCTACTTCTTTCCCCTCGCGTCTCTTCCCCCTCTCCTCATTAGACCCTTCAGTCCCACTCTCCATCCAGGTACTGTCCGACTTGCCAGGCCGGCCCTGGCATCTATCCCAACCATCTTTTTATTTTATTTATTTTGAAGTTTACCCAGTTAGCTTTGAACTCATTCTGTTACCCAGGGCAGGCCTTGAACTTGGGATTCCCTTGCCTAAGCTTCCTGAGTAACTAGGATTACAGATTTATATCACCAGGCCCAGCATGAGTCCACTCCCATGAGCCACTACCACAAAACAACATTAATCCATTCATGGGCTTGGAGGCCTCATGACTGAATATTCTTACACGAAGCCCACCTCTAAAAAGGTCCACTGCTCTCACAGTGCAACCCTGGGGACCAAGCTTTCAGCACATGAACCCTCAGGAGACAAAGCATACCTAAAACAGCAGACATAGTACACATTTTCTTTAAGCAATAAAAACAAGCACTCTTTCTGGAAAATTCTCCACTTCTGTGGCTGGAGTTGGAGCTGCCCCAGTCCTACCCAGAACAATATCTAAAATGAAGCTAGGTCAACAGGTGTTCTGAGAACCAGAAAGGAAATCAGACTGAATCCTACCCCAGAGCAAAGACGACACACAGCAGGCCTAGGACCCAAATTACCGACCAGTGGGGATAGGATATATAAGAAAAAAATGTTGCCAAAGAGAAGTAAATTTGAGAGGAGATTAGACAGCATCCCAGCATTCCAAGGACAGTTTTAAAATTCAATTGATTTGCACTGTATCTGTGGTATGGAGCCAAAAGAATTCTACTTACTACAGGACAGGATGCTTACATCATTCTGACCCAGCGCATTCAAGTTTTTATTTGCTCATATAAATGAATTATTTCTTCCCTATTAACATCAGGAGGAAAAACTAAGATGCTTACATAAAAGCTAACTTTAAAATTTTAGTGAGTGTTGTTAAGTTTTAGATGAAAATGGAATCCCAACCTATGCAACGACATCTTCTATGCATGTTCAGGCTAGAACTGATATGTATACAATACTTCATGGTCATAAAGCAGAGCACTGAAGAAATAGATTGCCACACACCAATGAGCAGTCACTGTGTGCTGGTGAGTCTTTTGTCAACTTGACACAAGCTAGGATCATCTGAGAAGAAGGAATCTTAACTGAGTGAGTTCTAGGCCAGCCAAGACTACATAGTAAGACCCTATCTCATAAAAAGTAAGAATGTGCTTCAGAAATCCACAAAAGGAATAAGATTCCTGGAAAAATGCAAAGAAAGAGAAGCGCATGGAAAAGGAGTGGGTAGCAGGTGAGAGGGGGAAAGATAGATCTGGGATCAAATCTTAGCTCCGCCATCCAGTGTTAAGTCATCCAAAGCTCATTAAACGTTCAACTGCAACCTGTCCCCCAGAGTCGCTTTAAGGATGTGCACAGTCTCCAGCAGCCAACCTTCAATAGGCACTCAGCACAGCTCGGATCCCTTCCTCAGCTACCCTCATGTGCCCAGCGTGGCCCACAGGGTTATGACTCAGGTGCACTCATGCAGACTGCACCATCACTACATTTTATTGTTAATTCATTCCCAACTCCTTTCCCGTACTGAGCAAGTCACGTGACCAAAAATCCACATGATAAATTATTAAATACCTTGTGAAGTCTGTGCTGTGGCTCAGTCCAGACTAAGAGAAGCCCATGGTGTAACTCTCAATGGGAGATTAAATTCCTGAGGCTAGTAGAGTGCTCCTGGTATAAGTCCTGAAGTCTCTTTGAGTGCTGACGCCCAGGAGGGAAGAGTTGTGAGCACCAGATCCAGGAGACAAAAACCTAAAGTCCTCTCATCGTTTTGTACTGTCTAACTGCCCTCAGCCTAAATGGACGGACCCTGCCTACACTGAGGGCAGAACTTCTGTTCTCGGTCCGTGACTCACATGCCAGGCACTTAGGACATAGACGCCCCCCTACAATGTTTTACCAGTTCTCCAGGTAATCCTCACGCCAGCCAAGTTGACACCATCACAGAGATGAAAGATCTTTACACTGAAAAGAAATTGGAGAAGACACAAATAAATGGCAATACATCCTGTGCTTTAATGCTGTTAAAGTGTCCCGCCAAGCAAAACAAAGTACAAATCACTATCAAGTACCAGTGACATTAACCATAGAAAGAGAAAAACATCCTAAAACCCATGTGAAATCACAAAAGACCCCAAACAGACACAACCACTTAAGCAAAAGAAACAAAGCCAGAGGCATCAAACTATTTAATTTCAAAATACAATACAAAGCTATAGTGTCAAACCACATGATATTGACACAAAACTGACATGTAGGCCAACGGGACAGTCTAGAGAGCCTGGACACAAATCCACACATTTAGGCCTTCCTTACTTTCAACAAGGATACCAAGAACACACAATAGGGAAAGAGTAAGAAAATGAATGATCACTTAAAAATAGACATTTCTCAAAATAAGACATAAAATGACATACCAACAGGTACATGGAAAAGTGCTCAGTATCTCTCATCATCAGGGTAGTACAAATCAAAACTACAGTGGGCTATCACCTCATGCTTAAAATAACTACTACCAAAACAAGACAAAGAGTACATGCTGACAAGGATGTAGAAAATGGATGCCCCACACACATACACACACATTCTGTGGGTGGAAATGTATAGCTATTGTGGAAAACTGTTATAGGTTCCTCAGAATTAAAAATACAACAATTACATGACCCTGAAAACCTACAACTTGATATATATTCAAATGAGATGGAATCAATGTGTCAAATAAGTTCTCCCACCCCCATACTTATGGAAGTATTATTACAATAGCTAAGATACTGAATCAAACAAAGTGTCTGTCACTATAAAATTTGATGAAGAAAATGTGGTATGCATACACGATGGAATACTATGTATCTACAAAAGAAAGGAATCCCATCATTTGGGACAACACGGATGGACTGAGAGGATGTTTTGTTAAGTGAAATAAGCCACGCACAGAAAGACAAATGCCGCATGATCTCATACGTATGTGGAATACAAACAGTTGATGCAAACAGAGAGTAAAATGGGGATTACCGGAGACTGGCATGGTGTGGGGTAGAGTAGGGGTAGAGAAACATTAGTCAGAAGAGACATCATGACAGAAATACATCTACGAAGTCCACTGAATGGCACTGTGACCTCAAAGATGGCTTATTATATTCTTAAAACTATAGAAACTGTGTAGTTGTATTGTCATCACGAAATGATAATTATGTGAAGTAATGTGCTTGTTAATTATCTAGATTCAACCACTCCACAATCGTATGTGTATGTGTGTGTGTGTATTCGTACATCTGTATATAAATGTCATGTTGTACATTATATACACAACACACATACATGTATATGAACTTGTAAAGAATAATAAAAAATCAATAGAGCTGTAGCTCAATGGCAGCGCACTTGTTTACCATGTACGTTCCTGGGTTCCTGAGTTCGATCACTAGCACCAAAACGATTTTTAATGCATGTGTAGCCAAGTCATTATTCAAGTTTACCTAAGTGTTTATTTTCTTCTTTTAAAGATTTATTTATTTTATTTATATGAGCACCCTATCTGCATGTACACCTGCATACCGGAAGAGGGCAAATCTGACCCCATAGATGGTGGTGACCCATCATGTGGGTGCTGGGAATTGAACTCAGGACTCTGGAAGAGCAATCAGTGCTCTTAACTGCTGAGCCATCTCTCCAGCCCTTAAGTGTTTATTTTCAGCAGATCAAATTCATTAAAATTTTTAAAAATCAACATATTCTAAATCAAAGCTTTGAAGAAAAAAGTATAAAATGATATCCTGTGACAGTGAGGAAAATAGGAATTTGTTAAACAGAATTCAGAAAGCAGTAAATCAAGATGAAAAATTAGCAGACAACCTTTAAGACTGTTATGAATCAGAGGGTCGACAATCAGCAATAAACCACGCACAAAGCAGGCTTGAGGCCTTAGGGCCAACCTGAGAGTCCCCTCCCCAAAGAAGAGAGTTTTTGTTTTCCATCAAATGCATCATTAAGAAGCTGGATATCAATGTACATTCCTGTAATTTAACATTCATGAGGCTGAGGCAGGAGAATCATGAATTTAAGCTAGCCCAATCTACAAAGTGAGACTCTGAAAAAAAAAACTTTTTTGAGACAGAGTTTCTCTGTGGTAACTCTGGCTGTCCTGAAAGTCACTCTGTAGACTAGGCTGGCATTGAGATCACAGAGATCCACCTGCCTTTGCTTCCCAAGTGCTGGGATTAAAGGCATGTGCCACCATTGCCTGGCAAAAAAAAAAAAAGAAAAAAGAAAAAAGGAAAAAGAAAAAGAAGAAAGAAAAAAGAAAAAAATTTAAAAATGTAAATACAAGCCAAATTCACAATACATTTATCCAAAGAATTTATATATAAGATATATACTTCAATTAATAAAAATCTACAAATCAGGACTGTTGAGATGGCCTAGTAGGTAAAGGCCCTTAACACTCAAATATGTTTATCTGAGTTCAATACCTGACCCCACAGTGGAAAGAGAGAACCAGGTCTTCAAGTCTGGCTCTTACCTCTAAACATATGATATGGCATACGTGCCCCCCAAACACACTTATCATGCACACACACTAATAATTGATCAATTAATTACTAATTACTTTTTACAATCTATAAGTCAATAAGAAGAGCAATGAAAGCCTAATAAGAAATTTGGCAAGCCAGGCAGTGGTGGTGCACACCTTTAATCCCAAGACTCAGGAGGTAGCAGCAAGCAGATCTGAGCTCAAAGTCAGCCTGGTCTACAGAGCGAGTTCCAGGACAGCCAGGGCTACACAGAGAAACCCTATTTTGAAACACAACAAAACAAAACAAAAGTTATTATAATTAGGTCTTTCAGAAAAGACTATATCCAAATGGCCAATATATTTATGCAATATTTATGACCCCTGAGTCATAATGGAAACTCAAATTCTAACCTCAGGGTATAACTACTTCATACCAAACAGAATGGCTAGAATTTTACAGACTGACAGCATCAAATGTTGGCAAAGATGTGGTGAAACAAGGAGATCCTCACAGTGCTGACAGTGAATGGGGTACCACTATTGATAAGCAGTATCTGCTAAAGCTTTGTCCTTTGTGGGAGATTCTTCATTGCCAACATGACTGCATTGAGAACAGTTTACAAGAATAAAAAAAAAAAATCACACCTATGGTGTGTTTGTGAGAATGCCCCCAGAAAGGATTGACTAAGGAGGAATGACCTACCCTGAATGTGGGTGATACCACACGATAGGCTGCATGGAAGAAATAAAAGGGGGGGGGGAATGGAGATAATATCTATTTATCTATCTGTCTATTTCTCTATCTCTCTTTCTGCTTAAGGTATGCCATGAGCTGAGTAGTCTCTGCCATGTGCTCCTATCATTTACTGCCACATCAGAGGCCCAAAAAATCCACGGATCCCAAGAATATGGAGTGAAACCTCAAAAACCATGAGCCAAAATAATAATTCCTGCTTTCAATAGATCTCTCAGGTATTTGGACACAGCAAAAGTAAAAATAACTAACACAAGAACGAACCAGCACCTAAGAAGTGGGGTCATATCTGTGGCCAAAACTGAGTGGTTGTATTCTTTGACACTAGTTTGCAAGAGGAATTTGAAAAGATTAGAAGTGGGCTAACAGAAATGTAGGTCATTGCCATTTCAAGGAGAAATGCCACCCATGGACTCACGCATTTGAACACCTGGTCCCCAGATGGTGATGCTCTTTAGGGGAAGACAGGGAGACTCAATGGAGAATATCACTGGGGCCGGGCTTTGAAGGCCTGCTCACACTCTCTGCTTCCTGTGTGGCTGAGACAGGATGGCTCAGCTCTGCCAGCTGCTGTGTCTCCTTGTCGTTATGGACTCCTGCTCTAGAACTGTAAGCCCAAAAAAAAATGTCCTTCTTCCTCTGCTGCTCTGTGATGAGACAGTCGTGAAAGCAAGACTAAACTTGGGAACTAGGTTGAGAGGGAAGTCTACTCTAGAAGTGGTGAGACCTGCAGATCCACTTCTTCGGGCCCTGAAGTGGTCAGGTGCCAGGCCCAGAGTCCAGCAGAAGACTAAAAGTTTATGGGAACAACAGGAGGTCAGGCTGGGGTTTTACACTGGAATCAGAATGAAAATAAATGATCACCTCGTAAAGGTTAAGCCCCAAGTTCTCCGCAGCACTTCCTGGGGTGTTCCACATTCTCATAGAGAAAAGCAGGCAGCAAAGTGGGCCCAGGCTGGGTATGGGGCTTAGTGGTACCCTACTTGTCTAGCCAGTGCAGGACCCATGATTCAATCCTAGCCCCATAAGATAAGTACCCAGCAAAGTAAATAAATGCCTATTCCCCTAAAGACTGATAACAAGTGAGAGAAATGCTGTAACCAGGAACAAAAATGACTGCTAAGGAGGCACTGAAGAAGGCTTCTAAAGATGGAGGCAGGAAAGTCAATCACTATGATAGCATCTCACTACTCCAGGGGTTCACACACTACACCAGGAGTTCACGGACCTGCAGGTCTTGACATCTAAGTTATACATCTGTAAGGCCACCCTCCCTTCCATGTCTTCATGCTGTATCACCTCATTTGTCTGCATTGTTTGAATAGACTTTTAATTTCTTTTAATGTGATTCTCTGGCAAATCTGTCAAAGCAAGAATCTAATTTTAAGCGCACTGCGACATCAGGCAGAGCAATGCCTGCAACAGCCTACCCGGCCTCACCCACTCTCACACGACCCTTCCAATCTAATCCCCTCTCATTCACCACTGGCTTGAGCATTCCAAACAGGCCTGAAATTATTTAAAGATAATAACTTCAAACTATAATGTGCACATGGGAATTGATTTTTATAGTGTGACTCTTTCTGCCTTTATTGGGGCAGGGAAAACATCATAAAAACACAGCTGTGAACAGCAGGAGGGCACGTTCTAGTAATCCCAGCACTCCAGAAGCTAAGGCAGGAGGGTTGCTATTTTGAAGCCACCCTGAACTACATAATGAGACCCTGTCTCAACAAAATCAAATAAATAAGTTGTTGGAATCAAAGAAACATGCTGGAATCCTGGATCTGGCCCTGTCTCTGTGACAAAAGTACCATACATAGCTGATCAACTTAGAAAGAGTTGTTTTTGGCTCACTGGTTCAGAGGTTTTCATCACGGCCAGTCAGCTCTATTGCTTTGGGGCCTGCGGTGAGGGCAGTGAGGGAGGCACTGGTCAAGCAAAACTGTTCATGTCTACCAACTTGGAAACAGAAAGAAAAGATGGGCCAGGGCCCCCAAACTGCCTTCAAGGGCAACTCTACCAATAACCACCCTCCTTCTACTAGACTTCTCCTCCTAAGCTTCTACCATCGGCAATAGCACTATGAGCTGGGGGCCAAGGCTCAAGGCATGAGCCTTTGTGAAGCAGAGAATAACAGCCACCTACTCGCTGTCTGGCTTTGAGCAGGTTATATCTCAGTGCTGACCCTCAGATGGCTCCATCCACATATGGATACACTAATGCCTACCTCTATGTGGCATACATTATTATAAAAATATCTCTTACATTCTAAGAGGCGAAATTTTGCTGGACCTCACAACCAGAGTTAATAACACACCTTGAGGTCACTCATGACTTAAGATCGGCATCCTGCTGAGTACTCAGCCTGTTTGTTTAGCCTGCCTTTAAGAGAACAATGTAACAGCCAGCCTTATTTACCTTGGGTCCCATGGAATCAAGTTTTACAACCCAAGCTAATGCATAGCTTTAATCTTAAATTATATACTCATCCACGTCGGACCCATGAGTAATGCATGTTGTATGTGTATATTATGATAATAAACACTGGAAACAGCAAATAGATAAAAAACAGCCTTATAAAACAAATATGCACTATAAATGTTGGAAGTGACATGGATAGAGACTGCTAAGTCTGTGCAGTGATATTCGTAGTACAGCCTGTTATCTGGGCCACCCAGGGAAGTTAGAGTCCGTAAGGTTTCATCCCCTGGAAAACTCTGCTAAAGATTCCTGTAAAGATGCCCTCATTTTTCCCCACTATGGCACTTTCTGTACTGTTTAATAAACATAGAGAAAAGCCCTTTGTTCTGGGACACAGACACAGACACAAGGAGGGACAAGCAGCATTCATGCAGGCATGGAGATGGTGGGTGACACCAGGAGAAACAATTAGAGAATTTGAATCTGGACTCACTCTTGGATAGAACACTCCAAGAGGAAATGCTTGACTGACACTTTCTGGCTACTCTAAGATTATTACTAATGTGTTTAGACCTACACACCTCTAGGGATTACCACTAAGTTTAGACATGAAAACATGCGTGTGTTACTGTGACAGAATATCCAACAAAAGTGATTGAAGGGAACTTGGGATTATTCTGCCTCATAGTTGTGGAATACAGTCCGCCAGTCAGGGACGCACGGTGGCAGAAGCTTGGGCAGCCAGTCACAACAATCCCGGTCAGGAGCAGAGGGTGGCAGAAGCTTGAGCAGCCAGTCACATCGATCCCGGGCAGGAGCAGAGGGAGGCGAGTGTGCAAGACTTGCTTTCTCAGTTTTATTCCGTCTGGGCCCACCCACAGGAAGGAACGGCTTGCATTCCTGGTGGGTCACAGACATCCTCTGCTGTGTCTTCATAACAATCCTAAGTCCAGTCAAGCTGGCAGTCATGATTAACCTTCCCAATAGGCTGAGCACTCAGCGAAGAGCAGTAAGCTGTGCAAGCATCAGGGTCAGAGTCTGGATCCCCAGAATCCACGGAAAAGCTGGGCAGGCCTAGGGGCTGCCTCTAACACCAGTCCAAAAGGCAGAGACAGGAGACCAGGGGGCAGGCTGGCTCCCTACTATCCAAATTAGGAGTTCTGGGCTTAGCAAGAGAACCTGCCTCAATAAGTAAGCTGGACAGCAATCAAACAAGATATCTGACATTAACTAGTCTAACACACATGCATACACATACACACATGTGCAAACATGTGTAAATAAATAAATCCAGTTTTACACTCAGGGAGGGATCAGGAAGGATGCACAGGACCTCACTGTGCATTCTGAAACATCTAGCAACTCTAGAATTTGCCGATTTGTTGTTGTTGCTGCTGCTGCTGCTGCTGCTGGTGGAGGTGGTGATGGTGGAGGTGGTGGTGGTGGTGGTGGTGGCGGCTTTCATCTGTGTTTAACTATGTAGCCAAGCAGACTTGAACTCACCATGCTGCTGCTCAGGTGGTGCAGGTGTGCACCCTCACGCAAGCCAACAGTACACTAAACTGCACACTAATTACTTAACAAATACTCCTGGGATAGCTCACATGTGCTAGGTTCCACACAAAACAACAGGGATGTGATTGTGTTGACACAGAGTGACCTCAGCGCTTGTGAAGTCTGACACTGACAAGAGCCCCTTTCAGTCTCATAGGAACTGGGGAAGACAGCGTTCACGGTTCACCAGTTCATCGCCTGTACCCGCAGCTGCCTTCCTCACAGTCCCTTGGAGATACTAGGGAGACACAAGCAAGGAGCTACAATCCGGGAGCCAGAGATAAAGTCCACCATCTTCCTTCTGTCTCTTCTGGTCTCGTGACACATTAACATGGTCCTTCCCTGACAGCCCAGCCTGAGTCTCTCACTAGGCATATCTCAACACGGTGCATTTTACGATATCTGAAGTCTTACTTGTTTTAAGGTACAAAAGTATTTTATTCATAAAATTTCAAGTCTAATTCTTATTTTGTCACGTAATTCTTTTTTTTTTTTTTTTCTTACCAGTGCTGAATGGAACGTAGACCTTGTCCATGCTGGAGAAGGGCTTGGCTCAGACACAGGACACAATCTTACTAATATGCAAAAAGCATCTCCACACAGCTCTAAAACTCAGACAAACCCAGTGTGACAAGTTCTATCATAAACCTACTCTTCCCATTTTTACAGAATGCGGACCGGCTGAGTCAGTGGTCAGACAGGAAACAGAAACTCAGTTTCCTCACTTCCATGCCAGTGAACGGCTCGTCTACCTCTTGCTTCCTCTCTTTAAAGATCAAAAAGAAGCCTCTCCTCCACTGAAATGAGCAAAAAGAAAGAGGGAAGGGACAGGAGAGGAGGGAGGGAGGGAGGGAGGAAAGCAGGCCCGTCTGTATCATTTACCGGGAGTTTGAATTATCTCACACAGCATCCTGGTAAACTTCAGAGATTCAGTATCGGTTTATAAATCTCATTTTCGTAAGTGAAGACCTAGTAATCAAGATGAGACACCTGTCAGTCTAACTGTAATTTAATGTCACTAAAAATGTAGAAAATGGGAAGCAGAATTAAGAGAAGACTATGATCACAAATAGGTAAGGGCGCATGCGCACAGAGACAGGCCTCGGGCACTTCTGCAGCCATTATCTCCAAGGACCCGGATTGCCAATAGTTCTGCAGGTTTTGCAGGTTCCTGGATATTTGTAAATCTCTTTGGGGAGCATCTGTGCTTTTCACCTACTTACTAGCAGGTACTTTGCTTGGCGTTTTCGATGTACTATTTCTAATTTTAGAACTCAGTATTACTATTTCCTTTTCAAAGCAAGGACACTGGGGCCACAGCGAGATGGCTCAATGGACCAAAGCTCTAACCCTAACCCTAACCCTAACCTTGAGCTGGATCCCCTGGGGCCTACTAATTAGAACACATGTGCGCGCACACACGTTGTTCTCTGACCTTCATACACTTGACACGGTGCACCCAAACACAAACTTGATTCATAAAAACAGTTGTAAAATTGTTTTTCAAATAAATAAAAGAAACTGCCAAGTGTGGTGGCATTATTTCTACTAAGTCCTTCTCCTGATGGTTCAGCACATAATAATAATAGTAATAATAATAATAATAATAATAATAATCCTAGCATTCAGGAGAATTGCCACAAATGGAAGGCCAGTCTGACCTACTTAGTAAGACCCTCTCTCCCTCCCTCCTTCTCTCTCTCTTTCTTCTTTCTCTCTCTCTCTCTCATACACACAGACAGGGAAGGGGAGAAAGAGGAGGGAGGGTGGGGAAAGAGAAACGAGGCTCCAGGAAAGTAAGGGACCTCTCCACTTGTGGTGTTCTCCCTTTCTGTTTCCCTCCCTTCTTTTCTTCTCCTCTTTCCCATCCCACATCTGAAAGTGGAACTAAGAGCTCAAGACTTGTTCAGCTTTTACACAGAAGTTAAAAATGTAGAAGGCACGCAAGAGAAAAGAAGGCCTTGAGAGTAAGTAAGTCATGGCCTGACCTGGAGTCAGGACACCTGGCCTGGAGAGGTTACCACTACAAGAAAGAAGAGGAGCCTGAGCCAGGCTGACAGTGGAGTAATAACACGGGAAACCCACAATCTAGCTTGATGGACACCAGCTCCAAGGTGGGTGTGTGCGTGTGCATGTATGAACAGTAGATATGTGCTGTCTTTTGGCTATTAAACCTCACCCAAAGACTAACATGCTAAAAGCCTGGAGAGGCTGTGGAACCATAAGGAGGAAGACTCAGTGGAAGTAAGTTTGGCAATGGAGACATCCACCCCCTCCCTGGATGCCAGGTTAGTAGACTTTACCCACAGCGTGTGCCATCATGATATATTGTGTGCTAACAAAGCCCCAGAGTAATAAGGCCAGTGACAAGAACTGAAATCTCTACAACTGTGAGCCAAAATAGCCTTTCCTCCCATAAGGCGGTTTCCTCAGGTTCCTGTCACAGTGACAGGAAGTTAACAGTCTGTGACATATGGGTGTGCACACACATGTGTGCATAGACACAACTGCATATTTTAGACTCTTGATGTTAATATCAATATTGATAATAACAATGCTGAATGCTAACATTCCAGTAATTATTAATATTTTGGTTAATCTTTAAATATTTGTATTTTAATTTTAAAGTCTGGGTTCCCCAGCCAAAGATCCTATCCCTGTATCCTCAACAGGCCACATCTCACTAGGGAGGAGGTGAGAGAGCTGTCATTGTCTCTCTTCCCTTACCCTACTTTCAGGAGGGTTGTTGTTCACTTTTAAGACAGGGTCTCTCTATGTAGCCCTGGCTGTCCTGGAACTTGCTCTGTAGAACAGGCTGGCCTCAAACTCACAGATCCACCTGCCTCTGTCTATTGAGTGCTTGGATCAAAGGAATGTACCACCAGGCCTGGCTTTTTATTCTACTTTTGAGGCATTAAGGCGAATCCCTTTCTCCACCCCTCTTCTAGCCAGTTCCCAGATTATCCCATTTATCCTGCAGCAGCAGGAGTCAGGTTCAATTTCTGCAAACCACCACCACCCCTCAACTTGGAAAATTGATTCTAAATTTAAACAATGCAGCACAAAACTAAAAATGGCCCAGAGGAACAGGAATGCCTTGGATCAGGCTCTTGTTAAATTGCACAGGCACGAAGTCTCTCCCTCTCTCTCTAGCATACGTGATCAAATGATTCTTAGGTGATAATTTAAGAAGACTCCAAGGTAGCAATTTGAAATAAAAGTGTTTTTAAGTGGCTGAGACAGAGGATGAGGACAAGACAGAAAAACAGAAAGAGGAAGGTGCTGACTCACGCAGGTATGTAGGGATTTGCGAGCACCCTCCAGAGCCTACATCGTGCTGGCTATCCAGTCCTCTGCTCTCTGATCAGGAGGTAGAAGAGTATAACATGTAAGAATCAGAAGGCCTCACTTGTGTTCCGAGCCATCCCAAGGAACGTCCCCTCCCCAGTGATCTCATTCACAAAATAAGGCTGACTTTGATCAGTGACCATGCACTTTGTCCTTGGCACTTTTCTAAAATACCTGACATCATCAAGGAATGGTGGCTTGTCCTCGTCATCTGCAAGCTCACCTGGTGAACGTATCTGAGCTCTAGGCCGGCCAAAGCTATATAGTGAAAACTTTTCTCAAAATTTAAATTTAAATTTAAAAAAAAGACATTTACTTTCAAAGTGTTCAGTTTTCCAATTTCTCTTCAGGTGTATACCGTACGTACTGAAAAGTGAACAGATTACATGTTCAGCTCAGTGAGTTTCCACAAACTGACTGCACTCAAGAGACTCGTAGTCAGGTAACTGACAGAACACTGCAGCCTCCAAGGCCGCCTTGCGTGGCATGCCTTCCATAGCAGAAGTGGAGAGGGAAGCACATCAAAAGAGACTGAAAGAAAGTACCAGTTTGTTTCTTGGTCTAATTTTAATAGAAATCATGAGAAACCTTTCCACGGTATCCACAACCACTGACAACACTTTCCAGTCACTTTCTGCTGTTAGGGACATGAGTAGGGCAGTTTACACTCCTGGAGATTCAAGAACCACCTAATGTGCATCTATAAAGAAAGGAGAGCCAGGTGCACATGTGCTCAAAGAATGAGCCGAATAAATGACCAGACATGGCAGGAAGCTCCTGTGTCCGATTAACACACAGCCTTGCAGCTGGAGAAGAAACCAAAAGGATGCGGGCTGGGTAGTGGACAAAGTTTAGATCCAGTCTATAAAACAACTTATAACTTGACAACTTAAACCTTTGAACCCTAGTGCTATTACGATGTCTATGCACCAATAAAAGCTCAATTTTTTTAATCATTTAAGTGCTGATTAAAACATCTGCCAGCCCAGGTTTTTGTTAATGGTTTGGCTTTGGTTTGGGGGGTGTTGGTTTTGATGCAGGGTTGCACTGTTCCCCAGGCCAGCCTTGAACTCCAGGGCTCAAATGACCCTCCCAGCTCAGCGTCTACAGTGCATGCCTCCTTCTTGGCTTCTCCACAATTACATACACTCAGTGGAGGCAAAGGTGATCTCGCAGTGGTGGATCACAACTGTTATCCTAACACCCAGGAGGTAGAGGCAGGAGAATTGACACAACTTCAAGGCCAGCCTGGTCTACATAGCAAATTCCAGGCCAGTTTTTAAGGCAACACCAGAAAAGAAGAATGCCAAGGCAAGCAAGGCTAGGTAAGTCATGTCTGCAACCCTGGCTGGGAGGCTGAGGAATGGTGACTACACTGAGTTCAAGGCCAGCCTGGGCTGCAAAGTGCATTCTGGCCAAGCAGTGGAGGCACACACCTTTAATCCCAGCACTTGGGAGGCAGGGGCAGGCAGATCTCTGTGAGTTCAAGGCCAGCCTGGTCTACAGAGTGAGTTCCAGGGCAGCCAGAGTTACAACAGAGAAACCCTGTCACGAAAAACGAAAGCAAAAACAAAAAGTGCATTCTGCTCTTTCAGAGGACCAAAGCACAATTCCCAATACACGCATCAGCCCACAATCCTATAGCTTCAGCACCAGGAGTTCCAATGTCCCTTTTTGTTGGGAGCCGATATTATTCGCCATTAGAGGATGGCGCCGGCTCCCTGCTTCCTGGATTCCTCACGGGAACGTTGTTTGCTTTTGTGCATCCACTGGCTGTGTGGCTCAAGTTACCCACATGCTAATTGGGATCGTAAAAACCACCGGTTGAAGGCAGTATACTAATTAGGTTCTGAAAGAGCACCAATTGGCAGGGAAAGACATTCCCCAGAGCTCTATATAGCCGGGGGGTTTCTAGACTCGGGGTCTCTTTCCATCTGAAACCTAAAAGAGCTGTTAATAAACTTCCGTCAGAAGGATCCTGTTTTGCCGCGTCTCCTTTATCGGCGAAGGTAGCGCGCGACAAATTGGTGCCGAAACCCGGGAAAGTTGCCGACTCCTGGGCAGAGGAACTACAAGGGACCCCGGCTGCTCGTCGGAGAGGGATTCAGAACTGACGGCGCGTGAAGCCTAGGCACTTTCCTGCAAGGTATGACTGTTCTGAGCGACCCGTTTGTTGCGCTCGCTTGTTTTGTTTTGCTTTGTTTTATTCTCATTGTATTGTGCTGTTTCTGTGCCAATTGCCATAAGCCTGGAAAGGAATGCACGTACCCTTTCTGTGACAGAGATTAAATCACTGTAAGTCTCAGGTAAATAACTGAGCAAGCGCTCCCGCTCCTGTAGATAAAGGAAGCATGGGAAATCAACAGATAAAGCCGATTCTGGATGCAATGCAGGCGTTGCTTAAGCAGAGAGCCTTAAAGATATCTGAAAGGGTGCTGAAAAATTTTTTAAAAGAAATAGAACGAGTAGCACCGTGGTTTGTTGGTACAGGGTCCCTAACTAAGGGCTCCTGGGACAAACTCGGAATAGATCTAGCTAACGAAAAGGAGAAATCTAAATTGAGACCAGGCACATGGCCAATTTTTAAAATGATTAGAGCTTGCATAGAGGACGACAGATGCCAAGACAAAGTGAGGGAGGGACAGCGAGCATTAGCTGATCATCAGGACAGTCTATCAGAAGCAGGAAAGGGAGGGGAAAAGGTAAAAAATAAACTTCCCCAAAGGAAACAAAAAGATAAAAGGGATCATCAGGACAGTCTATCAGAAGCAGAAAAGGGAGGGGAAAAGGTAAAAAATAAACTTCCCCAAAAGAAACAAAAAGATAAGAAGGATAGAGAAAAACAAGAAAAGGACAAAGAAGGAGAAAAGCGGGAAAGTAGACAGAGACTGTACCCAGTACTGGATGAGTTTCGAAACCTTAGAGTGGAGTCCTCCTCCTCTGAGGAGACGTCCTCGGAGGGGGAGGAATCTAAAACTAGTTCAGGAGAAGAGGAAGAGGAAGTACTGGACCCAACAGAAAGAGCAGAGTTAGAGGAGGAAGCTGCTAGGTATGAACAAAGAAGATATGGACCCGATCCTCCTTATGCACCCACGTGTAGTCCAACAGCGCCACCTTTGGAGGAACTAATGGTGGTGCACCCAAAAATTAAGAAAAAGAGGGACAACATGAAGGTAACAAATTCTCTTATTTCAGACAAAGAAAGAAAGAAGATTAGAGCTGCCTTTCCAGTATGGGAAGAAGCAGGACAAAGACAGTATTCTCAGCTAGATTTGAAACAATTAAAGGCCTTAGTAGATGCAGTTCAGACATATGGAGTCACGGCCTCATTTACTGTGGCATTGGTTGAAAGACTTACCGCCTCAGCAATGACTCCAGATGATTGGTATAACACTGTTAAAGCATGTCTCACGATGGGACAATATTTAGACTGGAAATCCATTTTCCAGGATCTTTGTATGAGTCAGGCTAGAAAAAATGCAGCGGATCAGCATCCTCAATGGAATTTTGATATGCTTACAGGACAAGGTCAATGGGCTGCAAATCAAACAGTTTTTCCATCTCAAGTATATGAACAGATTAATCATGCTGCAGTTAAGGCATGGAAGAGTTTGCCCAATAAGGGACAAGTAGCAGGCAACTTAACAAAAATTATTCAGGGCCAAAATGAGCCATTTGCAGATTTTGTAGCCAGAATGATGGAAGCTGCAGCAAGAATATTCGGAGATGCTGAAACGGCTTTGCCACTGATAGAACAATTAGTTTTTGAACAATGTACAAAAGAATGTAGAAATGCTATTACACCATGGAAAGGAAAAGGTCTTAATGCTTGGATGAAAGCATGTAGAGAGATAGGAGGACCCTTAACAAACTCAGGATTAGCTGCTGCAATTTTATCCGCACAAAAGAGTAATGCTATAAAGTGCTACAAGTGCGGTAAAGCTGGTCATGTCCAGAGACAATGTCGAGATAATGTCAAAGACAATCAAAATGAAGGGAGGAAACAGCCAGGAATGTGCCCTAGATGTAAAAAAGGGAGACATTGGGCAGGTGAATGCAGATCAGTCAGAGACATCAAAGGGAGACCTCTTACTGAACAGTCAAAAAACGGGCAGAGGGGCCCCCGTCCCCAGGGCCCTCAAATGTATGGGGCAGTAGAGGAGACACCACTCCACGGGTCTGTGAAAGCAGCATCATCAGGAGGGTTACCTCTAATCAGCAGGGTTGGACTTGCACTCCACCACCAGAGCAGTACTAACTCCTACCATGGGGTGTCAGCCTATCCCCTCGGATCTGCATGGTCCGTTACCTCCTGACACCGTAGGATTGGTTATTGGCAGATCATCCACTACCTTGAGAGGATTAGTAGTGCATCCAGGAGTCATTGATCAGGGCTATGAAGGATGCATAAAGATCATGTGCTCTTCCCCCCGAGGAATAAGTTCTATCTCTCCTGGAGATAGAATAGCTCAGCTTCTTGTTCTCCCCAGCTTACATAACATGTTTCCAAGCAAAGATCAGGTCAGAGGAGACCGGGGATTTGGATCCTCAGGAGGAGGCCATACCTTTTTATCATTAGAGCTAGATAGGAGGCCAACTCTGGAGCTAATAATTGAAGGAAGAATGTTCACAGGGTTGTTAGATACTGGAGCAGATACCACCATTATTTCAACTACTTGGTGGCCTCTGGAATGGCCTGTAAATCAGTCAGAGCAGTCTCTACAGGGTTTAGGATATGAAGCTGCTCCCAATGTCAGTGCTAAAACGCTGCATTGGGAAGATCCAGAAGGAAGAAAAGGCATTGTTATCCCATACGTCCTGCCACTTCCTATTAACTTATGGGGAAGAGATGTTCTTAAGCAAATGGACTTTAGACTTACAAATGATTATTCCCCCCAAAGTCAAAACATGATAAAAAAGATGGGATGTGTGCCAGGAAGAGGTTTAGGGAAGGCTTTACAGGGGCGTACCAGTCCAATACCTATAAAAAATAAACAAGACAAGACAGGACTGGGTTTTTCCTAGAGGCCATTGAGGAGGCAATTCCTATACCTTGGCAGTCAGAGGAACCGGTGTGGGTTCCTCAATGGCCGCTTACCTCTGAAAAATTACAAGCAGCAAAAGAATTAGTCCAAGAACAAGTAACATTGGGACACTTAGAGATCTCCCATTCCCCATGGAATACTCCAATATTTGTAATAAAAAAGAAGTCAGGAAAATGGAGGCTTCTCCATGATTTAAGAGCCATCAATAGACAAATGCAAATCATGGGCCCTATACAGAGAGGGCTACCTCTCCTTTCTACATTGCCAAGACACTGGGATGTGATCATTATTGATATTAAAGATTGTTTTTTCTCAATTCCTTTACATAATAAAGATAAAGTTAGATTTGCCTTTACTTTGCCCAGTGTTAATCATGAAGAACCTGATAATAGATATCAGTGGAAAGTACTGCCACAAGGTATGGCTAATAGCCCTACCATGTGTCAAATCTATGTGGCAGCGACAATTCAACCTGTTAGAGATAAGTATAAAAAAATTAGAATTTGTCATTACATGGATGACATCTTGCTTTGCTTTAATAATCTAGAAGTATTGCATCAAGCATTTGCTATGCTGATGAAAAATTTAAAAGATAAGGGGTTGTTTGTAGCACCAGAAAAAATACAAGAAGGAGACGTGAATAAATTTCTAGGATCTATAATAACCTCTACTACTATTAAGCCACAGAAGGTGACAATAAGGAGAGATTCATTAAAGACTTTGAATGACTTTCAAAAATTGTTAGGAGATATTAACTGGATAAGACCTTACCTGAAGTTAACAACTGCTGAACTACAACCCTTATTTAAAATTCTGGAAGGGGATTCGGCAATAACCTCTCATAGAGAATTAACACTTGAAGCTTCTCAGACACTTGAGAAGGTGGAAGAATGCTTGAAGGAAGCATTATTGACACGTGTTGATCCCTCCTTGTCATTTCTATTATGCATCATCCCATCGCCTAAACAACCAACAGCAGTGCTATGGCAACAGGGGCCTTTGTTATGGGTTCATTCTCATACCTCACCAGGACATGTATTAGGACACTATCCTACCTTGGTGGCTGATTTGACTATGAGAGGCATTCAATTAGCGTTGACACACTTTGGCAAAGAACCAGAGAAAATTATCAGCCCATATACTAAATTTCAGGTGCAAACACTTTGTGCCACTATTGATAATTGGGCTGTCTTGAGATGTGTTTTCTCAGGACAAATTGACAATCATTTTCCTAAACATCCGCTCTTACATTTTGCTCGTACAAATGCTTTTATATTTCCTAAAGTCACTAAAAAAGACCCGATCCTTAACGCCACAGACATCTATACTGATGGCTCTAAAACTGGCATCGGAAGTTATGTTATAAATAATCAGCCTACACAAATCAAATATGATTTTAACTCTCCACAACTTGTGGAATGTGCTGTTGTAGCTACAGTCTTAAGAAAATTTCACGAACCTGTTAATATCATTTCTGATTCTCATTATGTAGTGAGAGCTGTTCAAATTTTAGAAGTGGTTGATTTAATAAACTCTAAAAGCACAGTGGCTACTGTATTTTCGGATATACAGACATCAATAAGAAACAGAACTAATCCTTTCTTCATTCAACATATTAGAGCTCATACTCTGTTACCTGGCCCCATGGCTACTGCTAATGCCATGGCGGATAAAGCTACAAAAGGGATTTATTTGGCTACCTCTCCTATTCAATTGGCTTCTGAATTCCATACCCTATATCATGTCCCAGCTAATACATTGAGACAAAAATTTCATATATCTCATGCTGAAGCTCGAGATATTGTACTTAAGTGTAACAACTGTGCAGAGTTTCGCTCTGTACCATCCTTTGGTGTTAACCCTAGAGGGTTACAGCCATTACATATTTGGCAAATGGACGTGACTCATTATAATGGCTTTGGAAAAATGAAATATATTCATGTATCTGTGGATACCTGTTCTGGCATTATCCATGCAACTCCCTTGGCGGGAGAAAAGGTGATTCATGTAATCACTCATTGCCTAGAGGCATGGGCAGCCTGGGGCAAACCATTACAACTAAAAACTGACAATGGTCCGGCGTATACATCTAAGCCATTTCAACAATTCTGTCAGAGAATGAGAGTTCATCATGTGACTGGGCTACCCTATAATCCACAAGCTCAAGGCATTGTGGAACGTGCTAACGGCACTTTAAAAGTCTACCTACAAAAACAAAGGGGAGGAATAGGCCCCACCATGGGACCTAAGACATCTATCTCCCTATCCCTATTTACTCTAAATTTTTTAAATTTGGACTCAGAAGGACGGTCTGCTGCGGACAGACATGCTTCTCATATTGTTCCGAAAGAACAAGTCAAATGGAAAGATGTGATCAATAATCAATGGAAAGGCCCGGATCCAATATTAATAAGATCCAGGGGAGCTATTTGTGTTTTCCCACAGGACCAAGAAAACCCAATCTGGGTACCTGCAAGGCTAACCAGAATTATCAAAAAAGAAGATGTGGAACCCAGAACTATGGATCCTGACATGGATACTCCTGAGCCAACAGACACAAGCTGAAGAACTACGTTGGGGTATAATGTCAACACTCCCAAAACCCATGCCAGTGATGCATGATGCACAGGTATTCCCCCGGTTTTTTGCAACTAACGAATCCTTGGGCTTGCCCTTTTTGCCCATGGACCAGAATTTAGCAGCTGTAAGTACTAATGAGACTTGGAGGGTGAATGGTAGCCTATGCTTTACAACCTCATCCAATAACACTCAGGATCAGCCATGCATTGAGCTAGGAAATTTCTCCTATGCACTTAAAGGAAAAAATGTTAGGAAAGATAAGATTATTATATCAAATGCCACTGTCCTTTACGGCTGGTGGCCTAGGCGAAAAACTGATGATGAGGAACGCTCCAATAGAAAAACACAACCACAATATGTCCCTTTTTGCACAGGCAGGATGGCAGATAAAGCAACTCTCCTCCCATGGACTGGATGCCAGAGTCGTAGGGCTCACAGTCTCCAAGGAAAATTTTTTACATTTTCACCATTAGAAGGCTATGGTAATTTCACCGAAATGGATCCATTTAGATATGATATCAATCCATTTGATACATGGCTGCTTTGTGGCTCAGGAGGAAGTTGCTCAGATTTAACACCTATGTCAATGATTCTAGGAGGAGGTATAGTTCAGGCGGAGTTGTCAAGTAATATAATATCTGATGAAACAACAGGAAAGATCAGTAGTGATAAAAAAGAAGTTGGAGCCACCCCAGTTTGTGTGTGGCCGCCATTTATTTGGGTTGTTTGTAATTATAATAGCTGTTCATATGCCTTATGCTGGAACGCGAGCTCACATCAAACAGCCACTGTGGCTCGCATGCCTCGATTTGTCCCAATTCCTGTGAGAACCGCTAACACATTGACTTTATTCAGGCAGAAGCGGAATTTTGGTATAACTGCAGCTATAGTTAGCATTGTAGCAACCGCGGCAGTAACTGCCTCTCTCACTACTTCGGCACTGGCCTTGTCTGGTCAGGTAGAAACTGCCGCTACCTTAAGCAATCTCTCAGCCTCGGTCAGCCAAGCCATTGATGTCCAAACCTCTGTGAACACTCAGATTAGAGGTGGACTCATGATTGTGAACCAACGTATAGATTTGGTTCAGGAACAGATTGATATTTTGTGGCAGATGGCTCAATTGGGCTGCGAGGTAAAAATGCCTGGGTTATGTGTGACATCCATACAATATGAAAATCTTACCCGAGCGGCTAATCTGTCTAAAGAATTGTCTCAACAGCTACAGTACAATTGGTCTGCTGAATTTGATGCAACAATGAGAAGACTACGGATGGCCATTATACAGATCAACTCCACTCGACTTGACCTTTCCCTCACCCAGGGGCTCTCCACTTGGCTTTCTTCTGCTTTCTCCTATTTCAAGGAATGGGTGGGAGTTGGGATTTTTGGCATCCTATTTGCTGGGGGACTGTTTCTTTGTCTTTGGTTGCTCTGCAAATTCATTCAACAACAAAAAAGAGACAAAGTGGTGATCGCACAGGCATTGCTTGCAGTGGAACAGGGAGCATCCCCTCAAGCTTGGTTAAATATGCTCAAACAATGAGACACTGTCTTGAATACTGGTACTCCTGAGGGCTCAGGATCCCATTGCACCAGGATACCACAAGACAGACCTGTGTTACCTCCCAGGGCTCGTGTTCCCATTGCACGGGATAAAGGTACACAGGGTCCTCCTCCATGTAACCTCCTTGATCGCTCAAAGCTGTTGGATCAGCGGGCTAGATCGGTAAATACATGGTTGCAGTTTGACATATTAATTAAAGTAAAAGGGGGAGATGTTGGGAGCCGATATTATTCGCCATTAGAGGATGGCGCCGGCTCCCTGCTTCCTGGATTCCTCACGGGAACGTTGTTTGCTTTTGTGCATCCACTGGCTGTGTGGCTCAAGTTACCCACATGCTAATTGGGATCGTAAAAACCACCGGTTGAAGGCAGTATACTAATTAGGTTCTGAAAGAGCACCAATTGGCAGGGAAAGACATTCCCCAGAGCTCTATATAGCCGGGGGGTTTCTAGACTCGGGGTCTCTTTCCATCTGAAACCTAAAAGAGCTGTTAATAAACTTCCGTCAGAAGGATCCTGTTTTGCCGCGTCTCCTTTATCGGCGAAGGTAGCGCGCGACACCTTTTCACTTCCAGGGGCACCTGGACACATATCATTTACTCACACAGATATACACACATATACATACATAAAAACAAAAGTAAATCTTTGTTTTTTAAAGAAAAAAAACTGAAATAAGTGACATAGCTAAAACATAGAAAGAACCAAACAACTTTAGTGTACACACATTTCAAAGTGTGTGTGTGTGTGTGTGTGTGTGTAATGTATGCATAGTATAGACATATATAAATCTAACTATATTCAGGGCCTCAAATCAGATCTCAAAATTTTTCTAAGAACTAATTAATATATCCACAGTCTGTTCTCTTACTACACTAGAAGTAAATAGCAAAGAAATAGCTAGATACAGCTACTTCAGTCACCTAGTAATGAAGTCCACTTCTACATGATGTTCTGGGTCAAAAAAAATTCAAAATGGAAATTTATTAAATAGTTTATAATAATCAATTATGATACAGTACGTGAAGGAACGTGTTTTCTCTTTCTACCATGTAGGTCCCGGGAATCAAAGTCAAGCCATCACGATCAGCAACAAGTGCCTTTCTGCTAAGCCATCATGCCAGCACACTAGTCAGCAATTTAAGAGAGATCTCAGCTAATACTAAATAAGAGCGGTTAAAAATGTGTAAGAATTGAAAACAAGAAAATAAAACTGTCTTAATTAGCAAGATCACAAAAAAGCCAACACATTAAAATACATTAGATTTCTATATCCCAGGGACAACCCAAAAACAAAAATTCCAAGTGCCAACTCCAGTAACACAAAGACAAATCAATAACCAGTGGCATCACTTTCCAGAGGATTTATATCCCTGATGTCCCAGTCTCTCTACTAGAAAAGATGGCACTCCCTCATAATCTCAGCACTCAGGAGACTGAGATAGAAGGCTTATGTCTAAGACCAGCCAGGGATGAACCGAGTTCAAGGTCAGTGTGAGCTGTAGACATAGCAAGATCTTGTCCCAAAAGTGAAAGAAAAAAAAAAATAGGGTTGTAGTAGTTAGGCTGCTGTGGTGGCTAATCAAGGAGACAAGGAGGCATATTCATTGGTGGAATCCCTGCCAGACCTCGGCAGAGGGAACCACCATCCTAGCCAGCAAAATACTGGTCAGTGGAACCCTGAGCTTCCCAGCTAAGGTGTTTTAATCGATACAGAACTCCTCAGGTATTCTACTGATAGCACATGCAGATCATTAACAATCAAACATCCCCCACATAAATTCAACACATGCAAACAATATAAAATGCCAAAACGTAGGGAGACCTTCACCCAACAGTGCATAAGATAATTATTTTATATATAACTAAAAATAAACTCCTACAACATAGGGTACTTTCTGCTCAGCTCAATTTCAATTATAGTTATATACTAGCATTTCTAATCTGTCTTAACACATTTCCTAGTCCCCTGATAAATCACATAATATTTACAGGTCCTTCCTACAAAAATTTCAACAGCCCAACCAGACAAAAGCCCTTGAAAGAATGTGTGTTTTCTCAGAAGGTACCAAAGGAGTTATGATGGCTAAGGGAAATGAAAATTAACATTTCTTTATACATTTTTTAAATAAAGAACAAAAAACATATTTAGTATGTGAGGCTTTAAAGCCTGGTCTGATCTTGTCCGACTCCCAGTCTGATTTTGCAATATCTTCTAGTGAAAACATCTAGGTCACAGGCGATGCTCCAATCCTAGTCTCAGCATATTCAAATACTAGGCACAGCCTCATTTGCTCATAGAATGTCATGGTTGTTAATATTGAATAAATATCCCTCGAATTCTGAAACATTAGAGGAGAAATATATTCTCTGCCTTTTATGTACAAAAACATTTCCGCTTTTTTTTCAAATTCTCCTCCCTTTTTCTTTCATATCTCTGCTTTTAAGACCTCACTGATGAATTCACAGACTTTAATATGACTATTTTTCAAGCAAACAAGAAAATTAGTCAAAAACCATTATTTTCTGGGGGTCACATTTTTCTTTTTATACAAGGTAAATTAGTTCTAATTAATGATGTAGGCAAATTTATTTTTTCATGTTTTTGTTATTATTTATTTTGGTGAACGTGTGTGTGTGTGTGTGTGTGTGTGTGTGTGCCCTCACACACGCACACACATGTATACACCAACCTTCACACACACTCAGATCCACTCTTTAACACAGACTCATCTCCCAACCTAGAACCTGTTGTGAAGGACCCTCAGGGACCTTAGAAATACATCATCCCAGGACCTGCTTGGGGTCTTAGACACCTGTGCAAATCAGAGGGAAGTTGCCGACTTCATCTTTCTCTCTAGATAGATGCATACACGTGCAATACAGTTGCATGTCACGGGCACTTTGAAAATAAAATTAGTAGTTATGGCATGTTTCATCACTCTTCAGTGTGCTTTATTTAGAACTCAAAGAACATAGACCTGATAACAGGATACAGCCCACATACAAACATAAATATCTGAAAACAGAAGCTTCAGAAAAATAAGTTAGTCCCACACATGCAGGTTTCTCAGTTTTTAGTAAATTTTATTCTATTGTGCCTATCTAAAAGGCTACTCACAATCCACCCGGTCCCCCACAACTCAATAAACATTAATGTCATTTAAAGCCTTTCCACTTGAGAGATAAAAACAACCTAGACTCAAGGAAACCAAGAGTCTTGTCCCCAGTCTCTAATGAGAGATGGCTGAACAAGTCAGGACCTGCCTATCTGGATTGCCGGCCCAATGCTCTTTGCAAAACAAACTAATAGAAAAATTCCAGATACCAGCTTCCATCAGAAAGGACAAGAGACCTGAAGCCTACAACATGCTGACACTCTGAGGTAGGTAGCGTTTCTGTTCCAAATATCAGCGAATCCTGAGCTGGGCCTCAGCCTCCGATTCAGACAGTTTAATTGCTTTTAAGTCATGTTCATGGCCTAGCATGACTTGACAAATAGGCAATTTTCCCGTCTTTCTCCATTAACCCTTTCTCTAGCCACTGCAAACAGCCAGGGAGAGGCCTCTTTTGGTGCTGCTGATCTTGAATACTTTGATAACACAGCAATTATTTTCCAACAGTGGCTGCTGGGTAGGAAACAGGACTGAACTGTCCTCTAGGCTTTCCCCCACCCCAGGCCTCCACAGCTCTTCCTCCCTGGGACTGCTTAATTAAAATTTAAACATCAAAACCACATGGATCTGGATCTGTGCCTGAATGGGAAGGGTCCAACTTCCCCAGGCCCCACCCTGTCCCTTTTAAAGCCCGGATTAGAGAAGCCTGGCTCCATTTGGGATGCCCTGAAACCCAGCCTCCCCCCGACCATCCATCCCATCTTATCGGACTCTTATCTCTCTTTGCTCGGGTGTTTGCGCATATGTGCGTGTGCGTACACACTGCCATCACTTTTAACAAGCCAGAGGGCAGACTCCTGAGGGGAAGGCCACAGCAGACACCCTGCACACCGGCAGCAGGCAGGGGTTGGGGAGAGTGGTTGCCTGGCACCGGTCTGCACCTGCGCACAAGCCCTGCCAAGGGCAAAGCAAGCGGGATGCAGGCACACTGAGCTGCTGCTGAACCCCTACGCGAGCGGGGGTGGGTGGGGGGGGTGGGGTGGGGCTGTAGCGATGGCGATGGCTGCCTGTTTCCCTGGGCGCCAGGACCTGGTGGACCGAGGGTGCCGAAGGAAGCCCGGGGACTGTAGCTCCTCCCGCCTCTGCGGCAGAAATTTGCTAGGGCCTTGGCCTTGAACCCTGGAATCCTCCAGACTCCTTGTTGTGTGAGGCCAGAAACTCCAGCCCTGGGCATTAATCCTAAACTCTTAAAAGGAACTTAGGCTTTCTATATTCAATACAATAATTATTGAGTACTTTCCAGAACTCCCTGTTCCAAGTACTAGCCCACCCCAGAAACCATAAAACAATTATTGTCAGGCTTAATCCAAGGGCACTGTGACCCAGCCCAAATTCCCAAAACTACAGTACAGCCATCAAACTAATCAGCACAAACTAAACACATCCATGTTGTAACATCTTCCCAAGTATCTTTTAGCTTCCCCTCTGCTGTCAGCCCCTTACCTTTATTTTCAGAATCTTTCATTCTCTGCTTCCTTTGCTGCACAAGAAAGGTCTGGCTGATTCTGCATCCCTGACTTTGGATTTGACATTCACAGTCAGCGGTCCCAGGGGCGAAGTCCCTCAAGGCAGGAGCTCCCGGAATATGATAATGACATGCAGGTCAGTGTGCAGGGTTATAATTTTGCTTATGCTGGAGCGGAAGGGATGAGGATGAAGCAGACTTAAACATGACTTCTAAAACATGGCATGGAACTGGATCAGGAGCCTAGGTTTGTCCTTCTTCCTTCCCTGGAGAAGGGATCCAACTGCTTAAGTGCCTTTTCGCCTGAGGCTTGGTTCATGTTGAATGCGGAGGGTCTGTGCAGCGGTCCCTGTGGAAGGAACCAGCCTTTCCCACAAATGGGTTCACAGAAACTCTACATAGTAAGGAGTACGAGCGTAGGAAAAATGAAGAATGACAAACGAATAGGGTAGTTAGTTCTTTTATGGGACCCGAGGAAATGACACGCACGAACGCGCTTTAAAATGACACGTGGAACACACTTTAGAAGTAAAACGCAGGAGCGTTTTTAACAGAGGAATTAACAGTGTACATGTTAAGAAAAGAGAGGGGCAAGAGAGAGAGATTGACAATGCAATGCGCATTGTCAGTGGAAAAACCACACCAAGAAGAGAAGGAGGGAGAGGCTGACAATATACATTACCAGGGAAAGGGCCACACCAGAAAGAGAGAAAATTGCTCTGGGAAGAGGTTTAAAAAAGCCAAATAGTTTTTTGATATGCAGATGTTGCTCAGGCCTTCACAGGTTTCATATGTAGATGCGGTCACGCCCAGGGTGGGGGTTGGGAGTCCTTCCTCCTGCAACTTATCTTGTTTGCTAAGAAAGAACATTTGACTTAACACTGTTAGCTGAATAAGATCTCCATCTGCCCCAGAGCAGAGTGCCATGTAGGCAAAGAGGGTTTTTATTTTATAGTTTTTAGCTGTTTGGTGCATCTTTATTTTTTTTCTATCTAGGCCCCCGTTGCTTCTATCTGTTACTATCAATATGAATGGGTAGCTTTACGCATGCCAGGACTTAGAAGCCTGCAAGATATTTTACAAAGACAATTACTTTTGAGTAAAAAATGGCCGCTTCCCCTTCTCAGCTAATACCGGCCAGCTAAGGTATTACTAGGCCATGCAGACATAATGAAAGACTTTTGTCGCCATTACAGCAAAGGGGAGGACAGGCCAGAATGGCTGGTAAGCCGAAGTTCCCCGCTGGGGAGTCTGGAAACTTGTTGACAGACTTCAACTTCATTGCCAGGGTACTGGGGCTCCAGCAGGTCCCAATTTCTTTTTAAATGACTTTGGAGGGGATTAAGAGCCCTGGGTTTCCTCTTACATACTCATTCACTGCTTCCTTCTGCAGTGCTTAGTTCTGCAGATACAGTAGTGTACAGGACCAGCCTCCAGCTCTGCTTGCAGTTGGCTTAATACAGAGGTGATGGGTGCCATACAGTGACCCATGCCTGCTGCATAGACATGGGTTCCTAAAGTCACCTCACCAGGGTATAAGCAGATGGGCAGGGAAGCTTTGCCCATAAGCCAGTCAGTGACTCAGCCAGGACTTGGTATGAGGAAGCCAGTCCAGGAGATCCCTCTACTGAACTTCCCAGTAAACTTTTTAGCTGTCCAGATCACCCCAAATTTTGTGTCATTCCATAACTCAAGTACGCCCTTTCTTTCCTGTGTCACTCATTCAACAAACAGCAATTTTTGGCAGGCACTGTTCTACCTGTTAGGGTTTCAGAGTATAAAAGCAGACAAGGCCCTGCCCTGGTAGGATTTTTACCTTCTGCATGCAGTCAAGCAGTAAACAAACAGAAGTGATGGCAGATGCTGTGAGGAACAATGGGATGGTGGCAATGGGGTAAGGAGCCATTTAGACAGTGTGGCCAAGTGAGAAGACAGTCAGCTTATGGAGAATGGGGAGCACTATCATAGCCTTCCAGACATCTTTCCTTAAAACTGGGACAACGCTTGCTCAGCATGCCCAGGGCCTTGGATTTGACCTATAGTGTTGCTTTACAGCCCTCCATGCCCCCTAAAAAAGAAAAGGACTTTAAAACTGCTTCTGCCAGGGCTAGCGAGATGGCTCACGATGAAAAGGTGCTTGTCACAAAGTCTGATTGATCACCTGCGCTCAGAGTAGAAGGAGAGAACCACTCCCCAAAATCGTCCTCTGCCCTCCACACATGTGCCACAACGTACATATGCATAAAATCAGTAAATATCATCATTTTTAAGTAAATAAACCTTAAGAAACAAAACCAATAGGGGCTGGAGAGATGGTTCCATTGTTAAGGGCAGTGGCTGCTCTTCCTGAAGACCCAGGCTGACTTCCCAGCAACCATGCCACAGCTCCCAACTGTCTGTAATTCCAGTCCCAGGGGATCCAGTTCCCTCTTCTGGCCTCTCAGGGCACCAGGCATGCACATGGTACATTACACATGAAAGTAAAACACCCATACACATCAAAATAAATAATTTTTAAAATAAAAAAAATTTTTTTCAGTTCTGAGCCCTCACAACCTCCTCTACTATGTTCCCTCAGAAGTGGCTGGCTTTGAGTAACTGGTAAAGTACATGACCCTTGTTTCAAGAAAACCAAGAGAAAGAAATCCATCTGTTGCTCTCATCCCCAGAACTTGCTGGTTAAATGCAATGTGGACAGAGCAGATGTTCTGATGGAGACAAGAGCGCCATTATGAACTGAGTGTGTAGGGCAAATGATTTTAACCTCCCTATCATTTCCTTACCTATGCAGGCGCTGGTCCCACCTGCCCTGAGTGTGGACCAGGCTACTGGGAGGATGAAGGTGAGAGGAGAGGGAGCACTCCATAAACAAAGCACTGTTGATGTGAGAAGTCATTATCAGCTGCTTGGGCGCATTTAGGATGATTAATTTTAAGTGCTCACCAGCTAGTTGCTGCAGCCAGGAGTCACTTATGGCCATGGGGGGAGGGGCTGTCTTGGCCAGTCCAGGGCCCCTGAGTTGATTTCTAGCTGTTTAAATTTGAAGACTCCCTGAAAATTTGGAAATGCTTAAGCATTTGGTTTTGGCTTCCATTACTCCTTGGCAGTGTATGATACCTTTCTGCTCTTCATTAGAAGTCTGGGGGCCAGTGAGCAGATGGATCTTGAATGTCTCACAGAAGCCCATTTGATAAAGGCTTGGTTCCAGAGATGCTGCTGTTTGGGGGATGGTAGCACCTCTAAGAGGTATGGTGCAGCCAAGGGTCTTAAGGCCACTGGGAATATAGTCTCAGAGGTTATTGTGGGACCATATCCCCTTCCGCTTTCTCTTTCCTGGCCACGAGATAAACTGTTTTTGCTTTGCCATGTGATCCCTCAATGATATGCTGCCTCACTCTGGCCCAAAGCAATGGGTCAGACCTACCAAGCACTAGAGTCAAAACAAACCTTCCTCCAGCCCAGTGAGATGGCTCAAAGGGTAAGGACACTTGCTCCCAAACCAGATGGCCTGAGTTCAGTCTCTGGAGCCTGCATGATGGAAGGGAAGAGCTGACTCTCCAAGTTTATCCTCTGGTTTTCACATGTGCCTCCACACCCATGCATAATAAATGTAAAAGAAATGTCTAAAAAAGTCTTTTCCCTCTGTAAATCGTCTCACGCATTTTGTTAAAATGATGAAAAGCTGAATATCACAAATGAGTTCATTATAACTCCTTACAGCCCACCTTCTGAGTCTCAGGACCATTCATCACATCAAAAGACTCCGAGTCTTCTCCTCCAAGGACTCAGACTGTGTCCAGTAGGAGCACTTGAGGGACCCGCACCCTCCCTTCATTCTCTAATATTCACCATGATAGGAGCTGTTCTGAACATAAGGAAGATGCAGTGCTGAGCAACACATTCTGTCTTCAGAAGCTTGACCCCCAGCTAAGGGATCATTCTGTTCACCAGGTGAACAGATGCCAGGACTGGGTTTGAATAGTAGGAGGAGGCAGAAGGGCTCTGAGACCCAACAGACTGGGTCCAAACATGGGCTTTCCCATTTACTTGTCCCTAGAGAAAGTTGGGATGTATTCTTGAACCCCTCTAAAGTTTCTACTCCATTGGTGTGGGTTACAGATAGTAATGGGACCATCTCCTAAGACTGGGTGAGGCACAGTGGCTTCAAACACGAAAAGAAGGAAGGTCACCATCAGTGCTGGAAGATCAATTACCTCAGTCAGCCCTCTGAGCCTCAGCTTTCCTTATAAACTCTGGAAAATAGTAATTAGTTTGTAATGTTATTGTGAGAATTATACCCCAGGAAGGAGATTAAAAGCCTGCGGAACAAAAGCTAGTTCACTAGACCTTTGCTTGCTTCAGGGAAGAAGACCAAGATTTGAAGTAGTAAGGGGCAGGAAGAGGAAGGAGAGCTTCCATTCATAGTTCAAAGGATGTATTTTTTTTTTAAGTGTGACATCGTATACAGGTAATTGAATATCTCTTTCTCTTTTTTCAAAATCAGGTTGAAAGAGATTTAAAGGCTGTTGGTAGCTACTGGATCCCAATGGCAGAAGAGAGAGGTAGGCACCAGCACCTGTGCTAAGCCAGTACCTGGGCCTGTAGCACATACGAGCTTGGCCCTTTTAAATGGCGGGTCCTGGCATACCAGACAAAAAGGGCACCAGAGCAGAATCCATTTCCTCTGTGAACAACAATGTTCACCAATATTGGCTATTGGACCTTTACTGATCTTTACCCCTCCCTCTCTGATTAACAACCTTTAGATAGGCTGATTGAAGTGTCTAGTAAACACAGACCATGCTATTGGACCTTTGCCTTCTACACTGCCCTACTTTCACCATAAAAACCCAGTTCCCTCCACGATAAACGGACTCGCACCATGGAGACATTTCCCCAGAGTCTGAGTTCCTTGGGCTAATAACTCTGTCGCCGCTCTGCACCCAGGAAAACCCACAGAAGGTCTTATTAAATGTAAAGGAGCTTAACGTTCCCTCATAACACAATATTTACCAAAACCTTAGATCTCTGATCCTCAGGCCATTCCAGCCAGGGTCAGACAAGCTCTCAGAAATCCTGTCCTGTTCACAGTTAGTCTCATGACCATGCCTCATTCAGGAACAAGAACAGACTCAAGCCTTGAATTTTTCATGGTGTGACGCTCTGTCTTGATAACTGGGTTTAAGGAATGCTTCCGGCAACTTCACCACCAAGTCCGTCTGCAGTTCTGCACGGTCCCTGTCTTATCAGAAGCCACCCGTGAGTCACAAGCATGCTGAGGTGGAGAGAAGAGTGATGGCCTCCTTGGAAATACTTCTCTGGCCTTTCTCCACTCCGCTGAATCTCTGGTTTGCTTGGAACACCCTAATAGCAGTTAAGGAGGTAAGATGGAGAGAGAAAAATCACAGCCTAGCAGCGGGGATGTGTAGCCTAGCATGCCTGGATGCTAACCACAGAAGGGCAGACAGCACTACCAGGAAGGCAGTTCACTCCCAGGAAGCCAAGCTGCCAGCAAGAGGAAGGAACTTAACCTGTGGAATGCCTCCCACTTGCCAGGCAGCTCCTTTTTAATGTCATTTGAATACATTTACTGGAGAATTCCTTGGCCAAGCAGTGGCTTTAATGAAAGCCTGCTCACAGCAAGCTGCCTGCATTCGAATCCCAGGGCACCAGCTGTGTCCCCCACTATTCTACCTGCTTTCCTTTAATCTTCTTTTACTCATAAAATGAAGACTTAAAACATGACTATTCAGGCCAGGAAGATGACTCCATGGGTGAAGTGTTAGTTTTATAAGCCTGATGATCTGCGTTTGATCCCCTGAACCCACAAACAGCTAGATACAGTGGCATCCATCAGTAATCCCAGCACTCTTAGAGGGCCACAGAAAGGAGTCTCCTAGAACCTCTGGGGGAAGCTGCTCTAGAGTACACAGCACAGTAGCAGAAACAAGCGAGGCCTGCCATAACAAAGTGGGAAGGGAGAACCAAGGCCTGAAAGTCTCCTCTGACATCTACACACATGCACACTAATTAATTTAAAAGTACATTTGTGTACATATCTATTTATTTATTTGTTCCTATATATGTACTGTTTAGCTGGCACACAGCACTACATATATGTTACAATTCCATTTCTTAGGGGAGAAAAATGAGCGAGAGGCAAGTTGACTTGCCAGAAGCCGCACAAACAAGATGCAGCAGGATACCCATGACCTTTACATCTCAGAGCAGCCCTGTGAGGAGAGAGCAGGATCCTAGCATCTTCCTGGATCACTGCCAGCCTGGTAACTTACTCCTGACTCAAGCTGCCAGATGGAAGAGCTGACGCTGAGACCCACACTTGGTGAAAGCCCTTGTCTATCTCAGAAACCAGTTTCACAAAGTTTAGCTTGAACTGGAGTTACGTCAGGGTTTAGTAAATGACAGATCTCTGGGCTCCATCCCCAGAGTTTTTGATTTGGTGACTCTAAAGCAGTGTGGAATATTTGACCCTCTAGAAAGCGTATCTGGAGGCTGGTTAGGAAAAGCTCCTTCACCAGTATGTAGCTGTAGGCAGAACAGGTGTTAGGGGAAGGAATTAGGCCTGAGATTGTCAATCAAAGTTCTGCTACTCAGGCAAAGTGCTGGGATTAATTATCTTGTATTTTATGTATGTGTGTGTGTGTGTGTGTGTGTTACATACATGTACATGCAGGTGCTCAGCCCAGCTTTTCCATGGGTGCTCAGGATCTAACATGAGATTGTCCTGTTTATTCAGTAAGCACTTTACTCACTGAGCTACCTGCTCAGCCCCTAACTTATATTGTTACCGTCCTTTCATATTTATGATCATTTGATTCCAATAACCATGGTCTCCATTAAATGTGTTTAAAAAGAAAAGGGCACACTGTTAGAAGCCAGAAGCAAATGACTGACATGTGCTCTGTCCTCTTCTTGTCCTGGAAAACAGTATCTGCTGGTACAGACTAAGCTGGTTCCAGCTGTGTCTTCCCAGGAACTAGCATATTTCAGGCCCCAGCAGGATGAGGTGATTTCTTGTGAGAGGAACTTGGGGCTGATTAGCATAATCCCAAAGGTCTCCTGGTTACAGAAACACATCTACCCACTGGACTGTCCCTTTGAAAGTCTCTTTGAGGTGATTTGAGGCACTCTCTGGGAAGGATGGATGCATTGGAAGGGTTAATTTCCACTCCACACAGGTTTATCATACCCCTGTTTAAGGAGAAGCCTTGAATTTGATCCCAGAAATGGAAGAAAACAAAAGTACTACATAATTAAATCTCAGCAGAGTAGCTGGTTAGAACTCAGAATATCTAAAGAATTTCCGTAAAGAGAAAAGAAAAAGACAAACTACCAAATAAAAGAGTGGAATAGGAAAGCTTTCCAGAGGTCCATATGAGTAGCCAATATTAGTGAAAGGATACTCAGATTTGCTATTTATCAAAGGATTTTTTAAAAGATTTGTTCATTTTATGTATATGAGTGCTCTATCTGCATGTACACCTGTACACCAGAAGAGGGCATCAGACCCCATTATAGATGCTTGTAAGTCACCACGTGATTACTGGGAATTGAACTCAGGACCTCCAGAAGAGGAGCTAGTGTTCCTAACTGCTGAGACATCTCTCTGGTCCCCAGGAATTTTCTTTTTAAAAGGACAGATGACCATGGTGATCATGGTTGTCATGATGTGCTTGCCTTTGGGGAGCATGCCTATCAACAACATTTGGGAGGTGGAAGTAGGAAGCAGGCAGCCTGAGATATATGAGATGCTGTCTTATAAAACACAAAGCAATAAAAGGGGCCAGCAGCATCAATATACACATCAAGTGGGCAAGCATTAAAAAGTCTAACACCATCAGAATGCATTATGTACTTGCATGAAATTGTCAAAGAATAAACAAATTATCTTATTTTAAACAAGAAAAAAAAAAAAGAAAGAAAGATAGCAGTACATGCAAAGGAATCAGGAATCTCACTCTCCACTGGCAGAAATGAACTAGCAGAGGTCAACCTGGTAAGATCCTTTACAACAGTGGTTCTCAACCTGTGGGTCATGACCGTTTCATGGGGTTACCTAAGACCATCTGCATATCAGATATTTACATTACAATTCATAACAGTAGCAAAATTACAGTTATGAAATAGCAACGAAAATAACTTTATCATTGGGAGTCATCACAACACAAGGAATCGTATTAAAGGGTCACAGCATTAGGAAGGATGGAACCGCTGCTTTAAGACCAAACAACAACAAAAGCATATAACCTTTTATCCACTGGTTGTTACAAGTATTTAAATTGTAATTTCAGTTATAAATACTCAGAGTGCACATTTTTTAAAGATTTGTTTGTATTAAATGTATAAGAGGGGGTGGGGTGGGTATCTTACAGAGGCTGGAAGCTGGTATTGGGACTCCTGGAACTAGAGTTACAGGCAGCCATGACATGGGTGCTGGGAACCTAACTCAAATTCTCTGGAAGAGCAGCATGCACTAAAAGATGCCAGGAGTCCCTAGAAGCTATGATCTTCTTTCTCACCTGACTTTTAGGGAGGGAGAGAGAGAGCAGGGTGCTGCTATAGAAGATCTGGCTGTCCCAGAAGATCAGCTGCCCCAAAGGAGACTCAAGCTATGGTCTTTTCCACAACTCACTAAACTTTTCAGTCCCATGATTACCCGTATTTGAGGTCTAAGATCTGTACAAATATTCATAAAAAAAATAATTATCCTTTTCGGAGCCTCTGTATACTAGGCAAACATTAATCAACACAGCTACAAGGTTCCATAAGAATAAGCATCCCCATTTTGCAGGTGACAAATGGCTGAATTTTAGAAAGATTTAGAGCCACTGGCCAAGATCACAGTGATTAATTGTATGCCACTCATTAGCAGCAGACTAAAAGTTTAGCCTGACTACCATCAGAGAATGTGGCTTGACGTGTTCAAGTGACAGTAACATCATTATGGGGGGAAAAAATTCTGCCACCCTTTACAGAACCAGATAAAACTGGGCTATGGGTTTCTTTCATTGTGTTCATCTTATTTCTCCTTTCCATGAGTATGTGGAAACCTGTTTATTTTGTGCCAGGAGAAGTGGCAGAAAGGGCAGTCTACAGATAGTTAAGCCTATGTTATCCATTTACCTGCTCTGAGGCCTCCTGCAAGTCATTCATTATCCTCATTTATCTTCTCAGGTAAAAAAAAAAAAAATGCAGGGATTAATTAACATCTTCCATCATTCCTCCCAGGCCTGTTTTTAAGATGTGACCAAGGCTGGGCTGCAAGCTGGCAAGAGCCTTCAATCCCAGCACTCAGGAGGGAGAGGTAGTCAGATATCTGTGAGTTCTGGTCTAGAGAGCTCCAGGCCAGCCAAAGTTACATAGTAAAAAAAAAAAAAAATAAATAAATAAATAAATAAATAAATAAATAAATAAAATTAAAAAGGAATAAAAATCTCAGCAAGCTCTTGTTTGAACTAATCTATTAAGTATTATTTAATAGACAATATCATCACAATAATCTTGTCCCCAGGATGTTTAGGGGATAAGAAGAGAAATAAACAGTAGAGAAATATATAGGGATGCTAAAATCACACATGAGAAATGGTGCCTGAGAAGCTCTGGGTAGACCATAGGGTAGGGACGAGGAACAGGAGCAGGGGCAGAGGACAACCCGGGTGAACTGCTGGCTTTATTTACTTGTTTATTTCGTCTTACTTCGACTTTCCCCAGACAGGATCTCACTATATAACCCTGGCCGGGCTGCCCTCACAGAGATGCCCCTGCCTCTGACTCCTAGAGAAAACAGCTGATCCCAGCCCTCTTGGGTGTCAGCAGATCCTGGTAGCAGTAGGGAGGGAATTTTATGGGGACATTAATTAAAGTAGGGACACAAACTGTGGAAGCCAGTGGTCTCTTTACCACCCACAAAGGCTCCTGTCTACAGCAACAAATAAATATTTGCAAGACTATTGATCTTTGTCAAGTTTTATACTCCTTACCCTGTGTTAGCACCTTATAACTATTAACTCTTCCTATCAATCATTCATTTGATCCTTAAAACAACGGGGAAAGGGTGACTATGTCACTACAGGGCTCTGTTGGAATCTGGCTTCAGTTCTGGATCTGTGGACCATTTTAGAAATCCAGGCATGTATGCCTCACAGAGGAAGGATCTTTAGATGACAGAAACAGACAGAAAGGAGGACAGACACACAAATACCGAACTCGCCCTTCACCTAGTGGGAAAGGCAAAGAGGGTAGTGTGATCTGAAATACCAGATGGTTAGCCACAATCGCCCTGCCAGGGATGAAATCCTGGAAAAGAGGTTACAGGTGGCAGGAAAGGCTTCCAGGAGACAGGGTTTGAGTGGCAGGCAGCCAGGCTGCAAGGTGAGGGCTTGGCCACTGCTGGCTGAGAAGCTATGACCCATAGACCATGCCGTCTCCTACTCAGAAGCCTTCCTTCTCACTGAGATAAAATGTCGACTCTTCTTCCCAGGCTTCGATCCTTGCCTGCAACTCTCATTTTCCCCTTGCAGAGTTTCTGGGAGCCCAGCAGCTGTTTTCCCTGCCCATGTCCCAGCAGCTTGCTGGAGTAACTCAACAGGTTTGGCGCTCCCTTGCGGTTCTGCCTCAGACCTGGCACACCTGCCTCTTCCTTTTCCAGCCCAGTTCCCCGGCGATAGCTGGCTTTAGGAGTGTAATGTTGGTCTCCCATGCAAGCCATTGCTCATCTTGTTCCCTTAGGGTCCCGGCAGCGGGCGGGGCTGGATAAAAGATGAATGGAATTAATCGAGTCCAAGATGAGCGGGTGTGAGTAGAGGCCCTGATGAGGACAGGATGGCCTGTGCCTGGAAAGCAGTTCCCTGTGGCAGTGCTTGGGGTCACCTGGAGGCTCCGAGCACCGGCACTGCAGGAGCTGGGCCAGATGTGGGTTTAAGAGGAGAGCCAACCTGAATGGGGTTCTGTCTCCTGTAACCCACACCACCCCGCCCCCAGTGCTGAGCTAAGCCTGCAGACGGGACGAGGGGGCGGTGAGCGCCCTGGGACCTGTTCCGGTGCTTCAGAAGCCTGGGGTCTTCGGGCCCGGCCTCTGCGGGGCGCCCCGGACCCCGCCGCCCAGGTGCTCCTAGAGCGCACGCTCACCCCGCTTAACACGGAGAGCCGAGCCGATCCCCCACAGCCGGCCCGCGCGCCACCGCCGCAGCAAGGACAGCAGCCTCGGGCTCTGGGTGCCTCCGGCCTCGGTCGCGCCCATCGGTGCGCCCGCCACTTCCCGCCGCCGCCTGGGCCCAGGGTGGCCGCCGAGGTCGCCGCGCGTCTGCCTGTGCCCGGCCGCCCGGGGGCCGCAGCCACGGGGGAGGAGCCTGCGGCGGGCGGTGCAGCCCGCGGGAGGCGGCCGGACCCGCGGGACCCCGACCACCGACAGGGGTGCGCGGCCACGAATGCGCGCCCTTGCCTCAGAGAAGTCTGTGCGCCGCGGGCAGCGGCCGGCTGTCACAGGCTAATGGCGGGAGCCCCGAGAGAGCCTCAGTCCTCCCTACCCTACCGAGTGCCTCATGAAGCTCCCTGGAGTGGGTCTTCTGCCCAGAGACAGCACCGCGCAGAAAGGACAGTTTCCAAGTCCTGGGCGCTAACTGCCTCGCTGAATCAACATGTTAGCGAATAAACATACATTTCTTTGTATGCCCGCCAAATTATAAAGTTACCTTTTTTGCACTCATGAATATCAGACAAGCGCTTCATCTGTTTGTGTTTATCTTTAACTATGTAGCCAAGCAGACTTGAACTCACCATGCTGCTGCTCAGGTGGTGCAGGTGTGCACCCTCTCGCAAGCCAACAGTACACTAAACTGCACACTAATTACTTAACAAATACTCCTGGGATAGCTCACATGTGCTAGGTTCCACACAAAACAACAGGGATGTGATTGTGTTGACACAGAGTGACCTCAGCGCTTGTGAAGTCTGACACTGACAAGAGCCCCTTTCAGTCTCATAGGAACTGGGGAACACAGCATTCATGGTTCACCAGTTCATTGCCTGTACCCGCAGCTGCCTTCCTCACACTCCCTTGGAGATACTAGGGAAACAAAAGCAAGGAGCTACAATCCCGGAGCCAGAGATAAAGTCCACCATCTCCTTCTGTCTCTTCCGGTCTCGTGACACATTAACATGGTCCTTCCCTGACAGCCCAGCCTGAGTCTCTCACTAGGCATATCTCAACACGGTGCATTTTATGGTATCTGAAGTCTTACTTGTTTTAAGGTACAAAAATATTTTATTCATAAAATTTCAAGTTTAATTCTTATTCTGTCACATAATTCTTCTTTTTTTTTCTTCCCAGTGCTGAATCGAATGTAGACCTTGTCCATGCTGGAGAAGGGCTTGGCTCAGACACAGGACACAATCTTACTAATATGCAAAAAGCGTCTCCACACAGCTCTAAAACTCAGACAAACCCAGTGTGACAAGTTCTATCATAAACCTACTCTTCCCATTTTTACAGAATGCGGACCTGCTGAGTCAGTGGTCAGACAGGAAACAGAAACTCAGTTTCCTCACTTCTGTTCCAGTGAAAGGCTCCTCTACCTCTTGCTTCCTCTCTTTAAAGATCAAAAAGAAGCCTCTCCTACACTGAAATGAGCAAAAAGAAAGAGGGAAGGGACAGGAGAGGAGAGAGGGAGGGAGGGAGGAAAGCAGGCCCGTCTGTATCATTTACCGGGAGTTTGAATTATCTCACACAGCATCCTGGTAAACTTCAGAGATTCAGTATCGGTTTATAAATCTCATTTTCGTAAGTGAAGACCTAGTAATCAAGATGAGACACCTGTCAGCCTAACTGTAATTTTAAGGTCACTAAAAATGTAGAAAATGGGAAGCAGAGTTAAGAGAAGACTATGATCACAAATAGGTAAGGGCGCATGCGCACAGAGACAGGCCTCGGGCACTTCTGCAGCAATTACCTCCAAGGACCCGGATTGCCAATAGTTCTGCAGGTTTTGCAGGTTCCTGGATATTTTTAAATCCCTTTGGGAAGCATCTGTGCTTTTTACCTACTCACTAGCAGGTACTGTGCTTGGTGTTTTCGATGTACTATTTCTAATTTTAGAACTAAGTATTACTATTTCCTTTTCAAAGCAAGGAGACTGGGGCCACAGCGAGATGGCTCAATGGACCAAAGCTCTAACCCTAACCCTAACCCTAATCTTGAGCCGGATCCCCTGGGGCCTACTAATTAGAGCACATGGGCGCGCACACACTTTGTTCTCTGACCTTCATACACTTGACACACGGCATGCAGGTACCCACATACATGCACCCAAACACAAACTTGATACATAAAAACACTTGTGAAATTGTTTTTAAAATAAATAAATGAAAGAAACTGCCAAGTGTGGTGGGATTACTTCTACTAAGTCCTTCTCCTGATGGTTCAGTACATAATAATAATAATAATAATAATAATAAGCATTCAGGAGAATTGCCACAAGTGGAAGGCCAGTCTGAGTTACTTAGTAAGACCCTCTCTTCCCCCCTCCTTCTCTTTTTCTTCTCTCTCACACGCGTGCACACACACACACACACACACACAGATAGGGGAGGGGAGAAAGAGGAGGGAAGGTGGGGGAAGAGAAATGAGGCTCCAGGAAAGTAAGGGACCCCTCCACTTGTGGTTTTCTCCCTGTCTGTTTCCCTCCCTTCTTTTCTTCTCCTCTTTCCCATCCCACATCTGAAAGCGGGTACTAAGAGCCCAAGACTTGTTCAGCTTTTACACAGCAGTTAAAAATGTAGAAGGCCTTGAGAGTAAGTAAGTCATGGCCTGACCTGGAGTCAGGACATCTGGCCTGGAGAGGTTACCACTACAAGAAAGAAGAGGAGCCTGAACCAGGCTGACAGTGGAGTAATAACACGGGAAACCCAAATCTAGCTTGATGGACACCAGCTCCAAGTTGAGGGTGTGTGCGTGTGCATGTATGAGCAGTAGATATGTGCTGTCTTTTGGCTATTAAACCTCACCCAAAGACTAACATGCTAAAAGCCTGGAGAGGCTGTGGAACCATAGGGAAGAAGACTCAGTGGAAGTAAGTTTGGCAATGGAGACACCCCTTCCCCCTCCATGGATGCCAGAGGTTAGTAGACTTTACCCACAGCGTGTGCCATCATGATATATTGTGTGCTAACAAAGCCCAGAGTAATAAGGCCAGTGACAAGAACTGAAATCTACAGCTGTGGCCGAAATAGCCTTTCCTCCCATAAGGCAGTTTTCCTCAGGTGTCCTGTCACAGTGACAGGAAGTTAACAGTCTGTGACATATGGGTGTGCACATACATGTGTGCATAGACACATAACTGCATATTTTAGAATCTTGATGTTAATATCAATATTGATATTAACAATGCTGATTGCTAACATTTCAGTAATTATTAATATTTTGGTTAATTTTTAAATATTTGTATTTTAATTTTAAAGTCTGGGTTCCCCAGCCAAAGATCCTATCCCTGTATCCTCAACAGGCCACATCTCACTAGGGAGGAGGTGAGAGAGCTGTCATTGTCTCTCTTCCCTTACCCTACTTTCAGGAGGGTTGTTCATTTTTAAGACAGGGTCTTTCTATGTAGCCCTGGCTGTCCTGGAACTTGCTCTGTAGAACAGGCTGGCCTCAAACTCACAGATCCACCTGCCTCTGTCTCTTGAGTGCTGGGATCAAAGTCGTGCACCACCATGCCTGGCTTTTTATCCTACTTTTGCAGCATTAAGGCGAGTCCCTTTCTCTAGCCCTCTCCTAGCCAGTTCCCAGATTATCCCATTTATCCTGCAGCAGCAGGAGTCAGGTTCAATTTCTGCAAACCACCACCACCCCTCAACTTGGAAAATTGATTCTAAATTTAAACAATGAAGCACAAAACTAAAAATGGCCCAGAGGAACAGGAATGCCTTGGATCAGGCTCTTGTTAAATTTCACAGGCACGAAGTCTCTCCCTCTCTCTCTAGCATACGTGATCAAATGATTCTTAGGTGATAATTTAAAAAGCCTCCAAGGTAGCAGTTTGAAACAAAAGTGTTTTTAAGTGGCCGAGACAGAGGATGAGGACAAGACAGAAAAACAGAAAGAGGGAGGTGCTGACTCACGCAGGTGTGCAGGGATTTGCGAGCACCCTCCAGAGCCTACATCGTGCTGGCTATCCAGTCCTCTACTCTCTGATCAGCAAGTGGAAGAGTATAATGTGTAAGAATCAGGAGGCCTGATGTGGTTCTGAGCCATCCGCAGCTCCCAGGGAACGTCCCCTCCCCAGCGACCTTATTCACAAAATAAGGCTGACTTTGATCAATGACCCCGCACTTTGTCCTTGGCACTTTTCTAAAGTACCTGACATCATCAGGGAATGGTGGCTTGTCCTCGTCATCACAGCACTCGGGAGGCATGAGGGTGGCTGCAAGCTCACCTGGTGAATGTATCTGAGCTCTAGGCCAGTCAAAGCTGCGTAGTGAAAACCTTCCTCAAAATTTAAATTTAAATAAAAAAAAAGACATTTACTATCAAAGCGTTCATTTTTACAATTTCTATTCAGGTGTATACCGTATGTACTGAAAAGTGAACAGATTACATGTTCAGCTCAGTGATCTTCCACAAACTGACTGCACTTAACAGACTCGTAGTCAGGTAACTGACAGAACACTGCAGCCTCCAAGGCCGCCTTCTGTGGCACGCCTTCCATACCAGAAGTGGAGAGGGAAGCACATCAAAAGAGACTGAAAGAAAGTACCAGTTTGTTTCTTGGTCTAATTTTAATAGAAATCATCAGAAACCTTCCCACGGTATCCACAACCACTGACAACACTTTCCAGTCACTTTCTGCTGTTAGGGACATGAGTAGGGCAGTTTACACTCCTGGAGATTCAAGAACCACCTAATGTGCATCTATGACGAAAGGAGAGCCAGGTGCACATGTGCTCAAAGAATGAGCCGAATGAATGACCAGACATGGCAGGAAGCTCCTGCGTCCGATTAACACAACACATAGCCTTGCAACGGGAGAAGAAACCAAAAGGATGCATGCTGGGTAGTGGACAAAGTTTAGATCCAGACTATAAAACAACTTATAATTTGACCACTTAAACCCTTTGAACCCTAGTGCCATATACGATGTCTATGTACCAATAAAAGCTCAATTTTTTAAATCATTTAAGTGCTGATTAAAACATCTGCCAGCCCAGGTTTTTGTTAATGGTTTGGCTTTGGTTTGGGGGGTGTTGGTTTTGATGCAGGGTTGCACTGTTCCCCAGGCCAGCCTTGAACTCCAGGGCTCAAATGACCCTCCCAGCTCAGCGTCTACAGTGCATGCCTCCTTCTTGGCTTCTCCACAATTACATACACTCAGTGGAGGCAAAGGTGATCTCGCAGTGGTGGATCACAACTGTTATCCTAACACTCAGGAGGCAGAGGCAGGAGAATTGACACAACTTCAAGGCCCGCCTGGTCTACATGGCAAATTTCAGGCCAGTTTTTATGGCAACACCAGAAAAGAAGAATGCCAAGGCAAGCAAGGCTAGGTAAGTCATGCCTGCAACCCTGGCTGGGAGGCTGAGGAATGGTGACTACACTGAGTTCAAGGCCAGCCTGGGCTGCAAAGTGCATTCTGGCCAAGCAGTGGTGGCACACACCTTTAATCCCAGCACTTGGGAGGAAGGGGCAGGCAGATCTCTGTGAGTTCAAGGCCAGCCTGGTCTACAGAGTGAGTTCCAGGGCAGCCAGAGTTACAACAGAGAAACCCTGTCACAAAAAACAAAAGCAGAAACAAAAAGTGCATTCTGCTCTTTCAGAGGACCAAAGCACAATTCCCAATACACACATCAGCCCACAATCCTATAGCTTCAGCACCATGAGTTCCAACGTCCCTTTTCACCTCCAGGGGCACCTGGACACATGGCATTTACTCACACAGATATACACACATGTACATACATAAAAACAAAAGTAAATCTTTGTTTTTTAAAGAAAAAAAACTGAAATAAGTGACATAGTTAAACATGGAAAGAACCAAACAACTTTAGTGTACACACATTTCAAAGTGTGTGTGTGTGTGTGTGTGTGTGTAATGTATGCATAGTATAGACATATATAAATCTAACTATATGCAGGGCCTCAAATCAGATCTCAAAATTTTTCTAAGAACTAATTAATATATCCACAGTCTGTACTCTTACTACACTAGAAGTAAATAGCAAAGAAATAGCTAGATACAGCTACTTCAATCACCTAGTAATCAAGTCCATACACACTGCCCATCACTTTTAACAAGCCAGAGGGCAGACTCCTGCAGGGAAGGCCACAGCAGACACCCTGCATGCAGGCAGCAGGCAGGGGTTGGGGAGAGTGGTCACCTGGCACCGGTCTGCACCTGCGCACCCGCCCTGCCAAGGGCAAAGCGCGTGGCCCCCGGCCGCTTTAGGGGTGCAGGCACGCTGAGCCGCTGCTGAACCCCTACGCGAGCGCCTGGCTGTGGCGATGGCTGCCTGTCTCCTAGCACGCGGCCCCTCCTCGGGCTCTAGGACCTGGTGGACCCAGGATGCCAAAGGAAGCCCGACCCTGGACCACGTGTGCTCTGAAGCCAGCCCCTGGGCTGTTGCTCCTCCCCTGGCTGCGGCAGAAATTTGCTAGGGCCTTGGCCTTGAACCCCGGAATCCTCCAGACTTCTTGTTGGGGGGCTTTCACTTCAATCTGTTTTTGTGCTTGCCTTCCCTTTCAACAGAATTCATGCTGGTGGGCTTTATTTTAATTTACTTTTTATTTCTTTTCCTTTTTTTTTTTTAAGAGACAGTGGTGGAGGCGGAGAGTTTGCCTAGGAACATCCCCTGTGCAAGGTAAACAGTTCTGAAGGTCAGCGGCGACTCCCCGCTGGGCCCTCCCAAAAAGATGAACTTTCTTCTGGAGATTCTCCATGAGTGCTTCTCAAGAAAATCTGAACTGTTTAAGTCCCAACTTCTCTAGCTATTCCAATAATTGGCTGAAGCCCTACATTTTAATGATTAACAATTATAAACAACCCTAAAATAAAAGTATCAAAATTCTGGAAGCGATTTTTTAAAAAAGTGAAGTATGTACTTAGCCCCAGACTAAATAAAGAATACAAAAAATACGTATGTTTAGTATTGCAAAACATGGAAAACCGAATAACATGGTATTTAGAAAGCAGTCATGTAAAGAAGACATATATTACATAACTAAAAATTACGAATATACCCCAGTAATCAAATCAGCCATCAAACTAATCAGCACAAACTAAACACATCTATGTTGTAACATCTTTCCAAGTATCTTTTAGCTTCCCCTCTGCTGTCAGCCCCTTACCTTTATTTTCAGAATCTTTCATTCTCTGCTTCCTCCCTCTGCTGCACAAGAAAGTTCTGGCTGATTCTGCATCCCTGACTTTGGATTTGTCATTCACAGTCAGCGGTCCCAGGGGCGAAGTCCCTCAAGGCAGGAGCTCCAGGGATAGGATAATGGCATGCAGGTCAGTGTGCAGGGTTATAATTTTGCTTATGCTGGAGCGGAAGGGATGAGGATGAAGCAGACTTAAACATGACTTCTAAACCATGGCATGGAACTGGATCTGGAGCCTAGGTTTGTCCTTCTTCCTTCCCTGGAGAAGGGATCCAACTGCTTAAGTGCCTTTTCGCCTGAGGATTGGTTCATGTTGAATGCGGAGGGTCTGTGCAGCGGACCCTGTGGAAGGAACCAGCCTTTCCCACAAATGGGTTCACAGAAACTCTACATAGTAAGGAGTACGAGTGTAGGAAAAATGAAGAATGACAAACGAACAGGGTAGTTAGTTCTTTTATGGGACCCGAGGAAATGACACGCATGATCGCGCTTTAACATGACACGTGGAACACGCTTTAGAAGTAAAACGCAGGAGTGTTTTTAGTAGGGGAATTAACAATGTACATGTTAAGAAAACAGAGAGGCAAGTGGGAGAGACTGACAATGCAATGCGCCTTGTCCGTGGAAAAACCACACCAAGAAGAGAAGGAGGGAGAGACTGACAATATACATTACCAGGGAAAGGGCCACCACAGAAAGAGAGAAAATTGCTCTGGGAAGAGGTTTAAAAAGCCAAATAGTTTTTTGATATGCAGATGTTGCTCAGGCCTTCACAGGTTTCATATGTAGATGCGGTCACGCCCAGGGTGGGGGTTGGGAGTCCTTCCTCCTGCAACTTATCTTGTTTGCTAAGAAAGAACATTTGACTTAACACTGTTAGCTGAATAAGATCTCCATCTGCCCCAGAGCAGAGTGCCATGTAGGCAAAGAGGGTTTTTATTTTATAGTTTTTAGCTGCTTGGTGCATATTTATTTTGTCTCTATCTAGGCCCCCGTTGCTTCTATCTGTGACTATCAATATGAATGGGTAGCTTTACACATGCCAGGACTTAGAAACCTGCAAGATATTTTACAAAGACAATTACTTTTGAGTAAAAAATGGCCGCTTCCCCTTCTCAGCTAATTCCAGCCAGCTAAGGTATTACTAGGCCATGCAGACATAATGAAAGACTTTTGTCCCCATTACAGCAAAGGGGAGGACAGGCCACAATGGCTGGTAAGCCGAAGTTCCCCGCTGGGGAGTCGGAGATGGAGACGCCCTCCCTGAGCGCAAGGAACCGCCTGGGGACTGGGTCTTTTGTCAAGGGGAAGGAAAAACACAACTTGTTGAGCGCCTCCTCTGTGTTCAGTTCTAGGCTGTGTGATTTTACAATGCAACCTTTCCAGGTACAGATGGAGAAAGGCTTCGAAAAGAACAATTCATGCATATACTTGGCAATGTTGAGCGGACATCTTTTAATAACCTGTGGGCGAGTCTAAGCCCCAGAGACTGTCCCTTAAACCATGGTGGCTTACGCTTGTATTCGCAGCATGCCCTGGGAAGGAAGGGGATAGAAAGTTGTGGGCAGGTCTGAACTGTTTACTGAGACCTAGTCTCAAAAAAATAAAATAATAATAATAATAATAGCAATAATAATAAAATCTAAAAAAAAAAAAAAAAAGAAAGAGAGAAAGATAACACTAATTGTGTGCCTGACACTGTTTTCGTGCGTGGTACACAGCAAGGACAAGTGGTGGGATCCTGCCAGGTAGCTGCAGCCACAGTTTTGAGCCCCGTGACTGGCTCCAAAGCCCAGGATCTTGAAACCTAGGAAGAGAAGGTTGCCTTTCGCTTGTACTCTGACCTGTAGCCAGATGATTCCTGGACTTAAGTGGCCAGGACGTGTTACTCCCTACTGTCTCTTCAGCAGGCACAAATAGAGCTTTCTTTTCCTTGCCCCTCACATCTGCCAACCCATACTCCTATATGCCTCTGATGTTTATTTTGTTCTGTTTAAGACAGGGTTTTACTTTGTAGCCCAGGCTGGTCTTGAACTCATGATGCTCTTGGTATAGCCTATACCAGAATTACAGGAATGGGTCACCAAGCCCTTCTGCTTACTCTCAGTTCTGTGTCCCAGTTACATAAAAGCCCTCAGTTTCTGACCCCAAGTCCTGGGATAATCGTCTGTAAGCCTGTCTATTTCCTCTGCTGTTACTAGGCACACTGCTAAACTTAAAACCAATTTCTATTATTTGCCCACTTTGGTGTGTCCCACCTCTCTTCCTAAGTAATGCGCCTGCCTGTCGTGGAGGAATCCTTTGCAATGCTATCCATAGATAATTCAGTGGGGATAGGAGCAGCACAGCAGAGACTTTGTAGGAACGAGCCTCCTCTAGATTCCTGGCTGTTGTGTGTTATGGGGACAGAGCCTGATATGGTATCTTGCCAACCCAGCTCCCTTCATTGCCATTCAACACACAGCCTTGGCAAGACAACACACTCTGGCCACCAACCCCTGTGCCAACATTTGTTCCAGGGACTCATTTCCTAAAATATCCCAATGTGCTATCGATCTTATTCTGAGCTCCTTCATCAAGCCTTTTGCTGAGGAACAAAGAGAAGGGCTTGTCATGGAAGGGGACTTAAACCTCTCATGTTCCTGCCCTGTGCTCTGCAATAAACAGCCAATAGTTCTCTACAGTGATTTTAGACAAGCACATACATCAGAATCACCTGGAGACCTTGTTAAAACGTTGCTGAGGGCCGGGGAGGTGGCTCACATACATAGTCCTTGCCACAAAAGCATCAGGACTTGAGTTCAACCCCCAGCACCCATGTGTAGAATGTTGGGCACAGTGCTGGGAGGTGGAGACAGGGGGGGCCCTTGGAGCTTATTGGCTAGCCAGTCTAGCCACAATGGAGAGTTCCAGGTCCCTAGAGAGACCCTATCTCAAAATAAAGAGGAGTCACCTTCCTTGGGCCCTCCATTCAGCAGAATGGCTCTGATATTCACCACAGTGCTGTTGGCGGGGAACTCAGCTGCTCTTCTATAGAAACCTCAGACAGACAACTGGCAAACAAAAGAGCTTTTTGGAGAAAACAACCTGAAACTTCACCTTCTTGACACGATAATCCTAGCACTGGGGAGGAAGAGGCAAGTAGATCTTCTGAGTTCAAGACTAGCCTGGACGACTTAGTGCCTTCCAGGCAATATAATGAGACCTTGCCTCTGTCTCTGTCTCTCTTTGTCTGTCTGTCTGTCTGTCTGTCTGTCTCTCTCTCTCTCTCTCTCTCTCTCTCTCTCTCTCTCTCTCTCACACACACACACACACACAGCCCAGTAAAAGGGTGCCGAGATGGTTCAGCAGCAGTTAAAGAGTACCAGCTGCTCTTTCAGAGGACCCAGGTCCATTCCCTATAGCCACATGGCAGCTCACAACCACCTGTATGTAACTGCTCAGGCACCAAGCATGCATATGCTACACAGACATACATGCAGACAACACACCCATCCACATAAAATAAAAAAAGTAAAAATTTAAAGCCCAGTAGGAAATTTACTTGTTGTTTTTGAACAAGGGTCTCTCTGTACCTCTGAATAGCCTGGACTTGAACTCACAGAGATCCACCCACTTCTACTTCCAAATGCTAGGATAAATCTTGAATTTGTGCTTATGTTATGATTGGAGCAGTGGGTGGGTATTGTTAGTGTTTTTATTCAGCTAGGACAGAGATGGAAAAGTGGCCTGGCACTTTTCTCTCCCTTGCAAGCACTATTCCAAATACTGGAAGAGTATATTTAAAAGGGGGAAGTTGTGTGTGTATGTAACTCAGGAGTCCAGTGCCTGTCTAGCATTCACATAGGCATGATCCTCACTCAGCACTCTAACTGGGGGAAGGGGTGCACCTATAATCCCAGCCCAAGGTGGGCGGCGCGCGATGCCCAGCTCCTGGCCGGGAAAGGAGACTTGGTCAGATGGCAGCAGGGGACCCAGGGGCTCTGCATGTGGGAGGCGGTGTGAGAGGCCAGTTAGGGTTCCCGCCGAGCCGGCCTGGTGCACCGGGTTCTCCCTGGTGCGATGGGAAGCGCTGTGGCCAGCCTTGGCCTCCTCCGGCCCGGTTAAGTCGCGCAGCGGGCGGCCGGCTGCTTGAGCCGGGGCACGTACAAGCTCGCATGGGCACAGGCAGGCGGAGGCGCCGGCGCCGAAGGGACCCGAGCTCTCGACTGTCCCGCTCCCGGCCCGACCACCCTGCCGGGCTCCTCTCCGCCCTCGACACCCCGCGGCCCCTCACCCGCGCTGGCCTTAAGGTTCTCCCGCAAGAAGTGGCCGCTGGAGAGATGCTGGAGGCCAAAGTTCTGGGCGATCCTCTGACAGACGGTGCCCTTGCCCGAGCCGGGCGGCCCGAGGATGACCGCACGCTGGAGTTTGGAAGCCATGGTCCTGGCGGGGAGGGGGCGGCCAGGACGACAGCCCCTGCCTCCGCACACTCCGCACACGGGGACTCGCCAGCCACCCCTACCGGGGGAAAAGGGAGAGGCTTTTAAGGCGGCCCCGCCCCTCGGCCCCGCCCTCGAAATTCCTCGCCCGGGGCCCCCGCTGGTGCTGCGCTGCGGGGGTCCCCGCCCTGCGTGTCGGCCCTCCGGGGTCAGAGGTCAGTCAGACCCACCCGAGTCCTTTCTTGCAACCTGGTCTAGCCGCGCGATCCCGGGGAGCCCCTGCCCGTCCTCGCACGTGCACAGATCGGGAGCCGCTCCTCAGTGATCCTCGGGTCCCTAGAGTGGCAGCCGCTCGCAACGGGAGGGGCCCACCTCCGCCCGGGGCGGCCGGAGAAACTCACACCTCGGCGGGAAGGAGCCCGGCCACACTCAGCCCAGATCCCCCTGGCGGCGCCGCCTCTGCCCGCCCAGCCGTGGAGGGCTCGCTTCTTAAGTAAGCTGGAGCAGGCTCCACACCAACGCCGCCAGGCCCCCCTCCCCCCCCCCCCTCCGGGCGTGTCCGGGGCGGGGTTGAAGTTGCTGGGGCGATCGGAGATGTTGACGCCCTGGGCGCAAGGAACCGCCTGGGGACTGGGTCTATTGTCAAGGGGAAGGAAAAACACAACTTGTTGAGCGCCTCCTCTGTGTTCAGTTCTAGGCTGTGTGATTTTACAATGCAACCTTTCCAGGTACAGATGGAGAAAGGCTTCGAAAAGAACAATTAATGCATATACTTGGCAATGTTGAGCGGACATCTTTTAATAACCTGTGGGCGAGTCTAACCCCAGAGACTGTCCCTTAAACCACGGTGGCTTACGCTTGTATTCGCAGCATGCCCTGGGAAGGAAGGGGATAGAAAGTTGTGGGCAGGTCTGAACTGTTTACTGAGACCTAGTCTCAAAAAAATAAAATAATAATAATAATAATAGCAATAATAATAAAATCTAAAAAAAAAAAAAAAGAAAGAGAGAAAGATAACACTAATTGTGTGCCTGACACTGTTTTCGTGCGTGGTACACAGCAAGGACAAGTGGTGGGATCCTGCCAGGTAGCTGCAGCCACAGTTTTGAGCCCCGTGACTGGCTCCAAAGCCCAGGATCTTGAAACCTAGGAAGAGAAGGTTGCCTTTCGCTTGTACTCTGACCTGTAGCCAGATGATTCCTGGACTTAAGTGGCCAGGACGTGTTACTCCCTACTGTCTCTTCAGCAGGCACAAATAGAGCTTTCTTTTCCTTGCCCCTCACATCTGCCAACCCATACTCCTATATGCCTCTGATGTTTATTTTGTTCTGTTTAAGACAGGGTTTTACTTTGTAGCCCAGGCTGGTCTTGAACTCATGATGCTCTTGGTATAGCCTATACCAGAATTACAGGAATGGGTCACCAAGCCCTTCTGCTTACTCTCAGTTCTGTGTCCCAGTTACATAAAAGCCCTCAGTTTCTGACCCCAAGTCCTGGGATAATCGTCTGTAAGCCTGTCTATTTCCTCTGCTGTTACTAGGCACACTGCTAAACTTAAAACCAATTTCTATTATTTGCCCACTTTGGTGTGTCCCACCTCTCTTCCTAAGTAATGCGCCTGCCTGTCGTGGAGGAATCCTTTGCAATGCTATCCATAGATAATTCAGTGGGGATAGGAGCAGCACAGCAGAGACTTTGTAGGAACGAGCCTCCTCTAGATTCCTGGCTGTTGTGTGTTATGGGGACAGAGCCTGATATGGTATCTTGCCAACCCAGCTCCCTTCATTGCCATTCAACACACAGCCTTGGCAAGACAACACACTCTGGCCACCAACCCCTGTGCCAACATTTGTTCCAGGGACTCATTTCCTAAAATATCCCAATGTGCTATCGATCTTATTCTGAGCTCCTTCATCAAGCCTTTTGCTGAGGAACAAAGAGAAGGGCTTGTCATGGAAGGGGACTTAAACCTCTCATGTTCCTGCCCTGTGCTCTGCAATAAACAGCCAATAGTTCTCTACAGTGATTTTAGACAAGCACATACATCAGAATCACCTGGAGACCTTGTTAAAACGTTGCTGAGGGCCGGGGAGGTGGCTCACATACATAGTCCTTGCCACAAAAGCATCAGGACTTGAGTTCAACCCCCAGCACCCATGTGTAGAATGTTGGGCACAGTGCTGGGAGGTGGAGACAGGGGGGGCCCTTGGAGCTTATTGGCTAGCCAGTCTAGCCACAATGGAGAGTTCCAGGTCCCTAGAGAGACCCTATCTCAAAATAAAGAGGAGTCACCTTCCTTGGGCCCTCCATTCAGCAGAATGGCTCTGATATTCACCACAGTGCTGTTGGCGGGGAACTCAGCTGCTCTTCTATAGAAACCTCAGACAGACAACTGGCAAACAAAAGAGCTTTTTGGAGAAAACAACCTGAAACTTCACCTTCTTGACACGATAATCCTAGCACTGGGGAGGAAGAGGCAAGTAGATCTTCTGAGTTCAAGACTAGCCTGGACGACTTAGTGCCTTCCAGGCAATATAATGAGACCTTGCCTCTGTCTCTGTCTCTCTTTGTCTGTCTGTCTGTCTGTCTGTCTGTCTGTCTCTCTCTCTCTCTCTCTCTCTCTCTCTCTCTCTCTCACACACACACACACACACACACAGCCCAGTAAAAGGGTGCCGAGATGGTTCAGCAGCAGTTAAAGAGTACCAGCTGCTCTTTCAGAGGACCCAGGTCCATTCCCTATAGCCACATGGCAGCTCACAACCACCTGTATGTAACTGCTCAGGCACCAAGCATGCATATGCTACACAGACATACATGCAGACAACACACCCATCCACATAAAATAAAAAAAGTAAAAATTTAAAGCCCAGTAGGAAATTTACTTGTTGTTTTTGAACAAGGGTCTCTCTGTACCTCTGAATAGCCTGGACTTGAACTCACAGAGATCCACCCACTTCTACTTCCAAATGCTAGGATAAATCTTGAATTTGTGCTTATGTTATGATTGGAGCAGTGGGTGGGTATTGTTAGTGTTTTTATTCAGCTAGGACAGAGATGGAAAAGTGGCCTGGCACTTTTCTCTCCCTTGCAAGCACTATTCCAAATACTGGAAGAGTATATTTAAAAGGGGGAAGTTGTGTGTGTATGTAACTCAGGAGTCCAGTGCCTGTCTAGCATTCACATAGGCATGATCCTCACTCAGCACTCTAACTGGGGGAAGGGGTGCACCTATAATCCCAGCCCAAGGTGGGCGGCACGCGATGCCCAGCTCCTGGCCGGGAAAGGAGACTTGGTCAGATGGCAGCAGGGGACCCAGGGGCTCTGCATGTGGGAGGCGGTGTGAGAGGCCAGTTAGGGTTCCCGCCGAGCCGGCCTGGTGCACCGGGTTCTCCCTGGTGCGATGGGAAGCGCTGTGGCCAGCCTTGGCCTCCTCCGGCCCGGTTAAGTCGCGCAGCGGGCGGCCGGCTGCTTGAGCCGGGGCACGTACAAGCTCGCATGGGCACAGGCAGGCGGAGGCGCCGGCGCCGAAGGGACCCGAGCTCTCGACTGTCCCGCTCCCGGCCCGACCACCCTGCCGGGCTCCTCTCCGCCCTCGACACCCCGCGGCCCCTCACCCGCGCTGGCCTTAAGGTTCTCCCGCAAGAAGTGGCCGCTGGAGAGATGCTGGAGGCCAAAGTTCTGGGCGATCCTCTGACAGACGGTGCCCTTGCCCGAGCCCGGCGGCCCGAGGATGACCGCACGCTGGAGTTTGGAAGCCATGGTCCTGGCGGGGAGGGGGCGGCCAGGACGACAGCCCCTGCCTCCGCACACTCCGCACACGGGGACTCGCCAGCCACCCCTACCGGGGGAAAAGGGAGAGGCTTTTAAGGCGGCCCCGCCCCTCGGCCCCGCCCTCCGAAATTCCTCGCCCGGGGCCCCCGCTGGTGCTGCGCTGCGGGGGTCCCCGCCCTGCGTGTCGGCCCTCCGGGGTCAGAGGTCAGTCAGACCCACCCGAGTCCTTTCTTGCAACCTGGTCTAGCCGCGCGATCCCGGGGAGCCCCTGCCCGTCCTCGCACGTGCACAGATCGGGAGCCGCTCCTCAGTGATCCTCGGGTCCCTAGAGTGGCAGCCGCTCGCAACGGGAGGGGCCCACCTCCGCCCGGGGCGGCCGGAGAAACTCACACCTCGGCGGGAAGGAGCCCGGCCACACTCAGCCCAGATCCCCCTGGCGGCGCCGCCTCTGCCCGCCCAGCCGTGGAGGGCTCGCTTCTTAAGTAAGCTGGAGCAGGCTCCACACCAACGCCGCCAGGCCCCCTCTCCCCCCCCCCCCCCCGGGCGTGTCCGGGGCGGGGTTGAAGTTGCTGGGGCGATCGGAGATGTTGACGCCCTGGGCGCAAGGAACCGCCTGGGGACTGGGTCTATTGTCAAGGGGAAGGAAAAACACAACTTGTTGAGCGCCTCCTCTGTGTTCAGTTCTAGGCTGTGTGATTTTACAATGCAACCTTTCCAGGTACAGATGGAGAAAGGCTTCGAAAAGAACAATTAATGCATATACTTGGCAATGTTGAGCGGACATCTTTTAATAACCTGTGGGCGAGTCTAACCCCCAGAGACTGTCCCTTAAACCACGGTGGCTTACGCTTGTATTCGCAGCATGCCCTGGGAAGGAAGGGGATAGAAAGTTGTGGGCAGGTCTGAACTGTTTACTGAGACCTAGTCTCAAAAAAAATAAAATAATAATAATAATAATAATAATAATAATAATAATAATAGCAATAATAATAAAATCTAAAAAAAAAAAAAAGAAAGAGAGAAAGATAACACTAATTGTGTGCCTGACACTGTTTTCGTGCGTGGTACACAGCAAGGACAAGTGGTGGGATCCTGCCAGGTAGCTGCAGCCACAGTTTTGAGCCCCGTGACTGGCTCCAAAGCCCAGGATCTTGAAACCTAGGAAGAGAAGGTTGCCTTTCGCTTGTACTCTGACCTGTAGCCAGATGATTCCAGGACTTAAGTGGCCAGGACGTGTTACTCCCTACTGTCTCTTCAGCAGGCACAAATAGAGCTTTCTTTTCCTTGCCCCTCACATCTGCCAACCCATACTCCTATATGCCTCTGATGTTTATTTTGTTCTGTTTAAGACAGGGTTTTACTTTGTAGCCCAGGCTGGTCTTGAACTCATGATGCTCTTGGTATAGCCTATACCAGAATTACAGGAATGGGTCACCAAGCCCTTCTGCTTACTCTCAGTTCTGTGTCCCAGTTACATAAAAGCCCTCAGTTTCTGACCCCAAGTCCTGGGATAATCGTCTGTAAGCCTGTCTATTTCCTCTGCTGTTACTAGGCACACTGCTAAACTTAAAACCAATTTCTATTATTTGCCCACTTTGGTGTGTCCCACCTCTCTTCCTAAGTAATGCGCCTGCCTGTCGTGGAGGAATCCTTTGCAATGCTATCCATAGATAATTCAGTGGGGATAGGAGCAGCACAGCAGAGACTTTGTAGGAACGAGCCTCCTCTAGATTCCTGGCTGTTGTGTGTTATGGGGACAGAGCCTGATATGGTATCTTGCCAACCCAGCTCCCTTCATTGCCATTCAACACACAGCCTTGGCAAGACAACACACTCTGGCCACCAACCCCTGTGCCAACATTTGTTCCAGGGACTCATTTCCTAAAATATCCCAATGTGCTATCGATCTTATTCTGAGCTCCTTCATCAAGCCTTTTGCTGAGGAACAAAGAGAAGGGCTTGTCATGGAAGGGGACTTAAACCTCTCATGTTCCTGCCCTGTGCTCTGCAATAAACAGCCAATAGTTCTCTACAGTGATTTTAGACAAGCACATACATCAGAATCACCTGGAGACCTTGTTAAAACGTTGCTGAGGGCCGGGGAGGTGGCTCACATACATAGTCCTTGCCACAAAAGCATCAGGACTTGAGTTCAACCCCCAGCACCCATGTGTAGAATGTTGGGCACAGTGCTGGGAGGTGGAGACAGGGGGGGCCCTTGGAGCTTATTGGCTAGCCAGTCTAGCCACAATGGAGAGTTCCAGGTCCCTAGAGAGACCCTATCTCAAAATAAAGAGGAGTCACCTTCCTTGGGCCCTCCATTCAGCAGAATGGCTCTGATATTCACCACAGTGCTGTTGGCGGGGAACTCAGCTGCTCTTCTATAGAAACCTCAGACAGACAACTGGCAAACAAAAGAGCTTTTTGGAGAAAACAACCTGAAACTTCACCTTCTTGACACGATAATCCTAGCACTGGGGAGGAAGAGGCAAGTAGATCTTCTGAGTTCAAGACTAGCCTGGACGACTTAGTGCCTTCCAGGCAATATAATGAGACCTTGCCTCTGTCTCTGTCTCTCTTTGTCTGTCTGTCTGTCTGTCTGTCTGTCTCTCTCTCTCTCTCTCTCTCTCTCACACACACACACACACACACAGCCCAGTAAAAGGGTGCCGAGATGGTTCAGCAGCAGTTAAAGAGTACCAGCTGCTCTTTCAGAGGACCCAGGTCCATTCCCTATAGCCACATGGCAGCTCACAACCACCTGTATGTAACTGCTCAGGCACCAAGCATGCATATGCTACACAGACATACATGCAGACAACACACCCATCCACATAAAATAAAAAAAGTAAAAATTTAAAGCCCAGTAGGAAATTTACTTGTTGTTTTTGAACAAGGGTCTCTCTGTACCTCTGAATAGCCTGGACTTGAACTCACAGAGATCCACCCACTTCTACTTCCAAATGCTAGGATAAATCTTGAATTTGTGCTTATGTTATGATTGGAGCAGTGGGTGGGTATTGTTAGTGTTTTTATTCAGCTAGGACAGAGATGGAAAAGTGGCCTGGCACTTTTCTCTCCCTTGCAAGCACTATTCCAAATACTGGAAGAGTATATTTAAAAGGGGGAAGTTGTGTGTGTATGTAACTCAGGAGTCCAGTGCCTGTCTAGCATTCACATAGGCATGATCCTCACTCAGCACTCTAACTGGGGGAAGGGGTGCACCTATAATCCCAGCCCAAGGTGGGCGGCACGCGATGCCCAGCTCCTGGCCGGGAAAGGAGACTTGGTCAGATGGCAGCAGGGGACCCAGGGGCTCTGCATGTGGGAGGCGGTGTGAGAGGCCAGTTAGGGTTCCCGCCGAGCCGGCCTGGTGCACCGGGTTCTCCCTGGTGCGATGGGAAGCGCTGTGGCCAGCCTTGGCCTCCTCCGGCCCGGTTAAGTCGCGCAGCGGGCGGCCGGCTGCTTGAGCCGGGGCACGTACAAGCTCGCATGGGCACAGGCAGGCGGAGGCGCCGGCGCCGAAGGGACCCGAGCTCTCGACTGTCCCGCTCCCGGCCCGACCACCCTGCCGGGCTCCTCTCCGCCCTCGACACCCCGCGGCCCCTCACCCGCGCTGGCCTTAAGGTTCTCCCGCAAGAAGTGGCCGCTGGAGAGATGCTGGAGGCCAAAGTTCTGGGCGATCCTCTGACAGACGGTGCCCTTGCCCGAGCCCGGCGGCCCGAGGATGACCGCACGCTGGAGTTTGGAAGCCATGGTCCTGGCGGGGAGGGGGCGGCCAGGACGACAGCCCCTGCCTCCGCACACTCCGCACACGGGGACTCGCCAGCCACCCCTACCGGGGGAAAAGGGAGAGGCTTTTAAGGCGGCCCCGCCCCTCGGCCCCCCTCCGAAATTCCTCGCCCGGGGCCCCCGCTGGTGCTGCGCTGCGGGGGTCCCCGCCCTGCGTGTCGGCCCTCCGGGGTCAGAGGTCAGTCAGACCCACCCGAGTCCTTTCTTGCAACCTGGTCTAGCCGCGCGATCCCGGGGAGCCCCTGCCCGTCCTCGCACGTGCACAGATCGGAGCCGCTCCTCAGTGATCCTCGGGTCCCTAGAGTGGCAGCCGCTCGCAACGGGAGGGGCCCACCTCCGCCCGGGGCGGCCGGAGAAACTCACACCTCGGCGGGAAGGAGCCCGGCCACACTCAGCCCAGATCCCCCTGGCGGCGCCGCCTCTGCCCGCCCAGCCGTGGAGGGCTCGCTTCTTAAGTAAGCTGGAGCAGGCTCCACACCAACGCCGCCAGGCCCCCTTCCCCCCACCACCCCCCCGGGCGTGTCCGGGGCGGGGTTGAAGTTGCTGGGGCGATCTGAGATGTTGACGCCCTGGGCGCAAGGAACCGCCTGGGGACTGGGTCTATTGTCAAGGGGAAGGAAAAACACAACTTGTTGAGCGCCTCCTCTGTGTTCAGTTCTAGGCTGTGTGATTTTACAATGCAACCTTTCCAGGTACAGATGGAGAAAGGCTTCGAAAAGAACAATTAATGCATATACTTGGCAATGTTGAGCGGACATCTTTTAATAACCTGTGGGCGAGTCTAACCCCCAGAGACTGTCCCTTAAACCACGGTGGCTTACGCTTGTATTCGCAGCATGCCCTGGGAAGGAAGGGGATAGAAAGTTGTGGGCAGGTCTGAACTGTTTACTGAGACCTAGTCTCAAAAAAATAAAATAATAAAATAATAATAATAATAATAGCAATAATAATAAAATCTAAAAACACAAAAAAAAGAAAGAGAGAAAGATAACACTAATTGTGTGCCTGACACTGTTTTCGTGCGTGGTACACAGCAAGGACAAGTGGTGGGATCCTGCCAGGTAGCTGCAGCCACAGTTTTGAGCCCCGTGACTGGCTCCAAAGCCCAGGATCTTGAAACCTAGGAAGAGAAGGTTGCCTTTCGCTTGTACTCTGACCTGTAGCCAGATGATTCCAGGACTTAAGTGGCCAGGACGTGTTACTCCCTACTGTCTCTTCAGCAGGCACAAATAGAGCTTTCTTTTCCTTGCCCCTCACATCTGCCAACCCATACTCCTATATGCCTCTGATGTTTATTTTGTTCTGTTTAAGACAGGGTTTTACTTTGTAGCCCAGGCTGGTCTTGAACTCATGATGCTCTTGGTATAGCCTATACCAGAATTACAGGAATGGGTCACCAAGCCCTTCTGCTTACTCTCAGTTCTGTGTCCCAGTTACATAAAAGCCCTCAGTTTCTGACCCCAAGTCCTGGGATAATCGTCTGTAAGCCTGTCTATTTCCTCTGCTGTTACTAGGCACACTGCTAAACTTAAAACCAATTTCTATTATTTGCCCACTTTGGTGTGTCCCACCTCTCTTCCTAAGTAATGCGCCTGCCTGTCGTGGAGGAATCCTTTGCAATGCTATCCATAGATAATTCAGTGGGGATAGGAGCAGCACAGCAGAGACTTTGTAGGAACGAGCCTCCTCTAGATTCCTGGCTGTTGTGTGTTATGGGGACAGAGCCTGATATGGTATCTTGCCAACCCAGCTCCCTTCATTGCCATTCAACACACAGCCTTGGCAAGGACAACACCACTCTGGCCACCAACCCCTGTGCCAACATTTGTTCCAGGG
>JAMJFZ010004083.1:0-37500 GCA_026225945.1 Cricetomys ansorgei
GCATTTTCAGGTGGAAGAGCAATTTATAAAAGTGCAGCATGTGTGCCTTTGTCCCATGCTTGCTCCTCTTCTTCCTCATGTCTCTGTATTCATTCACTGACTTGTGTGCTCACGTCCGTGTGACGGCGCGCGTGTGGAGGTCACACAACAACCTTAGGTCTTGTCCTTGTCTTCCACATACATCCTGTGAGACAGGTCTCCTTGCTCTTCACTTCCACGTGTGTCAGACTCTCTGGCCCACGGACTTCTGGGGATTCTTGTGTTTCTGCCTCCCATCTTGTCTCAGGAGGCCAGGGATTACAGACACTTGCTGTGGTCCTGAGCGTTCTATGAGTTCTGGAGAGTCCAACTCAGGTCCTAATGCTCGTGGGCCAAGTGCTTTACCCACTGAGTCATCTCCCCGGCCCCTGTTTATCACATTCAATTATTATTATTTTTTTACAGTAAATCTGATGTCCTTATAAAAGTGCCTCTGGGTACAATGTGTTTCTTCTGCCATAAAGCCTTTTACATGACTATTGTTTCAGATGCTTAGATTGGATGTGTGTCTTCCAAAGGTCTCTGTGTTAAAGGCTTGGTCCCAGATGATGCTACTGGGAGATGGTGGGTCTTTTAACAGACGGGTCCAGTGGGAGGTCTTTAGGTCATTGGGGGGTGTCCTCAAAAGAGATTATGTCTCAAACAGATAACAATAAGGTAGAGAGGGACAGAGGAAGACACTGACCGTAACCTCTGGCCTCCTCTCTTCTCCCTAACCCTGAGCTTTTTCCTGCTCCAAGCCACCACTGCTGAACTGCCTTGTCGCAGGCTCCAAGCAGCCGAGCCAACTCACCGTGGGTGAAAATCCCCCAAAACCTTGAGCTAAATATTTTTTTCTCTTTGTAAGATTATTTCAGATGCTCGTCACAGTGACAAAAGGCTGATGAGCACACTAGCAAGCTCTGCTCTTGTGTGCAGCTGTCGCCTGGAAACAGTGTGCTCCTTTGGACTTTGCTTCCATGATCTGTCAGGTGAGACCAGACCGGTGGGAACATCAGAGCTAGTTATTCTCCCACTGAGGTGACACCTTGTATGTTAGCCAAAGTCTTATAAATCATAAACTTTTTCACTCTGGCCTGAGGGAAAACGCCTTCCTCTCAGTTCTTCATGAATTCCAGTTACAGATATCTCTGTTCCTTTTAGTGGCTCTTCACCTGCCCTTGGGAAATACTTTCACATGCACACATTGATCAATATTTAGCCAGGTACTCAAGGAAGATCCTCTGAAAACCTCTGGAATAGTGTCTCTGTAAAACTTTCTTCTGTGAGGACTGGAGAGATGGCTAAGCAGTTAGGAGCACACATTGCTCTTCCAGGGGACCTGTTCAGCTCCTAGCACTCATGGGGAGATGGCCAAGCAGTTAGGAGCACACAGTGCTCTTCCAGGGGACCTGTTCAGCTCCTAGCACTCATGGGGAGATGGCCAAGCAGTTAGGAGCACATAGTGCTCTTCCAGGGGACCTGTTCAGCTCCTAGCACTCATGGGGAGATGGCCAAGCAGTTAGGAGCACACACTGCTCTTCCAGGGGACCTGTTCAGCTCCTAGCACTCAAGTCAGGTGGTTCATAACTGCCTGTAACTCCAGCTCCAGGGGTTTCTGCGCCGCTCTGACTTCCATGGACATTTTCTCACACCACACACACTGATTGATTGTATAACACACACACACACACAGATACACAGAGAAAGACAGAAATATACATATATGTGTGTGTGTGTGTGTATACACACAAATATATATTATCTATCTAGAGAAAAATACGTATGTATATACATGTATATGTGTGTATATATATGTATGTATAATATGTGTGTGTGTGTGTGCATTGCGATTTTGAGACACAGTTTCTCTGTGTGATAGCCCTGGCTATCCTAGCACTCACTTTGTAGACCAGGCCGGGCTCAAACTCATAGATCTTCCTCCTCTGTCTCCCAAGTGCTGAGACTAAAGGTATGCACCACTAAGCCCAGCTGAAATAGATATAAAAGAACAAAACAAACAAAAACCTCTACTCAGCCAGGCTTAGTGGTGCACATCTTTAATCCCAGCACTTGGGAGCCAGAGGAGGAAGATCTCTGAGTTCAAGGCCAGCCTGGTCTACAGAGCGAGCTCTAGCAGTCAGGGCTACACAGAGAAACCCTGTCTGGAAAAGACTAATTAATTAAGTAAGTAAGTAAGTAACTTAGGAAAAAAACTCTATCTGACACTCCATCCTGTAAACTTTGTTCTTTGATCTTTACAGATTCTAAGCTTCATCTCTTTAATCCAAGGAGACTCTGGTCATGTTTGGCTCCTCTTGCTGCGTTATGCCATTTAAACTGTCTCCATACACACACAGTGGGAACAAGAACAGTACAAACAGTCCACATAGCCAGGATGGTTAACATGGTTAAGACTATGCAGGTGGCTTCAGAAAAGGGGTTGTCAAGGGCTGCGGCAGCTGGTCATGGGCTAGTCCTAGAGAAGGAAGATGGGCGTCTCCCGAGCCAGCAAGCAGCTCAGAAGAGGTTGTCTCTGGTGTGCTGTGAGGTGAGACGGCAAACGGCAAGAGGGGAAACAGGTGAACAGGGGACTGAGATAGCGTCAGGAAGAGGAGAGGTCACGGAAAAGGAGCCGAAAGGAAAGGACGGCTCTGAACTAGACAGACAGGGAGCAGAGAGGGTGTTCTAAGAAAATGGTCTGGAGAGATGCTAAGGCGTGACAAAACAGAAGGTGAATGAGAGCCACTGAGGTAGCTCAGGGTTGAAAAGGTGCTGCTGCCAAGCGGGGGTGACCTGAGTTTGATCCCCAGGACCCGTGGGAGGTGAGAGCCAACCCCTGGATGTTGTCTTCCGCCCTCCGCACACATCCGGCACGCGCGCGCACTCAAAGTAAATATTAAAAAAGCAAAAGAGAGAGACGAGTGAAGGCGGTCACGTGTGGAGACGTTCCCAGGGGAAGGTCCGTGGAACTCAGCACTGCGTTTGAAGTGGCCTTGGAGGAGAATGGAGAGTGGGTGTTAACTCAGAACTCTGTCTTTTCGAGAGACGCCTTTCTAATAGTCCCAGTGGTGTCTCCTGTAGTGGACGGTGACCGATTATGTTGTTCAGGAAAAGTGAAGACTGGGCTAGCTGACTGGCGTCTTCCCCTTATCTCATCAGCGCCCTCTGCCTACTGAGTGGAGCTGCCCACTGCGGGTGGGGCCTCTCTCCCAGCTGCTGTACCAACAGTCTTTAGAAATGCCGGTGACGCCTCCGCAGGTGAGCTTACTAGCGTAGGCACCTCTCCATCCAAACAAGTTGACGACTAAATTAGTCATCACACTATTTGATGTTCAAACCAACCTTGGAAACAAGTGTTCCCTGTTTTACAGATGATGTCCTGAGACCCAGATTAAATATTTTCTGCATTCCTGAAAGCAAGGCACAAGACAAATACTTCTGCGTAGGGTACTTATTTTTGTTTATATCTTGAGACAGGGTGTCACTACATAGCCTGGCTAGCCTAGCCCAGGTTGGCCTTGAATCCACACAGACTTCCTTGCCTCTGCCTCCCCAGTGTTAGGATTAAAGACTTACATAGCCATGCCTGGCCTGAGTAAGGTTTTTAATTGAAAAAAAATAATCTCAGGGAACAGAATAGGAGAAGAAGACAAAGGGAACGAATGGGAAAGAAACAATATCAACAGCAGACTATGTGGTGAGGTGAACAGCAAGCACTGTAAAACACTGGCTGCTTCATCCCATGCAACCTTCTGAACATAATCTGTCCAAGGATGACGGGAGAGATGCTTACCCATCAGCCACCTTAGTCTACGCCCCATGCGTATAAAGTTCCATACTTCCATGCTGCAGGTGACAGCTAAGTGGAGTCCTACAGGCTGCACAAAGTCCCAGACACAAAGCAAGGGCACGTCGTTCAGATGCTGTCAGAATACCGGACATGGAAGTGTGGAATTGGTCTCTACTTAAGTCACCATGGAGAGAGGCAATGCTGAGAGGCTCAGAGGTGCTCAGGGCAATATCACCAGCTGGGCTGTGAACAGAAAGCCTGTGGGAGCCTGGGTCAGGAACATGTGTCCTTGTTGGGTTTTCGGTTTTGGTTTTGGTTTAACAAAGCTGCTTTTAATAGTTTGAGATGTGTCCTGGAGAAATACCAAACCCAGAGCATGTTAGGGTTCTCTAAGAGGAACAGAACTGACAGAATGAGTGACATACTAAGAAAAGAGTTACAGCCAGGATAACGCTCAGCTTCAATCCCAGCGCTCCTCTCCATCCTCCGCTGTTTATACTCTCTGCGCCCTCCCTTTCTCAGTGTCTGCTGGCTGAACACCCAACATCATGTATCCACAGCAACCTGGCCAGCTGGGAGTCTCTCCATTATTTACCTCCTCAGGAGGAAGCGTCTCCACCCCAGATGCTTTCCACACTTGGTACTAATCTATGGGGATGAACGTCAATATTTAGACAGCAGCTCGATTCCACGTCCATTTAGCACATTCTTCCCTATGGATCGGTACCTCCTCAGCCACACCCATTTCTCGCTCAGCTGCCTGCTCCCACTCTGATCCTTCTTTGATTATCCGCAGACTGGCCCATCCCCTTCCCCAGCTCCTTGATGAGTGTCTCCTGCCTGATACGCTGTTTTACATTTCTCAGATGTTTCCGACAACCTGAGTTTTGAACACAGACAGAACTTGTTTGAAAACCACTTCTGCCTCTTCCAGGTCTGGGGCTCTGGCCCCTGACTGGCCTGATCAATGATGTGAGAGTAGACCCTGTTCTCAGGCTTGCAAACACCCCCAGGACATGTTGGCTGTCCTGCAGCTCCTATCAAAGTACAGTTTATTCTTGGTTTGCAGGAGTGGTTTCACTGAGCACCAGGATATTTCTGGGTGAATAATTTAGAGCCATCATTCCCTTTACTTTCCGTCAATAAGCCTTGGAGTCAGGTATTCTAGATGTAGATCAGTGAAGTAGTCAGGTGACAGCCCTGCTTGTTAGGAGTTGACATTCTAGCTATGAGCTATCAGACAGTTCATACACAGTAAATGAATGAATTAGAGTTGATAAGTTCTATAGGAAAAATAAATTGGGACATCGTATTAGAAAGTGGCCTGGGAGCTGGGTATTGGTGGCACACACCTTTAATCCCAGCACTTGGAAGGCAGAGGCAGGTGGACCTCTGTGAGTTCAAGACCAGCCTGGTCTACAGAGTGAGTTCCAGGACAGCCAGGGTTACAACAGAGAAACTCTGTCTTGAAAAAAAAAAAGAAAGAAAGAAAGAAAGAAAGAAAGAAAGAAAGAGAGAGAGAAAGAAAGAAAGAGAGAAAGAAAGAAAGGGAAAAGAAAGTGGCTGGGAGACAGGCAGCACAGAGGGGGAATCTGGATATCTGGAGGAGGTTGAAGCTGAGCATGAAAGGTGGAAGTACATGTCAGCTACTACTGCCATCTAACGAGCTGTCCTGCAATGTGCAGTGCTGACTCAGCAGGCATTCCTGACCCCCATCCTAATTTCATTTCTGTTACTGTAACAAACACCCTGACGAAAAGTGAGTCTGGGGAGAAAAGGGTTTATTTGGCTTACAATTCCAGGTTGCAGTCCATCACGTGGGGAAGTCAAGGCAGGAATTCCAGCAGCCAGTCATATCACATCCATTGTCAAGAGCAAGAGCAAAGAGAGAACAAACAAAAATCTTGCTTCAGCTAGCTTTTCCCTCTCTTCCATGGCTCAGGACACCCTGCCTAGGAAATGGTGCTGCCCATGGTGGGCTGGGTCCTCTCCCTCCACCTTTACACAGGTTCATGAGATTAAACTCAGGTCATCCAGTACTTATACCCACTAAGCTATTTCACTGTTCTTTAAAGACCCTCTTAAGCTCATGAGAAACAAGGTACAGCAAAGGAGAAAATATTTGCAAAAGCTAACGTCTAATAATCCAGAATATACGCTCTCAAAAGTTCAACATTTGGCTAAACAAACAGAGCAATAAAAAACTAATCAAAAGGTACAAACAGGGGCTGGAGAGATGCCGTGGAGGTTAAAAACGTGAATTGCTCTTCCAGAGGACCTGAGTTTGAGTCCCAGGACCAAAAAGTTGCCCTCTAGCCTGTATGTGTGTGCAGTGGCACAGACATGGTGGGAAGGGCCATATGAACTAATAATAAACATTTTAAAAGAGTTATTGTACTTTAGATTCATTTTAATTTTTAATGAGTACAAGTTTTTAATATTGATAAAATTAAAATTAATTAACTTATTCTTTTAAAGATTGTGCTTTAGTAACATCTAAGATATATTTGCCTAAGGAACACTGACTCTTTTGCCTGAGTTGTCTTCTGAGAATTTTATAGATATGTGATTTCCAAGGTTCTGGAATTTTATAATTTAAATGACTAGTTATAAGCTGCCTGTAGTTCCATCACTTCAGAGGCAGAGTTGGGAGGATAGCCTAGGCTACATAGTGAGTTCCAGGCCAGCAAAGGCTACACAGCAAAACTATCTCAAAATTTCTTTTTAAAAAGATATTACTTCTTCATTTTAAATTTGTTTTATTTATATCAGTGTTCTGTATGCATGTACACTTGCATGCCAGAAGAGGGCATCTGATCTCATTATAGATGGTTGTGAGCCACCACGCGGGTGCTGGGAATTGAATCCAGGACCTCTGGAAGAGCAGTCCTTGCGCTTAACCACTGAGCCATCTCTCCAGCCCAAGATATTACTTCTAACAGCTTCCCTTTCAGCACGCATCCTGCCTCCTGTGAAGACGATTGTGCCGTCACAAGTGAAAACAGCTCCACTGCTCCCTTCTCTTTCTTTTTCATGTCAGCCTGCTCTTCGTTTCTTTGATCTTTCCCTACAAGATTTAATTTTCTCTCTGAAAACGTATTCATCAGGCTATCTGGGTCTTTCTCTTTTGCTGTGTGCTTGACTAAAATGAACGTACTCTCTAAATTACTCCAGATTAACAGCTCTGTTTTTTTGTTTGTTTTAAAAACTTTCATCGTTTCTTTTTCAACAGTACAGTTACATTTGCATTGCGTTTCACCTGAAACATCTGTTAGCCAGATTGACACTTGAGGAGAGGAGAGGGGATCTGGCCTGAGCCTCAGCAGAGGGAAGCATTGCCACCCCCCATTGGCTGTGCTGGCTCTGAAGGATCACACAGCTTTACAGTGACCTTGAACTTTGTGTGTTTGTGATATACAGTGGAAAAGGGGAATCCGCTAGTCTAGGTAGGAGTCTCTGTAGAGGAGCAGTATCAGGTTGCAACCATCCTGGAGGAGGAAGCTGCAGTTGCTAGTCTTCCAAATTGGTCAATCCTTGGCAAATACTAGTACCTGCATGTCCTGCAAGCATTCACCCTCAGAAGGCGTTGCCATTCCTCCGAACCTCCCCCAAAGGAAGGCTTTGCTACTTCCGTGGATCTGGGAAAATGGTCCTTAACATGGTCTTGCCCGAGTTAACAACACACATTCACTCAGGATCTCTTCTACTCCCCGGCTACCCACACCGGTTCCTACCGAGACTGGCTTCCATGTGTAGAAAAGCACCTTGGTACCACTGTGCTATCAGACAGCCAATGAGGTCATTGCTACATGGCAAAGCAGGACAGACATTTTCCATGGACGTGGCAGAATATGTACCTGGAGGAGGCATGCTGGGGCAGCTGGGATTGTGTTGGTTTTTTCCCCTCACAGTAACAATAAGCAGTAATAGGTAGCTACTTGCCTAAGGGCTCAGTCTAAACTCTTCTTTTTTAGTGACTATAAATATTACATTGAAATCAACTGCACATATAATTATACACTGTCTAATGGTAAGCTTTCAAACATAAGTCAGCGAGTTGGGATGGCACATGCTTGAAATCTCAGCACGTGGGAGGCAGAGGCAAGAAGATTGTCAAGTCAGAGGGCAGTCTGGGCTACATAGTGAGACCTCTTATCAAGACAAAAAGTGTGTTTTGTTTGACTGAGAGCTTCCCTCAGAAAGTGGGCTGGTTTGAGATCCAGGGGCGTTGGTTACAGGGGTTGATGTGTATCCTTTACCTGGAACCATTTCTTGGCAAAGATCTTTCAGACCAACCTGTTGAGAGGGAGTTTCTCTACATGAAGGGCTCCCATTCCACGATGTTCAGTATTTGTTGCTAATTAACGTTTATGACTGTCCTAGCTATTTTTCCTGTTGCTATGGTAAAAACACAATGACAGAAAGTAACTTGCGGAAGAAAGGATGTTTTCTTAATCGGCGATTGTGGGAGAGGGCCCAGCCCATTGTGGGCGGGCGGGGCCATCTCTGGGCTGGTGGTCCTGGGTTCTATAAGAAAGCAGGCTGGGCAAGCCATTTGGAGCAAGCCAGTAAGGAGTCTTCTTCCATGGCCTCTGCATCAGCTGCTGCCTCCAAGTTCTTGCCCCGTTTAAATTCCTGTCCTGACTTCCTTTGATGGTGAAATGTGGTATGGAAGTGTAAGCCCAATAAATCCTTTCCTCCACAACTTGCTTTTTGGTCCCAGTATTTCATCACAGCAATAGAAACCCTAACTGAGACACACCCTACAGGAATCCAAAGTCCTACATACAGGCCAAACAGCTGAGACTTGCTGTGTCCTGCCACTCCGTCTCAGTACAGACTGCTGGTGACCATATTTGAACACCCCAGGTAGGATTCTTCTTAGGAGAAAGCAAACAAATTGGAGAAATTGAAGTGGTCCAGCTCTGCTTCTCACAATACAGGGGCCCCTCCCACTCTCAGGCACCTAACTGCCAATGAGTTGTTTGGCATCTCACATCTATGAACCTATGAACCGAGAGCCAAGACTCTTACTGGGCAGTGGTGGCACACGCTTTTAATCCCAGGCAGAGGCAGGCATATCTCTATGAGTTCAAGGCCAGCCTGGTCTACAGTGAATTCCAGAACAGCCAGAGTTACAGAGAAACCTTGTCTCAGGGAAAACAAACAAACAAACAAACAAACAAAAACCAAATAGGAGAGACAAAATCCAAATAGAAAAATGAAACTGTGTATAGTGGCACAAACTTGTGATCCCAACAAACTTGGGAGTCAGGAATCTGAGGTAGGAAAAATCACCACAAACCCAAGATCACACAGCAAGTTCAAGATCACATAGCAAGCTCCAGGTCATCCAGTGTACAGAGTAAGACCCTGTCTCACAAAAACCAAAATGAAACAAACAAGCCCACGTGGAAATGAAAATCAATGCCAAAGGGTAAAGGAAAACCTCATGGGGAAACTGCTTTAATTAACGTTTTCAGAGTGATCACACAAAAAGAATATGATGCTGTAGGAAAGACACATCCCAGGTATACTAACAGGGGAGACAGAAGCAAAAGCATCGTAGGTTCAAGGTCATTTATACAATAAATTTGGAGGGCAGCTTGTGCTACATGAGACCCACGTTACCTTTAAAAATGGAAAAATGGTGCCAGACTTCCAACAGAAATAACAGCAGATCAATGTTTTAAATTTTTTTGAGGGGAAATGATTGTTAATTTAGTATTCTATATCTCAGTAATAATAACAATATCATTTAAACACGAGAGGAACCTCAGTTAAGGCTTAAATGCTCCAAGGAAAAAAAAGAATAGGTGTATATAATATAGCGAAAAGATGTGTTTCCTTTCTGCTGGTTGGCTCAGGTAAAGCTTAAGCAAAAGATGTCATAGGGCCCCTGGTGGTGGTGGTGCATGCCTTTAAACCCAGCACTTGGGAAGCAGATGCGGGTAGATCTCTATGAGTTCGAGGCCTGCCTGTTCTACAAAGTGAGTTCTAGCCAGGGTTACAACAGGGCAACCCTGTCTGGAAGCAAAAGAAAACAATAAAAGATGAGATAGGAAAATTAGGGCAAAATATTCACATTTAATTCCTTTGGAAAAAAAAAGTGAGGGAAGAGGAAATGGAAGTTTCAGGCATATGACTCGTCCAGAGTTTATCTCTCGCTGGTTTTCTGCAGAACAGGATGTGGTCCCTGTATACAAGGAAGTGAAAGAACAAAGCACACCTATAAAATAAAGAAAAGAAGGGATCCTTTGAAAACGGGATGGGCTCAAAGAATCCGACAGAGCAGAGACGGAAGCCTTGGGTAGCAGGGACAGCTGTGGAGTGGCTCTGGGATGTAGTCTGGCCTGGCCTGGAACAAGGGACCAAGGGCAAAAAGTTATTCCAGCACAACACAATACCAGTAGGTATTGAATAGTTTTATAGGTTGGGCATTTGGGGAGAGTAAGTGGATAGCCACAGAAAAATAGAGCAAACCAAAATATGAGTAAATTATCTTTGTTTTTGTTTTTGTATTGTTTTGTTTTGTGAAACAGGGTTTTTTCTGTGTAGTCCTGGTTGTCCTGGAACTTGCTCTGTAGACCAGGCTGACCTCAAACTCACAGAGATCTACCTGCCTCTGCCTCCAGGGCCTGGGATTAAAGGTGTGTGCTACCAGGCCCACCATGTGAGTTAATTATTGACTCCAGGGAAAATGAATAATTACACTAGAAAGGAGTTAAAATTTTTGTGGTTCAACCATGAATAAGATTTATACATTTTTAAAAATGAATATATAAGGGCTGGAGAGATGGCTCAGCGGTTAAGAGCTTTGGCTCCTCTTCCAAAGGACCCTGGTTCAATCCCCAGCACCCACGTGGCAGCTCATAACTGTCTATTAACTCCAGTTCTAGGAGATCTGACACCCTCACACCAATGCACGTAAAATAAATTTATAAAATAGAGAAAAATCAAGAAAAGCAATAGAAAACTATTTGAAAATATAGAGTTAGACACAAAAAAAGAAAATGCTAAAATAGGAATGGGGAAGAAGATGGGCTCAGTGAATACGGAGCTTGCTGTTCAGGAGAAAGGGTGTGAGTTCCTGGGGCTTGCTTTTATCCAAGTCGAGCCCAGTCCGTGAGCTTCTGGCACAGTGATAGATTTTGTCTCAACAAATAAGATGGGAAGTGATTGAGAAACACACCAGCACCAACCTCTGACCTCCACATGCTCACATGAACATGGGCCTGCGCGAGCACACACACGCGTGCACGCACACGCACACGCACACGCCACACGCACACACATGCACACACACACACACAACACGCATGCACACACACGCACACACACACGCGCACACGCGCACATATGCACGCACAAGCACACACATGCACACGCGAGCACACAACACGCACACGCACACACACACATGCACACACACGCACACACGTGAGGAAAGATGGCAAACAGGCCGGCAGGCCCGGCCAGATTGAAAGGAGTAGTCTCTGAGAAATGGGATCAGGGTTAGTTGGGATAAGCAGTTTTTCCTGATAGGATTTGTCTTGAAAAAATTCTGCTTTAGATTGTGTCAGCTGGGTGCAGTCCTGTCAGCTTTGCCTTCATTCTCAAAACTGTTCCCGTTTGAATGAAAAGTTGACATGCTCTCTGCCTTTGTAAACTGTGTGAGAGTGTGTGTGTGTGTGAGAGAGATGCCTCTACGAAAGCCAAGTAAAAACAGAACCTTTGGACTCTCAGTGGAATCACCCCATTTCATTGAGCTCAGCCAAATATTTCTTTCTCTTTTTATCTCTTTCTCCCTGAAACGTATCCCCAACACCTCCTCTTCTTGAGTCAAGGTCTCATTCTGTAGCCTAGGTGGCCTCTAACTCAAGGGCCTCCGACCTAATTAGCTTCCCCAGTGCTGGGCCCACAGATGTGGGTACCTTTGACATTTTTCCCCTCAAACTTAGTTCAATTAATATAAGTTGTGTGTCAGAAATATGAGTAATGTCTGCCTCTGAGCATTTTTTCTTTCTGTTTTTTTTTTTTTTTTTTTTTTTTTTTTGTCTTTCAAGACTGGGTTTCTCTGTGTAGCCCTGGCTGTCCTGGAGCTCACTCTGAAAACCAGGCTGGCCTCAAAACTCACAGAGATCCACCTGTCTCTGCCTCCTGAGTGCTGGGATTAAAGGGGTGCACTATCACTGCCTAGCACTCTCATTTAATCTTTCCAACAATCTAAAGGACAGACATTCTGCCTTATTTTATAGATGGTAAAATGAGGTCAAGGGAGGTTTCCTGACTATCTGACAAGGTAACATGGCAGTAGACATTAATCCTCACTGGATGGGATTCTAGGTATGGTTCCATTCTCTGTGACAGTATCGAGTCATGAGGTATTTAAGCTATCCTACAAATGAGCAGAATTTAAGATGCAAAACCAAGAACCAAGATTAACAGTGTAAGCCGGGTGGTGGTGGCAACACACCTTTAATCCCAGTACTGGGGAAGCAGAAGCAAGCCTATCTCTGTGAGTTCTAGGCCAGCCTGGTCTACAGAGTGAGTTCCAGAAAGCTAGAGCTACAAGAAACCCTGTCTCAGGGGAAAAAAAAAAAGACAGATTAACAAAACAATGACTCACTCAAGTATTTTTTGATAGCCTTCTCTCTGAAAGAGGTTCTCGTCAGTTTGTTGCTATGAATTGAATGTGTACCCCAAGTTCATGTGCTGAAAAGTTAAACCCAGACACCACTGTGTTGAAAGATGAACTTTTTCTATTCTTTTGTTTTAGTGATAGTGTCTGATTATGTAGCCCAGGCTGGCCTGGGAGTCATTCTGTAGTACCAGGCTAGCCTAGTGCTGAGATCAATAGGCAAACCACCACCATATGTGGTTGTGAAGTGAAAAATTTTGATGTGTAAAAGAGTTCAACCCTCATCTCCCATCCCCCCACCACACCCCTCTTCATCAAGGGATGGTGTAGTAGCAGGATAAACTGTTCTTTTGGTTTCCCAGCCCCTGTGTTGTGATCCCGATAAAACTCTGCTCGTCATAAACTACTTAATCTGTGGCACTCTGTTATACCAGCATCACAGGGATTGAGCTAGGGCCTAGCTAGGCTTAGTGGAAATAAAATCTCCCCTGGGGGAGGACATCCCTCCCCTCCCTCCCTCGGAGTGTAATTGTTCTGGCTAAATCTCCAAACAAAGACATTTCGGTAGCTGTTCTCCAAAAATACACTTTAAGATTAGAAAAGTGATACAGAGTTTACTTCAGAAAAAGTAACAAAGTAAACACAGGCCGAGCCCCACACCCTCACAACGGCTGTTCTCACTGTACAGAAAGCCGTGGAGTACAAAGCATTTTTAAAATGTATTTATTTAACTTTTATTTTATGAACATAGGTGTGAGGGTGTCAGATCCCCTGGAACTGGAGTTACAAACAGTTGTGAGCTGCCATGTGGTGGGTGCTGGGGATTGAACCCTGGGTCCTCTGGAAGAGCAGCCAGTGCTCTTAACTGCTGAGCCATCTCCCAGTTCCCTGTAAGAAAGTTTTAATAAATTAAGAAAAATAAAAAGTTGAAGGACACAAGAAAATTGATATTTTGGGGGATGCCTTTACTTTTTAGTGTGTGTGCACGCGCGTGGGGGTGTGGTGTGGGGGTGTGCATGTGGACCTCAGAGGCCGACTGAGGCTGTTTTCCTCTATATCTTATTTATTATTGTTGGTTTTTAGACAGGGCCTCACTATATAGTTCTGGCTGGGCTGAAACTTGCTCTGTAGACCAGGCTGGCCTTAAACTTACAGAGATCCACCTGTCTCTGCCTCCCATGTTCTGGAATTAAAGTATGTGCTACTATGTCTGGCTCTACTTTGTTTTTTGAGACGGGGTCTCTCACTGAACCCGGAGCTCACTGATTGGATAGACTGGGTGGTCCTGGCTCCAGGGCTGTGTCTTCCCACTCGGCACTAGAGACACAGGCCAGACCTACACGGATTCTGGGGGTCCAAACTCAGGTTCTTAAGCCTGTACTGAAACACTCTACCCACTTAGCTACCTCCCAGGCCCTTTCTAATACAAATCTAAAATTAAACTTTTGAGTTATCTGCCTTTTTTTACCCCAACTAAACACTATCTAGGATAGGAGCCCACATCTACGAACATTTGACTACCATTTTTCTTCTAGCAGCTATGTGATACCAAATCATTTGATCAGTCCGAATTTTTGGGTTTTTGTTTTGTTTTGTTTTTTTGTTTTTACTTTTTTTCCTTGAGGTGATAACAGCAACTCAAGATAGGAGAGGCTTCTTTTGGCTTACAGTTTAATGGAGTTCAGTCTATGGTGTTGGGGAAAGCCTGGGAGGGTGGAGCCTGAGGTGGCTGATTCTTGCCTCTCCCCAGCCAGGAAGCCGAGTGATGAATGCTGTTGCTCACCTGCCTTCTTTCTTTTTTCCTGTTTATTCCACTCAAGACCCCAGCCCATGGAATGGTGCCACATCAGAGACGGGTTTTCTCTTCTCAAGTCGATGTCTTTGGGATCTCCTTCAGAGTCATCCCCAGAGCTATGTTTTCTAGAAGATTCCGAATTCAGCAATGAAGACTAATCATCACACATGAGTTTTTCTTTCTCTTAACTCTGCCCTGAAGGTAAAATGTTATACACACATCTTTGTATCTGGGTCCAATAATATCCTCAAGATAAATTCCCTGAAGAAAAAGTCTTATATCAAAGAGAAACTATGTGTGGGGATCTTCTAACTCACATTATAGATTACCCTCCTGGTTGTCCACCTCTACCAACAGAGGACATGCTTCCATATGCTCTTATCCAGCCAACATATGTCTACTTTCATTGGTCTGTCTTTCCTAAGGGTTAAACCACTGAGGGAACAAGACTAAGAGTTGAGAATTGAGGCGATGGCCACAAATAAATGAAGGCAAAATTGTTCTTTACTCTCTCGTTTTTTTCTAGCCCCTCCCACGTGGTTTATTTTTCCAGTTTCAAACTCTGCCCTGCTGGCTCTGTCCTCGGCTCATCCTCCCAACTTTCCTCACCCGTTCTTCTGTTTTATTATTGACTGTGTCAACCTATGTAGCAGTATGCTACAATCTTTTACCCTCTATTTAGGGAAGGAGAAAGGAAAGATAGAAATCTTCACCGCTTTTACAAGGAGCCTTGATAGAGAATTAGAGAAAGGTAGAAATTGCCACAGCCTCTTTCAGGCTGTCCTAAGCTTGAACAGGACTAGCTGACGGTGAGTCAGACTAGCATTTCAGCTCAGGGTCTGTAAACTCGATCCCTCCAACCTTTGTTCTCTTAGGAATTATCTCACTAACTAATGACAGCAACCCAACCAATGAACCATCATCCATCAACACCGACTCAGACTCTTTATACCCTAAGCCAAAAGTTCCCATAAACCCATGCAGCACACAATCCCAAAAACAAGCTACAGGTGCCAGAACAACTGCACTCAACAAAATTACAGCCACCTGCATCAAGCATTCCAAATCCAACTCGTAAACAACTAAACCACAGCTCCCCAGCTGTGCGCACACCAACCTCCAAACGCCGTTTTGCATTTTTACAGAAAGTAAAACAACACAAACTTCTTCCAAGTGTTCCACTACAAATCTGCTATCGCCAAAATACATTCTTTTGAGGCAAGGGATGTATCGTGTATGTGCTTAGGTTTGAATAGCAATGCCACTGTATAGCAGTGCAACCATGAAACCAAGGGTGTTGAAATTACAGAGCCACGCCTGTCAGAGTGAACTGTTTAACACAGTTCCTACATAGTCTGCTGCCTGGAAACAAAACCACACTGAAGCTTGTTAAGACAGAAGAGTGAAGACATACATTCCTTCACCCCATGCTGTTCCCTCCTAAGTCCACCACTAGCTGAACACTGAAGTGCATTATCAACTGGATTTTTACTTACTTATTTATTATGTACTTATTTATTTTGGTTTGTTTGTTTTCTCAAGACAGGGTTTCTCTGCTGTAACTCTGGCTGTCCTGGATCTCACTCTGTAGGCCAGGCTGGCCTCGAACTCAGAGATCCGCCTGCCTCTGCCTCCCTCCCGAGTGCTGGGATTAAAGGCTCGTGCCCTGCCACCACCACCGGATTATTAACTGCATTTTAAATGGGTACCATTCTTTGCCTACATTCTTGTGATCCATTCTTTGCTTTCTATGACTCATGTGCTCCTGAACTGAGGGTCGCACTCTCTGCCTAAAATTTCCACCCCTAGTTTAGGGTTGTTCATGGTATTGCATGCTGACTAACATTTCCCCTGGAATTCTTGCTTGTTCTCCTGATCAAAGGGTTCACGGAAGCCTTGTTCAGTTCATGACTCCAACTGTGCCCTCAAGAATGACACAGAAATTTAAATAAAGAGCATGGCCCTGCTAGAGTTAAACAAACACGGAACCAGATACCGTGTGCTTGCCTGTTAGCTCATTTCATACAAGCTCCTCTGGCTGACACACAGACCTTTGCACTGGACCTAACATCATTTAACAACTTTTGCCCTGAGAACTCAGGGCCTCCACGTCTACTTTGACACTGTTCCAGCTAGCCACACTGGTCGGACTTATACTAACGTTCTTCCTGGTTAAACACTCCTCCAACACAAATGCAGAAACCACATTCTAACGCAAAGATTGAAAAACATCTGTTTTCGGAGTTTCGCTTCAAGCACCTCAAGCCAGCTGTGCCAAAACAAAAACAAAACAAAACACCAAAACCAAAAAAGTTCCCAGTTCACGAGACTCGACTTAAAACACAGGCTTCCGTTTTCACAGATCTGGATGACCTGTGGTGGGCGTGGCGGTGCACGTCTTCAACCCCAGTACTCCCGGCGGTCAAGGCAGGAGACCTCTGTGCGTTCTGAGGACAGCTTGGTCCACAAAGCGGTTCCAGGCCAGCCAGGGAAGAAAACAGAAACCACAAACAGAAAAAACACCCCGAAGATCCTCAGCTTCGTTTATTTTCACACACAGCGCAAACGCGCGCGGAAACGCGGCAGGGTCCAAGGTCCAATCCCAGGACTGAGATCGATGACTAAACATCAGCTGGTCAGGGGTGGGGATGTGAGATCACACTCATTTAGGAGGCGTCGGCCTGCCCAGGCGGGGTAGCAGCCCCTCTCCCGCAGCGCCCTGCAGCGTCTAGCCCCGCCCCGCCCCGCCCCGCCGCCCCGCCCCGGAGGCCCCGCCCCCTAGAGGCCCCGCCCCCTAGACTGCCGTCCCTAGAGGGCCCGCCCCGACACTGGCGTCAGTTATGTCTTGGACTGGGGCTGCAGCCTGGGGCCCCGCCTCCGGAGGCCCCGCCCCGACACTGACGTCAGTTATGTCTTGACTGGGGCTGCAGCCTCCGGAGGCCCCCGGAGGCCCCGCCCCGACACCGACGTCAGTTGTTATGTCTTGACTGGGGCCGCCGCTGCTGCTGCGGGTCCAGGGCTCCGGGGGCGACAGCCGCGGCCTGTGGAGGCGGCGGGGGCGGCGGCCGCGTTGGCGCGGCGCATCCGCAAGGGGCTGGGCGTCGCGCGGCTACGCAGCTGACAGGAAGCCGCCCGGGAGCGCCGCGGCGGGGCCTAGCGTTCCCTTCCTTCTGCTTCCCCGACACGCACACGCACGCGCGACGGTCGCCCCGCGCGCCGGAGTCTCCTCCGCCAGAGCCGCCGCGACGCCCCCTCGCGGGCCGTGGGCTTAGGAGGCGCCGCTCGCGGGAACCTGGAGCCGCCGCCGGGGCCTAAAGTCTGGGCGTTCGGCGCGGCGCTGCGGCGGCCGCTCCTCCCCGCGCCGGGCCCCGGGCCGGGCCCAGCCGGGCCCCGCACCCTCCGCACCGCGGCCACGCAGCCCGACGCTAACCGCCCTCCGGCGACGAGGGCCTCGCCGCCCCGGTGACCGCGGGTTGGCTCCCGCCCGCCCCCGGCCGTGCGCCGCTCGATGGGTGGGGTGCTTTGGAGAGTGCCCCCGTCGCCGTCTCGCAGCTCCTGAGCACAGGGCCCCGCGTCCCCTCGGCCGCAAGCACGCCGCGATCCACCTGCCCCGCCGCGGGGATGGCCCGCCGGTGACCGCCGCCGCCCCGCCGCGCGCCCCAGCTGCCCTCGCCCCGGCTGCGCGGAGTGGAGTCGCCCCGCACCGGTGCCCCTCACCTCCTGTCCACGGCGTCCCGGGGAGCGACGCCAAGACGGCGAAGATGTGGCTGAAGCTGTTCTTCTTGCTCCTGTATTTCCTGGTCCTGTTCGTCCTGGCCAGGTTCTTCGAGGCCATTGTGTGGTACGAGACTGGCATCTTTGCTACCCAGCTGGTGGATCCGGTGGCGCTGAGCTTCAAGAAGCTCAAGACCATTCTGGAGTGTCGAGGGCTGGGCTATTCCGGGCTGCCGGAGAAGAAGGATGTTCGGGAGCTGGTGGAGAAGTCAGGCAAGTGCGGGGCTCCCCGAGGTCGCCTCCGCTGCCCTCCCCCCATCCCCCAGAAGGTGGTCCCCGGAACAGTTGAGCAGACTGCTCCGGAGGGCAGACTGGGTCTTTGTCCACGTTTTCTACGAATATGTGAATCTTTGTTTTGAAGGGGTTATGGGGGGGGGGGCTGTCAGGTGTATTGTTAGATACATTGGTGTGTTTCTAAGGTTCTTTGGAAATGGCAGTTTGAAGATGTAGCCTTTTTAAAAATTGCTAAATTGAATGATTTTTTTTTTCCCGGAATTCAGAACCGTCAGTTGAAATGGATTAAAATGTAGGGAAAGGAAGAACTCCCAAACGTAGCCTGTCAATAGCAGCATCTGCCTCCATAGTAAAAACAAGCTGCCGGGAGGGGTAAAACATCATTAAAATAATAACAAAGAGGCACGTGGAGCTAGGATTTACATGTCAATTATGCGTTTAGGTATGTGGAAGGTGTACACTGTGCAAATATTTGCTTTTTATACTTTAAATTCAGTGAACATTTTGTGTAGCTGTCGGCCTTGTTTGGAGTTCGTATTTTCTTGCAGGATTACAATTTTTAACTTCGAATCTTGAATGTATGTACCTCTCTTGTCATGTGCCACAGGCATCCCTGCTTCTCTCAGTGGGTTGAGGAAGAGAATTGAAACAGTGCTGAAAGAATATTTATTGCCTTCAATAATGCATTTCCAGTACATTACTTTGTGGTAGGATTGGGTGGGGAAATACGGTTAATTTTTTTCACTGCTGTACAAATAAAGTGTCTCTTTGTTTTGTCTTCTGAAAGAGAAATGTAAGTTGAGAAAGGCATTCTAACTTGCTGTAGGAAGCATATGAAACTGATGATACCCTTTTTTTTTTTTTCATTTGAAGCATATCTGTCAGCTGGGCCTTTGATAAGATAATTTTTTTCTTATGTAGTACTATCTAGGCATATAGTTTGATAGAAAAGAATGCAAACTATAGCAGGCCAACACTTGTGTATTTATAGCATAAGGGTTGTAGTACTCATCTCACCAGTGGGGTAAAGGGATGTATTTTTCAACTGTGTATTATGATTGCCCTTGTTTGCTGCCTGGTTTATTATGCTGCCATTGGTTGTTGGGGGAAGGAACTGAGTTTGCTGAAGTAAAAGTTACTGTCTCATATAATTATTTGATCACATTTTTTTTCCCCCTTTGAGCTTTATGTTAGGCATTTTGCTGCCTTTTGAGCCTGAAATTGTCATATGGAATGTACAAGGAATCCACATATAGCCTAAAGATATACAGCTGAAGTATGATTCAGATCACACATTTTACAGCATAACAATAACAAAAAACAGTCTTGGTAGACAATTTAACTGTAAAACCTAAATGTTTGCTGTGGATAGTTTTGCTATTGGAGTGGAACCCTGTTACTGACTCATTGTAATATCTAAGGCGGAAAATAAATGTGACATGAATGATTTGGTTTTTATATTTGAGATACAAGATCCAAGTGTACACTATAAACTTATGCGTTTATGTGGGGTTTGTTCTGATAGGTAACATTGTATCCTCTCACTCACATTAAAGTCTTGTTGCTATTTTTAGCAGGCTGATGACAAGTTCTGTGAACTCACTTCTAAATCTTTTGAGTCAGAAGACATAAACCAGGCTGTTAAAATTACGTGAAACCCGCACAGGTTTTATGTAAAGTTAAAATGATTGCTAGTTTGATAGTTTTTTGTTGTTTGGTCATGATCCCTTTACAGAGGCTCTTCTAGATGAGATGGGTTTTATCTATTCTTTTTGCTGGTGTATGAATCTCGTATTCAGGTGCTATTCTTTTTTTCCGTAGGATGAAAGTATAACAGTGTGGTTATTCATGATAGAAATGGAATTAATCCCTGACGTTGGGAACCTGGGATTTTTGAAGTCTTACAGAGGTGTTTATTTTTTTCCTTCAGGTGACTTGATGGAGGGTGAACTCTATTCTGCTCTCAAGGAAGAAGAGGCATCTGAATCTGTCTCTAGTACCAATTTCAGTGGTGAAATGCACTTCTATGAGCTTGTGGAAGACACGAAAGATGGCATCTGGCTTGTTCAGGTAGAAGGAATGAGAGTACCTGAGAACCTACTGTATACCAGAATAGTATTTCCCAGCGCGTAACACTTCCATTGTGTCATGCTTCTTAGGCCAAACTCGGTTCTCATAGGGTTCCTCACACCAGTGATAATGACCATTAGGCCAGGAGACGCAGCTCATTGGTAGAGTACGGTACCATGCGGGAAGCCCTGGTTTCAATCCTAGTACCACATAAACCAGGTGTGGTGATGGACACCTGTGTGCTGAATCCCAGCACACAGGAGGTGGAAGCGGGCGACTCAGAAGTTCAAGGTCTTCCCCAGCTGCATATCAGGTTCAAAGCCAGCCTAGGATACGTGAGACCCTGACTTTGAAAATAAGTGAAAATTAAAGACTGTAAAAGGAAAGGTCAGAGAAAGGAAGTTGATGGTGTTGAGAATCAGCAAAGAAGAAATACAAAGAAGCACACGTGTTCCTTTTATTTAGCAGTGTGCACCATTTTATGTTTTTTTTAAACTCTTCGTTTAAATACATAATTTTAGTGTGTAAGAGAAGAACCCTGAAGTCAGAGTTGAGAAATCCTTGCGTTAGCAAAGTAGCCAACCTTGAATAGCAGCTGTGCTAACCACCATAGAGCCGACAGCTCAGCAGAGTAGCCAACTTGGGAGCTGTGGAGCATGCGTTACTTTGTTCATGGTGATGAGATAGTTTTTTTGATCCCAAACTGAGGTTTAATTAGCATATTAGAATTTTCAAGCTGTAAAGGACCTTAAAAATTATCTTTCACGCTTTTTAGAGTGTGGTTTAATATTAATACAGCCATGTACATCAGGATAATTAATGTGATATTGAGCATGTAATGTCATCCTAAATATGGCGTAGGAGAAAGCACAGTTTAATTTTTAGATGATGTATTCATTTACAGCAACAGAGCGAGTACATTAGAAACCTGAATGTAGCCAAAATTAAGCATGTAGTGTGCAGAGGGCCGAAACTCAGAAGTCAGTCAGACTGACCCTCTCTGAAGCACTACAGTGTGAAGGACTTAGCAGGATTAAACTAGGGTCAGATCCCAGGTCCTCCAATTTTGTTTTCTTTTTTTCCAGACTTTCATTTGCTCACTGACAGTTTCATACATACACCCTCTCATTTCCTCAGTTCTTTTGATATCTCCCTTTGCTGCTGAGAAATTTTTGATCTAGGGTGGGAAAATCAAAATAGCTGCTTCATGTTACTTTCTGAGAACAAAGACTGCAAGATTTGGCTTTAAAATACATTTTGCGTTCATAAGCCTTAATTGAAGGCCTGCTGTTACCATTGGCTTGCAGCATGGTTGGGAATAGGTGGGTTTGCTCTTGTATCTGGTCTCAGATACATACACATTTAAAGAGGATGGAATGATGCTGCCGTCCGCTGTGCTGAAAGGGTGAGGTTGGGCAATTTTGTGGAGATTTAATTGGGTGCTTCTGGCCTTCCCTTTATAGTTCCATTCCTACTGCATTTGACTTCTTACCTTCTTGATAATCAGCAAAGGTAGAAGCTGAGAGAGTCTGGGTTTAGTCTGTATACTATCATTCAAATTCTAGTTTAATTCTGTCTTAGTCTATTGATTTGAGAAATAAGCTGTAAGGATTGAGAATATAGCTCAGTGGTTGAACATTTGCCTAGCATGCATGAAGCCCTGGGTGTGATGTCCAGTTTTGAAAGAAAAAAGAATCAGTCATCTGTGTAAAGCTTTAAGAAATCGTTACTCTTATTTCTTTCCCCAGTACTTATTTCTAATAGTCTGGCCAAGGAAGATTTATTGGTTTTGATAATTTTAGATTTATTAACAAGATAGGATTAAACAGCAGTCCAAGTGCTGTGTATTCGTGGCCTATATACTTATCGCTCACATGAATTGATTCTCTGCAAATGAATGGTGAAGAAGCTTCTGAAACGCAAAGGAACCATGTTAAAAGCCTGGGGATTGCTTTGAAATCCAGGATCCTGCCTGTGAACCATAGATGTATCTGGTTGACTAGATAGCAATACATTCTTCACTTTTATCTTTTTTTCTTTTTTAGAGATTTATTTATTTTTACTTTTACAGGTTTGGGTGTTTTTGCCCCATGTGTGCCTGTACACCATGTGCATGCCTGATGCCCACAGAGGCCAGAAGAGGGCATCAGATCCCCTAGGTCTGTAACTAGAGTGACAGATGTGGGTTCTGGGAGCCAAACCTAGGTCCTCAGGAAGAGCAGCCATTTCTCTTAACCACTGAGCCATCTCCTTAGCCTCAGTTACCTGTGTTTTGACACCTTGCTAAAGATGCGCAGGGACTAAATCCCTGAATATATGGCGAGATTAGCCCGTTTACTCAACATAAATGGCTATGCCAGAGTCTGTTCTGGGACCTGGAGATGCAACAGGAGGGCACTCAGGGCTTTGTCCAGGCAGCTCACACTCCAGCTGTGAGAATCAGACACCAAGTAAATTCCTGTTTAAGATAATACCAGTAAGTCGAAAGTTCTAAGAAGAAAGAGAAACATACTAAAGGGATAAAATAACAAGGAAATTTTTTACAAGACGGACATTGAACAAAGTGAGTACTAAGTAAGATGTGAATGCTGACATAGCCATTGTAGCTTCTCGTCCCTCCATTACCTTCTCTCAAAGTATTATAAAGCTCACGTATTAACAGTTGAGAAGTACCCCTAAGAAAAATGGAACATGTCTGTATGAGTTTCTTCACGTATTAACAGTTGAAAAGTGTCCCCTAAGAAAAGTGGAACATGTCTGTATGAGTTTCTTCATGAGGAAAGCGCAGTAGGGCTCCCTTATGTTTTTCAGCAATGCTCAAGGTGCGCACTGATTTCCAGCGTCTGACTTTTGTTCTCTGTAGCCAGTGACTGACACAGTCACACGGCTAGTCTGCTGTGGCTGGGCACCTCCTTTAGGTTCATAGTTATATTTGGGTTTTGGTTTATTTTGTTAATTTTTTTTTTCCAACTATGCTTACAATTTAAAAATATCTGCTACAGCCAGGCAGTGGTGCACACCTTTAATCCCAGCACTCGGGAGGCGGAGGCAGGCAGATCTCTGTGAGTTGGAGGTCAGCCTGATCTCCAGAGTGAGTTCCAGGGCAGCCAGAGTTACAACAGAGAAACCTTGTCTTGAAAAAGAAACAAACGAAACTGGTCAAAAATATCTGCTAGAAACAGGAAGTGCTCTCTTGGTTGTCGTTCATCAGCCAGATCATATTAATCCAGGCTTTTATGAAGGTATCTTTCAGGAATACAACTTTCTGCATGACAGTTGAGTGAACTTGAATGACAGTTCTCCTCTACTCTGGCTGTTCTCTGTTGTTTGTTCCAGGCAGGGTCTCACTGTGGAGTCCGAGCTCCTTAGCAGGCCCTGCCTCATCTTCCGGAGTACTGGGATCACAGGTGCTCGCCATCATGCTGGTAGTCTTCCAGCTGCTGTATTTGAAGGAAGCTGACTAGTTTGTTTGCTCTTTTCCATTTTTTAATGTCTGTGGGGACTACTTCCCTACACCACACTGCATAGATATGGCCATTTCTGTCTACAGCTTGTCAAGCTCGATTCCAGGGACTTCCTGTGTCCTTGGGCATGTGTGGTAACTAGAGCTGTGTTAGGTACTTTCCCTGTTCTGGGAGAAAACACACATTGATAGCAGCTGAAGGAAGGAAGAGTTATTTTGGCTCCCATTTTGAGTGTATGGTCATCGTGAAAGGAAGCACGGCAGCATCAGTAGATGGCCAGTGGCATCTGGTCCACAGTCAGGAAGCAGAGAGGGATGAATGCTGCTGTTCACTCACATTTTCCTTTAGAAAATACATCATCATTATCATCGTCATTATTAATATTATTACTGTATGTGTGTGTGCATGGTGTGTGTAGGAGGGTGTGCCTGCTGTGGTACACGCTGGACAGCCAAAGGGACAGCTCTGTGAAGTCGGTCCTCTCCTTCTGTACATGGATTCTGGGCATCACACTCAAGTCATCAGGCTCGGTGGACAAGTACTTTCACCCACTAAGCCATCTTGTCCCCTGCCTTACCCCACTTGTTAAAATTACATTTTTTTGTAGTGAGAAGTACTGTGGCGGTCAGAGGACACCTTGTAGGAGTCGGCTCTCTCCTTCCACCAGCCATCACAAGAACTAATTTTAAAGGAAGCAAAACCCACGAGACATCTTTCCCAATAATGCACACTAGGTAATTCACACAGAGCCAAGTCCTTTCTCTGTGGCACAGCTGTAGCACAGTTACAACTTCCTGCTTGGTCCCTAACCTTGTCTTGTCTCTCATTAGCCGTTAATTTTTTAATTTTGTGGATTCTTTGGCTCTGCCACCACCCAGTCTCCTTGGCACCAGAAACAGGAGATGATTATTTTGTTTCGAAAGGTTGCTGGTCAGAGAGACAGATGACAAAGCGTATAGGCTTTTGAAATGGAAAAGTTGCATGGAGAACTTTTCTGGCTCTTATGGATTTGTCCTCTAACATTTTTACTTCTTTGTTTTGACTTTGGTCATAATTCAAAAAAGGATGTTAGCTGGTCCCTACTAGTCGCTGGAATTTTGCAGCAGTAACAAAACACTTGATGCTTTAAAATACTGGGAAGCTTTGGTCACTGTTTGTTGAAGTATTACGTTAATATATTTCCTGTTTGGCTGGAAGCACTAATGGCTGGTTTTAAACTTGTTTATCTTTGCTCTTAAACAAGAGTTTTGTTTAGGGCAGTTCTGACAGTGGGCTACTACACAGCAAAGTATGTTAATCCACTTGTGTTTTATGTTGGTTAAAAACATTTTGAGTTTTCACATAAATTACACATAAATTTGAGTTTTCACATAAGCCAGTGAAAATAGTATACTTGATTTTAGCCAGAAGTTAGAGAAGTGATAACAGGGTGAATACTCAAAATTAATTAATTAAAATACTATTCAATTTCATCTTTTGTCCATCACTGACCCTCATTTTTGATGATTTTATACAGGCAACATACATATATTTTACAATTTTGAGACTAGACCTTGTTAAAATGCTGAGAAATGTAGAAAATGCTAACACACCACCCTAACTCCAGGGACTTACACTATTTAATTATGACTCTGTTTGTGAGGGTTAACAATGGGTTGCTCAATGTTCTGATCAGAAGTACATCCATTTTCTTAAAAAGCAGGCAGAAGTATATTTGTGAAGACACTGAGTTGGGCGCCTTTATGTGTAAGTGTCTGAGACGATTGGTGTGAGCTGCACGGCAAGATGCCATTTATACTGTTTGTTCAGAAAACATTCGGGGTGAGGGTTACTGGGGAAGGAACTTTCGATCATAAAAGAAATTCCTTTGGAGACTCTCTATAGTAAGAAGTAGAAAAAGCTATAAAGAGCTGAGGTCATTTAGCTCAGCTTACGTGTTTAACTAGCTGCACCCAGGTCGCCCGGGCCCTGCAGTGATGGACAGACTGCCTTCCATCCGGCCTGAGATGCCAAGTCTCTTTCAACTTGGAATTCAAGCCAAACTGTGGCTCAGGTTTTTTCTTATACCTGAAAATATTCTCCATAGAGAATGTAGTCTCCTTCTTGAGTTTCTGAGAAATATCTCTTCCCCGTAATGGGACCGGCAGTGTGGATGGCACTCCAGAGTCACGCGTACTTTCAGGACATAAGCTGCTAAGTCACAGAGGCTCCTGCTAATGTAGCATAGTGGTCATAGGCTTTAAAGATTTGTTCTTGCCATTAACCGGACCGGATGAGTTATTTTGTGAAGACACGCTAGCGTTCTAACAGCGACCACTTAAGCCACCTCCTTCAAGTTGATGTCTGTAGAGCTCCGAGCTGACCAACACAACTGCAGGGCTGTGACGGAGCTTCTAATTGTCACCTACGGCGACAACGCCACATAAAATGGCTTCACGAAGCGCTTAGATGACTCTCATTTCTGTGTAGCTCTCTCAGTTGGGGACCCTTAAACTCTTGAGAGCAGATGCTAGAGCAGCTTGCTGAGTAACCAAGGCCCCAGGGTTGGACACTGTCCTGGAGCTGCTCAGCCGTGCTCAGTACTCACGCACCTCTGCTCTTCCTGCCCGACGCAGATGTGCCTGGGAACGGTCCCCTGCCCCTCCCTTCTCACGCCTAGCGCAGAAACACCAGTCATAAGCTACAAGGTGCTTGCACAGTGAGCAATTAAGTCTTCACTCAGAGACGCTTGAGACCGAGGGCTGCGCGCACTGACAAAGGCGACCTCCTAGCTCCTCCAAGCACTGTGTCAACATGGGCCTACAGTGTCTGGGTTACTTTATAGCTTCAGCCAAGAAATGGAAAAATGTTGGGAAAGAGTTATTTTAAAAGAGAAAAATAGAGAATAAAGAGAGTGCAAAGAACAGAGCGTAAGAGAAAGCACAAAGAACAGGAGAGTATGCTATATAATTACACAGAGACTAATCTCCTGAGAAATCTGAAAATTACATTCAGATTCCTTGGCTCCATGATGAAGAGAACCTCTGTTGACTCTTGAGACCTGCTTTGTGACTGGACATGTAACGGGGTGGCGGAGCGTTTGCCTCGTCTACCCTTAGTGTCCTACATTCCACCTCCTGAGTCATCACCACCAACACAGGAACAGGAACAGGAAGCAGAGCATGCTTGACTGCCTTAATTCTCCAGATAACCTTTATGCAATACTTTAGGATGAGAGAAAAGGGTAAAGAGCATCTTGGCTAATGTAATCAGCATAATCTCCTTAAAAGGCTTATATCGAAAACCACTTTCTCAGTCATCTGAGAATGTAAGTGTGGGCTCGTGTCTACCTCAGTACGGTCACGTATTTTCATTAAAAAGCACTATCAAAACCATTTGCTTAATTCTCTAATCTGTGTGCATATATTGAGTATTAAATGTGTATTACATGGTGTTAAGTGTACATGTACATCTCCATAAGTGGAGAACAGCAGGATCGGTGACATATTGTAGAGTTACTGCAGTGATCTGATCATTTCTCAGGACCTATATGCCCTGACATATTTTAGACCTCTCAGTAGAAAGGCCCCAGAAGAGGGAGCTGTACCACCCTTCGCCTCTCCCAGGGAGCTGACTGCTAGCACTCAGTTCATACACTTGCCTGAAGTTTCACTTCCTGGAGGCTTTGTGAATATGAAAATGGTTCTTCCTGTCAGAAAGGTTAGGGGCCCAGAGTATTGTGTTGTAATTTTAAATTGAATAGTGTCGGTAGAGATGGCATTTATGAAAATAGCTTAGGTCTGTATATGCTGGACTTAAATTAGATGGTTTTGTGAAACTTTAAACATTTTTTGGATTTCCATTGAATTGCATTTCATTACTTTTATATTCAAAAAAATTTTTACTGGTATCTTCATTGAAATTCTGCCTCTATTAAATCAGGAAATTGGGGGATAAAGAGAAGATATATTTACTACTACCCTGATATAGAGAAGTTGTTAGCGTTTTGAAAGTCAATTTTGAATTTTTTTCCTTTCATCTAAAAATTATCTGTTTCTCTCAGATCTAATTGTGTTTGAGAGCTGTTTGCACACTTGAGTAGAAGTTTAAGATTGTCAAATTCATAATGACTGTTCCTTTTCCTAGAGCCTTTCAGAGTTGCCGGGGGAAAAGTCTTATGAGTAGCACTGATTTAATCAAAGCATAGTTTAATAGAAAGCATGTATTCGACTTTTGGCTATAAATCTGAACATTGAAAAACGTGAAATCTGAACTTGTTAAACCCACAGGTGATAATTTTTATAAGTTTTATTTGGATTTAAAAAATTATTTTCAAAGAGGAGTAGACACAGAGAATAGGCTAGATTTTTCATAGGCTTTTGGCTCCTAGTCTGTGTTACTGTTAGAGCATGGGGTTTAACATACTTGTGTTTCTTTTCTAGTTGGACAGCTGTAACTTCTGTAAGAACTGTAATGAGGGCCAGTAAGGTGGCTCAGCAGGTAGAGGTGCTTGCTGCACAAGCCTACTGACTTGAGTTCAATCCCCAGGACCCATATAGTCGAGAGAGAGAGAGCTGACTGCCACGAGTCGTCCTCTGGTCTCCACAAGCTATAGCACTCACGTACACATATACTTACTAGTGATAAATTAAACTTTAAAAAGAATTGCGTTATGGAAATGATTCAGTTAAACCAGAACTGGGAACAGAATGTCTTTATCAAAAAAGTACTTATACTATAGAAACGAATGGCTGGGTTTAGGTAATTAAAGTTCCATGCTTTCTCCCCCCTTCTTTCTATTTGGAAATAGGTCATAGCAAATGACAGAAGTCCTTTGGTGGGTAAAGTCCACTGGGAGAAAATGGTAAAAAAGGTGTCAAGATTTGGAATACGGACAGGCACTTTCAACTGTTCCAGTGATCCCAGGTAAGTGAACTAGGAAATTCTGAGTTTGAACCTCGACCAGACTCTTTCTTGCTTAATAAAGGCAATACTACCAGAAGCCTGCCTAAAGTGAGAACTCATTATATATTTAGTGCACTGCTAGTTACCCAGACGTTTGTAGTTTGACATAAATTGGCGTTCGTTGACTTTCTGCAAGTTCCCTTAAAATTGCTCGTAGTCCGTTTGTTTCAGTATTCTTTTCCAGACAGCTGCGGGTGATACCACTTTGCTCATCCACAGTGCGGCTGGCTCTGAGCTCAATACAGTACTCCCCAGTCAGGCCTAGGGTCACAGGATACACCATACCCAGCTCTCATCTCCGACCTTCCGTTTGCACTTCCTCCGTCACTCTCCATCTGTTCCACAGCTGTCTGAAGGCAGGCCCTTCTCACTATTGTCAAGTCAAACCATCTTTTCTAATCAAACATATCCTTTCTACCTTTCCTATCCTTCACTGTTTTTTTTTCTTCATATCTTCTTAGTTGAGGTGGCTTGGTTTGTCATTGTCTTCAGTATTCAGTGTGTTATTACATTAATTCTTGTTTTGTTATTCAATTTCTTAATTAAATAATTAAGATTATGTGTACATGTGTGTAGAGGAGTTTATATAAACATATGAGGACAGATGCCACTGGAGTCCAGAAGATGGTGTAGGATCCCCTGGAGGAATGTTTTCTTGATAATATCCTTGAATTTATCCTGACCTTTTAAAAGTTGGCAATAAAAAGTCTTATGCTGACACATGATACTATAAAAATTTTTAAAAACAATATATGCATGAAGTCCTGTGTCCATTTGGATGCCTTTTGATTAGTATTTGGAGAAATGTATATTAGTAACCCAGTGTTTGTAAGTATTAGAAAAAGATTTTTTCCAATCCTGGGAAGCATGATTTAATTTGAAAGTTATATGATAACATAGGAAATTTTCTTTTGTTGGGTAGTCTTAACTTTTCTTTAGAATGACAAAAATATCAGTTCTGAACTGGAAAGAAAACATAAAAGGAAGAAATGAATGCACTAAAACCTTGCCTGTTTTACAGAGAAAGATTTTCTGTCATGAAGATTGCCATTTGATGTGTCATTGATTGTGTCATTTATGACACATATCGGAAGCCAGTGAGCTAGAGAAGATAAAAAGAATGACCAGGAGTAGAGATGCGGAGCTGGGGAGATGGTTCAAAAGTTAACATTCTCTGCTCTTGCAGAGGTCCTGGGTCCAGTTCCCAGCATCCAGATGGCTCACAAGGGATCTGACATATTCTCCTCCGAGGGCACTGGCACACATATGATGCACATAAACTCATACAAGCATACACACACGTACACATACGTTAAATACTTTTAATGAGTAGGAATGCATCGCCACAAGTTTCTTGCAATTAAACTATTAGCGCTCCTTAGATAAGATCTGAAGGAGGCCTTCCTCTACATCCATTTTACCTACTGTTTGTTTTTGGCAAGGGTCAAAAGGGGATTTATATTACTGAATTATTTTTTATTGGATAAATTTATTGTTAAGGCTAGAAATGCTTATTTTTTAAAAGAATGTCATGTTGAATGAAATTAACATTTCATGTTAATGGAATCTGCATTGAGGGAGTGAATCAAGGCTGCGAGAAGCTGAGAGTCAGGATCTATGGCTCAGTCGCTGAGATAACTTCCCAGAGGCCTCACCAGCCTGCTCTTTGAAAGACAATACAGCATCTTCATTTATCTTAAACTATACCACAGTATTCCTCATTTAACCTAGTAAAATACGAATGTGTGCTTAGTAAATGGAATGTAACACCGTGACTTACGTCAGCCATGGAGTCCATGGTACCCACTTTCAGGTCTGCAATGAAGGAACACGGCCACGTGGTGGATTTTTTTTACTCATTATCAAGATAAATTTTGTGAATCATAAAGTTCCGCATGGCAGGTGTTGGGTGTAGAGGAAAGGAGAATGTTGGGTTATCATCCATCCTTAGGAATGTAGCAGCCGCTTTCCCTTTGGTATTTCTCGTCACCTAGTTTTTCAGAGGGACACATGTGGTGCAAGAACTTGCTGAATACCAACCTCTTCAGTAAACTTAAAAGGTGGCGATTGTAGTCAGGCTCTTCTGCACCTACTCCACTGATAAACTGAGGCTCTTTCTTGGACTGAATCTCTTCGTCTGTATACTTTCTTTGTTTCCTAAGTGTTAGATCCATTTTTTCATAGTTCTCATTAAAGAGGAAGAAAGTTAACCGTGGAACTTGGAGTAGCCCTCTCTTGGATTGGCCTTTGTAACGGTCACTCTGGTGGCAGTGTCTGCTGCACTGTGGTCACGCGACAGTGCTTAGTTGAGAGGCGGTAAAGCGGGCTCCTGTCAAGGCCTCTGCACACCTCAGGGACTCAGCACGTGGAGCATTCATCCCTCTGTTTCTACCTCATTTCTAACCATCTTTCAAGGCCTTGTTTATTTCCCAGACCTTTCTTGAGATCTTCACCTACTCAAACTCCTGGTGGCATCTCCTTTCTTTGATCTTTCGTACTGATTTTGTGTCCTTATTTTTAATTCTATCAGACCAGAAATTACTTCCCGTTATCTTTGGATCTTAGCATGTAATGCAGTACATAAGAGATGCTACAGTGTTTGCTGACTTCTTGACTGAGAAATGCTTTTAGGCTACGTTATACAAACTTTTTTCTCTTCCTAGAAACAGAAATTCAAAGTAGACTGCAGTAAGTTTGCTTGTTCTGGCACAGTTGCCAAGTGTTGGTCTCTGGTTATTTGAAGGTTTTCTGGTCTGGGAGAAGAGGGTAAAGGGTAGCTTCTAGGCCCTAAAGAAAGCTGTTAGCATGTAAGTTATGCGCAGCCTAGCTGTTTACTGAGTGCACTCTCTTACAGGTACTGCAGGAGAAGAGGCTGGGTGCGATCCACACTCATTATGTCTGTCCCACAGACAAGTACGTCTAAGGGGAAAGTCATGCTTAAGGAGTACAATGGACGCAGGATTGAAGTAGAGCACATTTTTAAGTGGATAACTGCCCACGCAGCTTCTCGGATCAAAACTATATACAATGTTGAGCATTTGAAAGAAGAGTGGAATAAAAGTAATCAATACTGGGTGAAAATATACCTATTTGCAAACCTTGACCAACCACCAGCTTTCTTCTCTGCATTAAGTATAAAATTTACTGGAAGAGTTGAGTTTATTTTTGTTAATGTGGAAAATTGGGACAACAAGAGTTACATGACAGATATTGGTGTTTATAACATGCCGTCATATATACTTAGAACTCCTGAAGGAATTTACAGATACGGAAACCACACAGGTGAATTTATATCCCTTCAGGCCATGGATTCATTTTTGCGCTCATTACAACCTGAAGTAAATGACCTGTTTGTTTTGAGTTTGGTTCTAGTTAATCTTATGGCCTGGATGGACTTATTTATTACGCAAGGAGCAACCATCAAGCGGTTTGTGGTTCTCATAAGCACCTTAGGGACATACAATTCCCTATTAATTATTTCCTGGCTACCTGTGTTGGGCTTTCTACAGCTCCCTTACTTAGATAGCTTTTATGAATATAGCTTAAGATTGTTGCGATACTCTAATACAACCACACTGGCTTCGTGGGTAAGGGCAGACTGGATGTTTTACTCTTCACACCCAGCCCTGTTTCTCAGTACATACCTGGGACATGGTTTGCTAATTGATTACTTTGAGAAGAAGAGACGGCGCAGCAACAATGATGAAGTTAATGCAAATAATTTAGAATGGTTATCAAGTCTGTGGGACTGGTACACCAGCTACCTCTTCCACCCGATTGCTTCTTTTCAGAACTTTCCAGTAGAATCTGATTGGGACGAAGACCCTGACTTATTCTTGGAACGGTTAGCTTTCCCTGACCTTTGGCTTCACCCTCTGATACCAACTGATTATATTAAAAACTTACCAATGTGGCGATTTAAATGTCTTGGGGCTCAGTCTGAAGAAGAAATGTCAGAGAGTTCTCAGGACACTGAAAATGACTCAGATAGTGACAACATGGACACTTTTAGTAGTAAGGATGTATTTGAAGATAAGCAAAGCATAGTTCACAGTCCTCCAGGAAGAGCAAGTCAGTGTGATGCTGAGGCTTGCTCGTGTGCCAATAAATATTGTCAGACCAGCCCGTGTGAGAGGAAGGGGAAGTCATATGGGTCACATAACACTAGTGAAGACATGGAACCGGACTGGCTAGCTTGGCCTGCTGGTACACTGCACTGTACTGAATGTGTTGTTTGCCTCGAGAATTTTGAAGATGGATGTTTGCTAATGGGTTTGCCTTGTGGTCATGTGTTTCACCAGAATTGCATTGTTATGTGGTTGGCTGGGGGCCGACACTGTTGCCCGGTCTGCCGTTGGCCTTCGTATAAGAAAAAGCAGCCATATGCACAACAGCAGCCGTTGTCACATGATGTCCCACCCTAACCATGTGCGATTCGTCCTTAATAAGCTCTGAGTATCCTGCAGCTTGCCTTTTAATGTTAGTCACAATGTTTCTGTGGTTTGAAGTTTAGTTTAATGTTAGTACAGTGACAGGAAATACACATTATGCTGATGTTGATGACAGAATTTATTTGGTTGCCTTGTGTGTCAATTGAATGCATATTTAACTGTAAAAAATTTTATTTGCAGCATTGGAAAGTCAGAAGTTAATGTTTTTTGTAAGCACAAAAGAAGTATGGTAGAAGTTTATCCTAACAAGAGTTTTATGAGGCAGGTTCAAATCCTAGTGAGACTGAGCTGGTTTCTTACCCTAAATGTTTTCTCCCTTTTTACAATCTCTGTCCGGCACCTCTTGGTTTAAATAATGTATGCTCTGAGACATGAAATTAAAACAGATCTATGAAATAAATTATTTTAAAACCAGAAGGCTATAGGTTTTCTGATGTTAAGCAGTGATGACTGCCTTTTGTAGGTGCTTTGCTGAGTTGTTAATTTCATGGGTAATTGCAGCATGATTTTGAGATGGGGGAAAGAATAGGGATCCTGTTGCTGACACTGACCACGAGTAAAGGCATGGACCACCTTCCCAAGTCACGGCCTGGTGGTCTGATAGGAAGGAGTGTCACAGGAGGCTCTCACCAGATGAGTGCTGCAGTTTACTAGTATTTAGTGTAGTCACCTGAATACAGCAGCTACAGCATATCATTCTTACAAGGGTTAGCTGTATGTTTAATCCACTCTGAAAATTTTCAGTGCTAGAGGAAAGCTGAAAATACAGATTATAGAATAAATACTCATTCCTCTTTAATATACCATATTTGCATTTTATTACATTTACTTTATTCCTTATTACACAATTTTAATATCCCCCCCTCTTTTTTCCTTGAGCCTGTTGGAAATAAACTTGAATTATCATGATGCTTTACCCCTAAACAGTCAGCATGTTTCCTGTGGATAAGGGCTTTCTCTTACATACCCACCACCCCTTTATCACACCCGTGAAACTTAGTATCAGTTCAGTAATATCTAACATATAATCCTGTTCCCTAAATGTCTCTTTCTCTTTATGTCTTTGTTTTGTTGTATGGTGAATATGGAGAACACCCATCCAGTGTGTTTAGTCTCTTCCCCTTTCATCCTGTCCTCTAGAGAAATTGCTTTTGTGTTTGGTGTGGTGCTAAGACTTGAACTCAGGGCCTCAGCATAATAGGCAAGTTCTCTAAGCACTACCCCAGCCCTCTCTTTATTTATTTTTTTAATTTTGAGATAGGTTCACTAAATTGCCTGGGCTGGTCTTAAACTCACTGTAGCTCAGGCAAGCCTTGAGCTCTCAGTCTTCCTGCCTCAGCCTCTGGGGCAGCTACATTACAGGCCTGGTCCCCTTTCTGACTCTAATCTTTTTTAACAGTACAAATGAGTGGGCTTATACAGCTTTCCTCATTCTTTGAGGAACTGCCCATTTACATAGTATCAGGATGCATGTGGTGTCAGTTCTATTGTTGGTGATGCTAAATTTGTTTAAAGTGATACCTGTCAAGTCTTTCTTTTCTTGTAGATGGAGTTCCACCCAATCTGCCTGTTCTTCAAAGGTCCTTCCCACATCATCAGTTTTTCTTTTCCTTTCTTCCTTCCTTCCTTCCTTCTTCCCCCTCCCTCTCTTCCCCCCTTTCTTTTTCTCCCCCCCCCTCCCCCCCCTCATTCTTTCTTCCTTTCTTTTTTGAGACAAGAGTTTCTCTGCTGTAACTCTGGCTGTCTTGGAACTCACTCTGTAGACCAGGCTGGCCTTGAACTCACAGAGATCCCCTCAAACCCACAGAGATCCTCCTGCCTCTGCCTCCTGAGTGCTGGGATTAAAGGCGTGGGCCTCCACATCATCAGTTTTATATACAGCTATCTGCTAGACAGCTCCTGGATGTTTTGCTTATTCACTTGAAGTACTGAGGATGGAACCCAGATCCTTTGTGACATGCTAGGCAAGCACTGTACCACTGAGCTACATCTTCAGCCCTTGATTTTTTTTAGGGGGATGGGTTCTCATGTAGCTTGGATTGGCCTTGAACTCAATCATCCTGTGTTTGCCACTGTCATGTCTGGCTCTGGATTCTTTCAGTTAACTGTAGTATTCAGTTGTCTCTTCCATTCCCAGTCATCTTCTTAAGGTTCCAGCTTTAGATAATGGAGATGGGGAGAGTGTGTGTGTGCGTGTGTGTGTGTGTGTGTGTGTGTGCGCGTGTGTGCGCGTGTGTGTGTGTGTGTGACCAGTTACAAAATGTACATGGATGTGTAGAAATGTTTAGGCAAAATTTCTCCTGCTTTCCAGAGCACATCCCACATTAGCCTAGAACAGGCCTTTTAAGTCTTTTCCATTCATGATCCCCTTTACCTAAGAAAGTGACCTCGGGCATATAAGTATATAAAAGAGCTATACAATTCAGACATTTACTGGCAGTAAAATCACAAATTCATTTAAAACAGTCCTGTTATACATACAGCTTTACTGTTCACTAAAGAGGCAATTTTTCATACTAGTGAGATAGGTACGCTTATTTTTACATAATGAATTACATCTTGGCTAGATATTTTATGTTGACCTAGAAGCCTAGCACATTTCCAACATTATTTAGAACTGATCAACATTTTGATTTTTATGATTGTCAGTGCAGAAGATGTTCCTTTGCATAAATATGTAATAAAATGAAAAGGGCAGAAATATGTTTAGAGCCATTTCAGAAATTACTAGAAATTTTGTCTAATCCCATGTCAAAATTCATTTAACAGTTTTTAATGAAACTGAGTCAGCAACTAACAAATCTTAAAATCAATACAATCTGATTCAATCCAATCCAAAGATATTTGCTAATTTTACCAGTTCATACTGATTTATACTGATGTGGCAGTTATATGCCGAGAAATGACAGTAAGAAAATATTTACAGTCTTTGTTTACTGTGCCTAAACCATTGTGTTTCTCTGAGGGCAGAAATGGTATGTATACTAAAGACTGCAGTTCACCCGATGTGATGGCCTTGAGTCTGAGCCAAGATGTGGCAGTGTGTGTTGGCACTGTGTAGCATCTCCGCACACGCATGCAGCATGTGTGTGGTGTGTTCAGAAACAAGGCTGTGGTGAAGCCACACTACAATACAGCTGGATGTTACAGAAACACCTGAGATTCGTCTTCTGCCTGATTTCGTATTGCCTTTTGACCTTTTGCAAGTTCAGGAACCTTTTACTGTTATCAAATTTATCCAGACCCCCAAATTCAGTTACTGGACCCCATACGGGCTCATGACCCACAGTTTAAGAAGATGGGGTCTAGCCAACCAAGAAATCTTAGCACTGGCCACCAGAGCCCCTCGTTCTGTATTCCTGGTTGACTACTTAGGTCCCTTAGCCTCCCACACTCTGGACACCCACGCTGTAACGTTTTCCTCAGGTGGATGCTTTGCTGTCATGCCCTCTGCCTGGTGGTACTGCTCCTTCCACTACTGTTTGGCTGGCTTACAGCATTTCCTTTCTACATTGTGAACTTCCCTTCTGCTTCCTCGCGACCCTTGAAGGGGCGGAGATGTCTACAGACAGCGACAGTCAGATAGGACACCTTGCTTGAGTGATCCGACTTGGTGTCCTCGCAGCTGCGCTCTCCTGTGTCCCAGAGCTGTGGACATTCCTGGCAGATGCACTGAACTAAACTCTGCATGTCTTTTTAGGAGATACTTTATGGTAGGACCTACATGTTACGCATCTACCCGCAGTGCGCGGCACAAAATGAGCAAAATGCTTTTTTCAGTGTGCGCAGTAAACACACCGCAGTGAAGGAAACAAACACGAAGACTACAGTGAGGTTGGGGGCCTGGCCAGGGCTCCGGCTTGGTAAACTTGACTCATCCCTTAATTGTTAAGCAAAGCAAGTAACACCTCACTGAATAGGCTGTCCGTCACCTTACACACACACACACACACACACCCAGCCACCCCAGGTGGGGAACTGAAGGTAATATCGAAGGTGCATAGTTTGCATTTCAACTTGATTTCAAGGACAGTCTGTTTCTTGGAACAATTTCTTGAATTTAAAAAATACCAAGCATGTGGTCTTTGTAGTTGCAGGGTTCCCTGGCTAACGGTAGCAGAACGACGCACGGTTTGTTCTGCTTAGGAGATTTTTTTAATATAAAGTATTTTCCGTGTAAATCTTTTCATTCTGTAAAGCTGATAAGCTCCCCAAGGGACAGAATAATATCATCATCTCATCTCCTGAAGATGTAAGATCCGATATAGATACTCAGTAAATAATTGCTGGCTTGAATTTTAAGAATGTATTTTAAT
>JAMJFZ010004083.1:45000-74001 GCA_026225945.1 Cricetomys ansorgei
AGGGGATATGGAAAAGGAAAGCCTTTCACCACCCAGACTTGACATGTCTCTTATTGACCAAATAAAGAGTTTCAGCATAGATAATCGGAGACGGTTCCACACAGAAATTATAGTCATACTTTGTACTCCTTCCCTAGAGCAAGACCACAAACAAAATTATTAAAATAACTAGTAACTAGTAAACCATGCTCTGAATAAAAATATATCTATTGGGGCTGGAGAGATGGCATAGGAGTGAAGATCACCCACTGGCTGTTCTTTCAGAGGACCTGAGTTAAATTCCCAGCACCCACGTGGTGGCTAACAACCGTCTGTAACTCCAGTTCAAGGAGCTCTGACACCCTTTTCTGGCCTCTGTAGGCACTAGGCATGGATATGATGAACTGACCTATATATAGGCAAAATACCCATAATGTAAAAACTAATAAAAACTAATACACACACACACACACACTTTTCTTATTGAGCATGGAGATATACATCTTTAATCCTAGTACTTATGAGGCAGAAACAGGTAGATGCCTGCAAGTTTAAGACCAGCATTCATAGTCTATATACATACATGGTCTACATAGTGTGTTCCAGGCCAGCCAGGACTACATAATTAAATCCCGTCTCAAAAATAAAATTTTAAAGGGGAAGGATACACACCTTGATAAATACTATTAGGTAATTTCAGGGTGTGTTTGTACAAACTAAGAGGGCTACAACATTACTAGGAAGCATAGTTTTATGGGAACATCATTCTATATGTGATCCATCATTGGCTGATGTGCCATGACTTGGCACATGACTGCATTTTGTATGAACGTACCACAGCTTGGTAATGCATTCCACCATGATGGGATTTAGCTTACTGTCAGTGCTTGGACAATGACGCACAGTGCTGATGTAAATATTTTCGTACAGGACTTTGTTTTCCATTGGATTGAGTTTTCCTACGCTGAGTTTTGGTAGACATTTTTTTTTAAGTTGTTATTATAAGACTGAGCAGATACTGGAATCTTCAGATAATACCAAACCCAATGATCAATGATTTTTCCCCATAATATTTATGACAAATTTTAATTTATAAACTAGGTACAGCAAGTGAGTAACAATAAGGAATACATAGAATGATTATAAACTATGTTAATATTATCTCTCAACATCTTGTTTTTTCATTTGTAGGAGACATTATGTGGCTTTTCCTTGGCATTTACAAATTACTAACATCATTATAAAAAAAAAAGAATATCTTGTATTTGTTCTTTGGCAATTCCAGACATATAAGCAATACATCTTGCTCATATGCCCCCCAAACTTCTCCCTCCCGCCAGGCACTTCCCCTCTCCATTTTGCACCCCCCTTTTTTGTTAATAATAAATGGGTCTAATTTCTGCTGCCTCCTGGAATGCTGACTGATCTCGTTGACTTGGCCTTGTGCAGGTCATCATCATACAGTGAGTTCATGGGTACAGTGGCCATGTCATCTCCAGAAGCCAGCATTTCACAGTGCTCTTCTGCACCCTCCGGCTCCTACGCACTTTCTGCCCGTGAGCCTCCACACCATCACTCAACACACACGCATCCGCACTACCTGTTAACAGTTACGAGTTCTTGCATCAGCCCTTGACTGCTGCAGAGAGAGTCCTCTGTCGCTAAGCTTAGAGCGGCACCAACTATAACATCACTGCTCTGACCGTGGGGCAAGCCACTACGCCATAGATAAGTGTCACTTGGAACCAAACTCTGAGATGACAAGTGGAAAGCCAAGACAGCATGTAACATTTGCCACACGGATACACTGGACAAAAGGACAATTCCTGTTGCGGGCAGGATGGCACACGATTTCATCACTGGACTCTGAATGGTCTGAGACTCAGAACAACCAACTGTGTATTTCTAGACTATTCCACTTTATAATTTCAGATTGCCATTGGCAGCAGACACTGCGACTGTGTAGAAGGTGGACCGCAGATACGGGGAGACGAGTGTGTAGCGTTCGCCCCCGCAGCTTCGGCTCCTGTCAGGGGTTTTGGGCCCTGTGATAAGCGCTCAGGCTTCTGTGATTTGGAAACAGGGTCTTACATTTCCATTTTGTCTTCTCTTTCTAATCACTGATTTCTTCGGGTGAAGGAGGGGTATTTGTTTTGTCTGGTTTTGTTCAGATAGTATCTTTATGTAGCTAAGCTGACCTCAAATTCAGGATCCTCCTGCCTCAGTCTCCCAAGTGCTGGGAATGCAGGGATGTGCCAAAAGCTTGAGCCTTCATTGATTTCTCTTTTGGATTTTTTTTGTTTTTGTTTTTTTTTTTTGAGACAGGTTGGTCTCTGACTCACTCTGTAGCCAAGGTAACCTAGAACTTGAGATTCAGTGTACACCACTATCTTGTTTTGCTGGTTTCTAACCCTGCTGAAATGTGGTCATATAATGTGATGTGTGTTACCCTCTTTATAGTCCAGTACATGGTTCACTTTCACGTTTCGTGTGTGATAACTTCCTACTTGCTGTGTACAAGACATGATACATCAAGTAGGTATTGTATTCTTTATCCTAAATATATGTATTCCCGATCTATCAGGTATCAAAAGAAAACTCCTAGTTCTTCCATCTGTAATGGTGGAGATTATAGGCCGAGTTTTTCCCCTAAACCTCAGATGCTGAAGCCCTAGCCCCGTAATACAGCCGTATCTGAAGAACAGCCTTCTAGTAGGGTAGTGAAGACCAGAGGAGGCCATGCTTACAGAGCCCTCTTTTGAGATCATTGTGAGGATTTTTAAAGTATACTCTGGGATTTCACTTGGTATTGATCTGTGGCTTATGGGACCCTTTTGGTCTCTTGTTAGGTTTTTCTCTCTTTCAAACGTATCTTTATTTTCTTCATCATCATGCATTTGGAGATAGTTTTCTAGAATGACTCAATTCCAGTGTGTCAAGACCAGCTGCAGGATGTTAAGAAACTCAAGAAGTGCAGACAGACCTGAGGTTGCACAGAGAGCCATTCGCAGGCCTTGTACTAACAGAGGCAGGGTCCTGGTGGCAAGAGGCGGCTCTGACATGTGGTCGGAAGAGAGCTTAGTGTGGCCTAGACAAAAGTCACCTCCTCCAAGCTGGAATAGACCCAGTCCTTCTCAAATTACCACCAAAATGCAGGCGCACTCTGGCCCCAGGGATCCTTGCTAAATCTCCACAGATTACGTGTTTCTGATACACTTGGAAATAACAAGGGGGGAAACTGGCCAGGATCGCTCAGAGCAGCAGTCACTGTGGCTGTCACTGCAGTTGCACAGATGGCCATTTGGCAGGGGGTATGGCCATGGGCTAGCCACCCTTTGGGGTTTTCCACGGCACTCTGAAGGCTTCCTTTCCTTTCTTTCTGTTTCCACGTTGCTGCCTTTCTGATTGTTCACCTATGTGTGTAACCGTATTTTCTCTCTGGTTATTTTTAAGATTGCCACTGTGTACTCTCAGAGAAAGAAATTAGGAAACATATCCTGTTTAGAATAACTCCCCCCAAAGGTTAAGTATTTAGGACTAGATCTAACCAAAGAAGAGAAATATCTCTACAAAAAAAAAAAAAAATCAAGGCATTGAAGAAGGAAGTCATAGAAGGCACTAGATGATTGAAAGACCCCGTTCCATGATCCTGGATTGGCAGAATTAATACTGTGAAAATGGGCACCAAGATTAATTTACATGTTTAATGCAATAGCTATCCAACTTCTGATGGTGTATTTCACAGGTTTAGAAAAAAAATGCAAGAATGCATGTATGCATATATAAACTCAAAAGACTTCAGACAGCCAAGCAATCTAAGGAATCAGAACACTGTTGGAGGCATTATAATACCCAACTTCAAGTCATATTACAGAGTTATGATAAAAACAGCCTAGTACTGTCATAAAAATAGGTAGGCCAATGGAATAGAATAGAGGACCTAGCAATAAAACAACAAAGCTATGGCCACTTAATTTTTGACAAAGGAGGCAGAAACATATATTGGGGAAAAGAAAGCCTATTCAACAAATGATACTATTTATGTCTCTCAGGGAAGAAATTCTCACAATACCCATGTTCAATCATGGGACCACCAGACTTATTTAATCCTGATTATCTCCTAAAGCCCTTCGTGATGCTTCACAATAGGAACTAACTGCCAGCATGAATTTTATAGGAAGAGTATTATCAAACCACAAGGAAGGGTTATTGTCACTGAAAAGAAATGAAAGAAGGTAACAGATGATGGAGAAGTTTTCTATACTCGCAGACTGGCAGAGTTAATGGGTACGTTACCAAATGTCCTATACAGAGTTGTTGGAACTCTCACCAAAATTCCAATGACTTTCTTCACAAAAGTAGAAAAACAATCAAAAAATTCATATGGAAACACAAAGGACCCCACACAGTCAAAGCATTCCTGAACAAGAAGAACACTATTGGAGGCACTGCAATACTTGATCTCAAATTATACAAGAGAGCTATAGTTGCAAAGATAGCATGACACTAACAAAAACAAACATGTAGACCAATAGAATAGAATATCAGACCCAGAAATAAGCCCACGTAGCCATGGCCACCTAAATTTTGAGAAAGGCAACACAACCATCTACGAGACAGAAAGATATTGTTAGCTCAGGATGATGGTCCTGTTAGGAAAATAAGGGAAGAGTCTGCACAGGAGAGTCAGAAAAAATCAGCCTAGGGTCACCGAACCACCTTCAGCATTTCCAGGAGTGATCCAGCATATTCCAGCTGATGAAGATGATCCCCAAGGTTTTAATGAAACAAGATAGCATCCAATAGAAATGAGTGATTTTAAAAGATTGCAAGAAGTTGTAGTCTTGCATGGCATGCACTCACCTTGTGTAAAGGAGGTCCTCAATAATGGCACCGCAGCACTGGATGGTCCCATTTGATTGGTAAGGGTTAATATCAGGTATACTAGAGGCAGGTCCTCAGCTACAATGGGTAACCTCAGCTATAGGGAACAGCAGAATAGGGCTAAAGGAATAGATATAAACTGAAATCAGCTCCTTGGGGAGGGTCAGTATGCTGAATTACAAGAACAGATTATATTTGATGACTTGACCATAGAACAATGTCATCTAGCAGCTTTATCAGCTTGGGAAAAAGTAGAAGAACCAGAAAAAAGTCCACCTCCTTCACAAAAATCATACAAGGCTCAAGTGAAGACTTTACCGGCTTTTTTGCAAAAGTTGACTGCAGCAATAAATAGAGCCATCTCAGACCCTGAAGCAAGACAGGTGCTGATTGAGACCATGGCATCTGAAAATGCAAACATAAGAGTGTAAGAACATTTTAAGGCCGTTAAAACAAATTCTGTACCATTGGATCAATGGATCCATGTTACTGCAGATATTGGTTCCAATGCTTACGCAACTGATGTAATGGGACAAGCTATAGTTAGAGGGCTGAAATACCCAAATGTCTGATGCTTTAACTGTGGAAGACACAGCCACTTGCAAAGAGATGGTGAAAGGCAATGGTTTCTTTAAATATCAGGGCATGCAGACGGTGTGGAAAGGGTTGACACTGGGCAAATGAGTGTAGATCCAAGAGAGATATACAGAGAAATTCCTTGCAGTTGGGAAAAGCCACGGGAGACTAAGCTCAGGTCCCTGGAGAACAAAGCTGTCCTCTCAGCACTGGGGTAGCATACAAACTGAAAAACCCAAACTTGGTGCTGGAGATCTGAGACATGGTCACTGAAGGAAGTGTTTCACTAGATCTGGCTGTAAGACAGACAGCTTCCCTTATCCAAAAGTCCAATGCTATAAGATTGCTACTGGAGTTTATGGTCCTCTTCCCCCAGGGACAGTAGGAATGATCCTAGGAAGGAGCAGTTTGACACTAAAGGAGCTTATTGTGCATCCTGGAATTATAGATGGAGATTTTAAAGGAGAAATTAAAGCTATGGCTTGTGGAACAAGAGACCTGCAAGTCAATGCAAGAGGTAGGATTGCACAGCTGTTACTGTTCCCTCATATCAAAACAGAGGCCACTCCTGTAGAGAGACCAGGCAGATTTGGAAGTGCCGGGAAACGTGTTCTGGCAGGCTGTCATTAATGATAAAAGGTCAAAATTTAAAATGCAAATAAATAGTATTGAAATAGAAGGGTTGGTGGACACAAGTGCAGATGTAACAATAATCTCCCAAGAGTCATGGAATTCAAATTGGCCCCTTCAGGAAGTATCCACACAATAGAGATTGGGAAACTATCCCACATAAAGCAAAGCATGAATTGAGTTAAATGTTTGGGACCAGAAGGGCAGAACAGAAAGTTAAGACCTTATGTTGCTGACATAGCTATAAGCTTATGGGGGAGAGATTTATTGTAACAATGGGGAACTCAGATTCATATCCCTTCTTTCCCAGAAAAGGCACATAAAATAAGGTCACGGGGATGATGCTCTTAATAAAGGGGATGCACAGGCTGTACAAGCTGTCCAAAAGCCAGACACAACAGGTAGTGAGTTTCCAAATTTACAAAAGGGGGTCACTGTTGAAAAGATGCCACTGTCCTACCCTTAAAATGGTTAAGAAGCCTGTGTGGATAGAGCAGTGGCCCTTCACAAAAGAAAGGTTATAGACCCTCGAACTGCTGCCAGAGGAGCAGTTAAAGACTCAGCGTATGGGAGAGCCAGCCCATGGGTCCACTATAGTGTGGGATTCCTTTACCTGCCTTATTACCTAAAGAATGGCATCTGATAGCGATTGATTTAAAAGACTTTTTGTTTGTTTGTTTGTTTGTTTTTACTATCCCCTTGCAAGAGCAGGACAAGGAAAAGTTTGCTTTCACAGTGCCTACCTATAGCAATGCTCAACCTGTCAAAAGATATCATGGAAAGTCCTTCCCCAGGGAATGTTAAACAGCCTGACATTATGTCAATATTGTGTGCAACAACCATTAGAGCTGATTTTATATACTAATATATATTTTTATATATTAATAACCAATCTATTATTTACTGTTACATGGACGATATTTTGTTAGCTGATTCTGATGAAGATAGTTTAGAAAAATTGTTTGATGAAACAAAAAGAATCTTAAACTGTTGAGGTTTGCAAATTGCTCCTGAAAGAATACAAAGAGGAGATTCGATTAACTATCCAGGTTATAAGATAAGTCAGCAAAAAATTCAACCGCAAAAGGTACTGATCTGAAGAGATCAGTTGCGTACTCTTAATGATTGCCAAAAACAACTGGGAGATATCAATCGGGTCAGACCCACAATCGGATTAACTAGGCGAGAGCTGAGCAATTTGTTTCAGATGTTACAAGGAGGATCCAACCAAGATAGTCTTGCTGCAGCAGAGCAGGAGTTAACTCTGGTAGAAAAGACACCACAAGAGGCATATGTGGATCGCACAGATCCTCATCTGAGTTGTATTTTGGTCATCATTCATTCAAAACATTTCCCCACTGGAATTCTTATGCAGAGAGATGATAGCATCTTAGGATGGATATTTATGGCACATAAGCAGAGAAAAAATTAAAGATCTATGTAGAAAAAGTTGCTGATTTAATTATAAAGGGAAGAATAAGACTTCATCAGCTGTCAGGAAGAGATCCAGCAGAAACAGAGGTGTCTTACACAAATGCTGAGATTATGATATTATGAGCAATCAAGACTGGCAAAGACCCTGTAGCAATTATTTGGGAGAAATTAATAACAAATATCCTAGAGGTAAGCAAATTCAGTTTATCAAAAGGACTGACTGGATACTCCCCCATGTAGTGAGAGAAGAATCTGTTTCTGGAGTATCTACATTTTATATTGATGCAAATAAATTAGGAATGGCAGGTTACAAGTCAGAAAAAATAAGTAAAGTCAATCAAAGCCCATATGCTTCAGTTAAAAAAAATCAGAGTTGTATGCTATTCTTATGATATTGTTAGACGTTCCTGAATCTCTTAATATCATCACTGATTCTCAGCTTGCAGACGGGGTTGTTTTGCATATAGAAACTGCTGAATTTATTCCTGATAATTCAGAATTAATATCATTATTTATGCAGCTGCAACAAGCAACTTGAGACAGAAAATTTCCATTATATATTACTCATATTAGATGTCAATAGGGTTGCCAGGCCCATTGGCACAAGGGAACGATGAGATTGATCAATTATTAATAGGTAATATGTTAGATGCCTCAAATTTTCATGAAAAACACCACATAAACAGCAAAAGTTTAAAAAGGAATATCTCCATTACTTGGTGACAAGCCAAGGAAATTATAAAGAATTGTCCAATATGTTCATTGTATAATCAAGTCCCATTGCCTGCTGGAAGTAACCCTAAGGGTACTCAAAGAGAAGACATCTGGCAAACGGATGTTTTCTGTCAGTTGTCAGTTCTCTTGGTGGGCCTAGTCTGTCTGCAGCGGATCTTGCTACCCTCTCACCCTAAGTAACTGGGACACGGGACATGTGACCGGGCTATTTCAGCAAACAGCGGGGGCTGCGGGGGAGCGCACAAGAGAGGCGCAGGGGTCTGAGGGTCCTAGCCAAAACCTCGGTCAGGATTAAGGGCCAACAGCATTAAGAACTTCTGGGACTTCCAGGCAGTGGTGGCTAAGGTCATGTAATGCAAGGACTAAGGCATATTTATTGGGGCACAGGAGCGGGAGAATGCATAGGTTTAAGACAGGTATGCAATTTTGGCAATGGCAGCAATGGAAGGTGGCCCTCTCGAAGGGGCTGAGACAGTAGACCCTGATTCACGCAGCGGGGAGGAGCCATTGCTCTGTCCACTCCAAAAGCAAATGGTGACTTAGCGCCCTCCACCGGTGATGATAGGTTTGACCCGTTTCACAGTTTTCTTTGTTGCAGAATTTGGGAAACTAAAGTTTGTGCACCATACTATCGATATTTATTCAGGATTTCAGTGAGCTTCTGCCTTGAGTTCTGAAAAGGCTGACTCTGTAATTACACATTTACTGCAAGTAATGGCTGTCTATTACGGGCAGTCCTTTACAAATCAAGCCTGGTAATGCTCCCACGTATGTGTCCAGTAAAATGAAATGATTTTTGCATATTTTAGCATAAAACATATTGTGAGTATATAACATAATCCCACAGGACAAGCAGTTATTTAAAGGTCTAATAATACATTAAAGGAAATGCTTGCAAGACAAAAAGGAATAACAAGACCTCCAGAAATAGACTACCTAGTGCATTGCTAACTTCAAATTCTCTAAATGTTAATGAGACAGGAGCAACAGTGGCTGAGAGACACTGGACGATAGAAAGAATCTGAAGGGTTAAATCAACCCATGTATTATAAAGATGCATTAAAAATCTGGGTGGAAATCAGGACAAATTTTGCACTGAGCCAGGGGGTATGCCCAAATTTTCAGTGGAAATGATCAGTTGTGGGTATCTTCAAAGATGATAAAGATTAGATATGAGCCAGAAAGATCTCCCGAATACCCTGACAGCCGAACCAGGAAAGCGTGACTATGGGGGGGGGGGGAAGGCCAATTAGACTATTTTGTGAGTCGGAGGAGTTTTTCATTTAATAAACTCCTGGAGACCAGAGAAAAGTAACTGATATCACACAATTTATAGCTTAGTAAGAAGGGGGAAATACAGTAGAATATTTAGAAGAAGTTTAGTTATTTTGGTTTCTTTAAAAATGCAAAATGACCTTTCAACTGGGTTTAAGTTCCCATCCCAGGTGTGGTGGATGATTATGAGTTTGATTTGGAATGCCGGATGCTGGTGGCTATAATTTGGTTAGGCACAGCTGTTTTGCCACATGTAGCTTGTCCGTGAGATTGCGTGCCGCTTGAGCTTATGGGAACACTTGCTTAGCGTATAAAAGGTTTGAAGCTCTGAAAGCCGGGGTAGGTGTTGGTTAGTGGTTCATTGTTTGGTTTGTCTGTCATTAGTGCATTGATTCATGCACAGAAGAACATCAGTTGGAGAGATGGGTTGCAGATAGTGATCTGAGTCGCTAGTCTGTCAGCTAGTCCTCTCCAAGCTTAGGACAGCCTAAAAAGGGCTGCGAAGATTTCTACCTTTCTGTCTTTCTCTATCAAGGCTGCCTGTAAAAGCAGTGCACTTTTCTTTCTATCCTTCCTTTCTCTTTCCCTAAATTAAGTGTAAAAGATTTTGGTTTACTACTACATCTGGCAAACCAAGATGTCTACCTGCAGAAGAATGAAATTAGATCCACATCTCAAACCCTGCACAAAAATCAGTTCAAAACTGATCAAAGACCATAACTGAAAACACAAAACACTGAAACCTACTAGAGGAAAATGCCAGAGATACACTTCCAGTTATGGAGTCTGGCGAGAACTAACACAGAAAATAGTTCTGAGAACCAACAAATAGGACTTCATGAAATTAAAAAACTTCTGCATGGCAAGCAAAACCAGCATGGCAAATAGCCTACAGAATAGGGGGAGATCTTTTCCAGGCATACCTCAGGTAAGGGGTTGACATCCAGAATATATAAAGAGTTGTAAAAAAATAAACACCACGAACAAGACCAACAAAAAAGGGCAAATGAAATGAACAGACGGTTCTCAGAAGAAGAACCACAAATGCCATTAAATATTTTATTGATTGTCACCGTACATCAGGGAAATGTAAGTTAAAACTGCACCAAGATCCCATCTCATCTCAGAATAGCCTAAGATCAAGAAAGCAAGTAATGGTGCTAAAGAAATGGCTAGTGGTGAAGCGCACTGGATGTTCTTCCAGAGGACTGAGGTTCTGTCCCCAGTACCCATGTGGTGGCTCATAACCACCTGTAACTCCAGTCCCAGGGAATCCTCTCCTGGACTCTGCAGGGACCAGGCATGCACATGGTACACAGACATGTAAGCAAAATATTCATATACATACAAAGATTTCTTTAAAGAGCTGGGCATAGTGTTGCACACCTTTAATCCCAGGGCTTGGGAGGAAGAAAGTTTGAGACCAGCCTGGTCTACAAAGTGAGTGAATTCTAAACTATCCAGGACTACACATAACCTGTTTCAAAAAAGCCAAAAGAGAGAGTGTAATAGGCTGCTATGTGGTCTCACTAAGAGAGGCGAGGAGACATTTTCACGCCTGGAAGCCCTGCCAGACCTCAGCAGAGGGAACCACCATCATGGCCAATTCCATACTCGACAGTGGAACCCCAAGCTTCTGAGCACAGGTGTTTTTATTGATTCAGAACTCCTCAGGTGTTCTACTGATAGCACGTGCAGATCATAAGCAATTAAACATCCCCACAGAAATCCAACACCCACAAACATACAAAATGCCCTAGACACCCCTCACCCAACAGTGCCTAAAACAATTGTTTTATATATAACTAAAAATAAACTCCAAGAGAGGGGGGAGGGAGGGAGAAAGTGACAACAAATACTGGTGAGGATTGGGGAGGAAGAGGAGCTTTCCTTTCACTGCTGGTAGGAGTGCAGTCGTTATGGAAATTAATATGGAGTTTTCCCAAAAAATGAAAAATAGAAGTACCAAATGACCCAGCTAGGATTTCCTGGGCGCACACCCAAAGACGCCGCATCTCACCACAGTGGCACTTGCACCCGTATTTAGTGCTGCTCTGTTCACAATAGCGAGGAAATTATTACTACTATGTCCACCGAGGGGATAGATAATGAAAACGTGATATATATTTTTCCCATATCTGTAGATGGAATTTGACTCAGCTATAAGAAGTAAAATTATGAAATTTGCAGGAAAATGGATGGATCTGGACAGTACCAGATCAAACGAGGTGACTCAGAAAGACAAAAAATCACATTCTGTCTCATATGCAGATCCTAACTTTTAATATTTGTGCATGTAAATAAAAGGGTTGTCTGGCTTGGTGTTCTTGGGAAGCTCCTACGGGCTGGAGAGTGGGGGCAGGTGGGGGGTGTCTCTGACCCTTTTGCCTGCCCTTAGGATCCTTTTCCTCCTGCTGGGTTGTCTAGTCCACCGTTGGTGCAGGGATTAGTACTGGCCTTGTTCCATCTTGTTAGGCCCTGTGGAGCAATGACCCTGGGAGGACTGCTCTTATCTGGGGAGAAGTGGGGGGTGGAGAGAGGGTAGACCTAGAGGAGAAGGTAGATGGAGGATCTGGGAGGTACAGGGAGGGAGGAGGGGGTTTGACTGTATTATATGAAAGAAAAAAAAGAGTTGGAGAAGTCTAAGAAACTAGCTAGAGGGCCATAGGAGGGAAACAACAGGTGTCGGGAGTGGAGTCAAAGGGTTCATGTAAAGTGGGGGGGGAGGCTATAGGTGGGGGGGTACAAGGGAAGGAGGGAAATGGAGGAGAAGAGAAAATGCTGCAATGAAATCTAATTCTTTGCATGCTAATTAAAAGAACTTTAAAAAAATAAAATAATATTTCAAGGTCATTATTGGATTGGTGGTAGAAGGTGGTGGTAGGAGGCTGGAAATGGTCAGGAGGTGGTTCCAGGTCTATTTTTGCCTTCTCTCGATGTTTTGAGGGTTGTCTCTCAATGTCTTGTCTTGACACAAGCTATGGGTAAGAACCCCTTAGACCTGAAGATTGGTCAGAAATAAAGATAATTTGGGGCCTGACAAGGTGGCTCAGTGGAAAATGGTGCACACTGCCAAGCCTAAAGATCTACGTTCATTTCCAGACTCCACATGGTGGAAGAAGAGAACTGAATCCTGAGGCCTGTCCTCTAACCCCTACGCACGTTCCATGGCACAGCCACACCCCCACCCCCTGAGTACATACGGGTAAAATTCTAAGGAACAAAGATAAATCCATTTCAAAATTATTATATGTCAACAAGGAAAATTCTTTTTCCCAAGATTGGCGTATACCTGACATGCATACATTATAACAAAATCTATCTACGTGGTATATTTTGGTTTTTTATCAGGAAAAAATTCCTGCTGGCTGTTAGACCGTGGTTCGCTTGTCCAAAGCATTTAATTTAACAAGTTCACCTCATAAACAGGGTGACCGAGGCCAAGAGGCTCCTAAGACGGATGGTGTGCATCACAAAGTGAGCAAAGTCAAACAGAGAAGCAAAAGAAAAAATGGTTCTTTTTACTTAGCACTTTCTCCGTTTTTCATGTTAAGTTCAGAGAAGGATTAAAAGCACAATCCTTGAAGTATGGGGACACTCATCTCTTTATAATATCTTTAGGGATTGAGAGGGAAGTGCATATAAAGCCTTTGAAAATGTGTGTGACTGAATGTCTGCGAGAACATATGGCAGGGGAGTGCAGCCCCGTTAAACATGTGCTGTGCTTGGCAGGAGGAAAGAGCTAGAATGTCTGCTCACTTAGCTCTTCCCACCCCCTCAGATGGCGAGTGTTAGTGGGGAGGATACTTGGCATGCTTCCTGAAGTTCACATAGGACGGACAAACCACAGTGGTAGCTGGGAACCGAGACAGTATCAGGGCATGTAGGGAGTCGTGTTTCTGAGGGGGTGCCCAAAACATGCTCTGAGGAAGCTTCACAGTCTCCTTCCAGTCACGCAGGAGCAGCTGGTGGGCTCTGTAATCTTTCCATTCCATTGAGAGCCAAGTACCAAATTCGACCCTCTTCCATACCCTCTGCTCTTGATGACCGACTGGAGTGTGGCTTTAGATTTAATGTCAGAAATAGGGGAGGCTCTTCCTTTTGCTGAGCTGCTCTTCTCTCTGCTGGCTCAGGCGGTAGGTCTCAGGTTATGTATCACCTGTCCAGGGAATAGTCACTGATTCCCTTTGTCCCCTATGTGTTTATATTTGTGTGTGTGTGTGTACATGCATTATGATGTAGGTGTGGAAGTTAGAGGATTGCAGGAATCAGGTCTCTCCTGGGGATTGAACTCAGGTCATCAGACTTGGCAGCAAGTGCTCACTGAGCCATCTCACTGGTTCCAATTTCCATGTCCTTATGGTTCTTATTGTTAAAAAAAAAGTCTAGAATATTTCACTCTCTTTGTTTATTGTAGCTGTTTAATACTTTCCTCACCAGACTATGTGAGGCTTTTGAGGGTTCGCTGTCATCTTCTTGAAGCCCATAGGAATGCCTGTGCCTAGGATTTGTTATGTTTTGTTGACTGTTTGGCAATCCAGTATTATCCTGCTTGGAGCATTATTGGCTTATGGTTTATTCTCTCTTTTTTCTTTTGAAAATGGTTTATTGAAAAGAAGAAACAGCTATTTTTTTTTTTATATGAGTGTGGTGTCGCACACCTTCAATCCCAGCACAAGGGAGGCAAAGGCAGGCAGAACTCTGTGAGTTGGAAGCCAGTCTGATCTACATACCAAGTTCCAGGTCAGCCAGGGCCACAGAGTGAGACCCAAAAGAAAAAGAGTGAGTTTCAAAAGAGAAAGACTTTAGGGGCTGATGAGTGGGCTCAGCAGGTGAAGGCACTTGTCTCCGAGTCTTTCAACTTAAGTTCAACCGCCAGGTCCCATGTGAAGAGAGAAGAGAACCAGCTCCTACAAGTCGTCCCGTGACCGCCACACACGTGCTGTGGTGTGCACATCCCCACAGGCGCACACAAAATAGGTAAATATGGAATTGAAAAAAGAAAGCAACCATTTCCTCGGGTTTCACTTTATCTAAGGATTGATTTGTTTTTATTTTATGTATGCAGGGTTTTGTTTGCCTGCATGTCTGTGTACCATGTGCACGCCTGGCGCCCATGGAGGCCAGAAGAGAGCACTGGATCCCCTGGAACTGGAGTTACAGATGGCTGTGAACCACCACGTGGGTGCTAGGAATTGAACCCAGGTCTCTCCAGCTCCCAGTAGAGATCACTTTTAAAACCCACACCCTTCCCATGTAAGATAAGAAGAGGGAAGGAGGGGAAGGAGGAAGGCAGTTCAACAGAAAGTGAGGGTGGGTACGAAGAGGTGATTTGTCAAAGCAATCCAGGCGCTCAACAAACAAGAAAGAGATGGTCATCACACTAGTAAACAGGGAAACTTAGTTGTAAATAATATTCATGGACTTCTAGGTAAGACAGCAAACTAGGACCTTCCTCCAAGTGATTCCGTGAGTGAGAATCCTGGTGACAAAGGGCAGGTTATCCCAAAAAGGAAAGAGAAGGACATTGGCAACCAAGAAAAGGAAGATAGAAAAGCACAGAGAAACAGAAAGGCCGCTACAAACCGTAGGGGAAAGTCTCTGGATCCAGTGGCTGCTCCAGCCTCAGCTCCTATGGGCAGAGAGAAATGGAAGCCTTAGCCAGGAGGAGGGCCAGGCAGCCGTAGTCACAACAGACTGGTGGGGAGCGCCCACTGTGCAGCCATCCAGGGTACTTAGATTGGCAGCCTAGGCCGTGGGATGAGTTCGGCTCACTTGAGTCTTCAATCCTGTGGGGGACTTGTGACAGCGAGTTCTTCTGTGTGGCAGGCCGCTTTGTCACTCTCGGTGTCTTTTCTGAGAGAGGGCCTGTTTTCACATATTCCTACACATTCTGAAGACACAGGACAATTGCATGAGTGTTGGTGTCCAAACCTCCCCCTCCTCCTCCTCCTCCTCCTCCTCCTCCTCCCCCCCACCCCGCCTTGTAGGACTGTCATTCCCTCAGTCACTCTAGCAGTGTCCCCAGGCTTCCACCTTGCAATTATCCCAAGTAACGGTCTATCATTCAGGGAAGTCTGGGCAGGAACTCAAGACAGGAACTTAGATGTTGAAACCAATGCAGAAGCCATGGAGGAGTGCTACCTACTGGCTTGTTCCATGCTTGCTAAGTTTGCCCAGGGGTTGGCGCCGCCCATGGTGAACTGGGCCTTCCCACACCAATCATGAATCAAGAAAATGCCATACAGACTTGCTTACAGGCCAATCTTATGAAGGCATTTTCTCAATTTAAGATACCTTCTGCTGTGGAGAGCCTCCCCTGACCTGGAGCTCAAATTCTGCTGTGTGCCTTCGGCTGTATGCCTTTATCTCATTTGGGACAGCTGTGGAGCAGGGCTATGTTGTAAAAAAGACCTTCCTGGAGACAGCTCGTTTCAGGGAAGTCAAAGATTGCTTAAAGAGATCTCCTTCTTAGTCTCAGGAAGCAGGATGGTTGTTTCGTGGTTAATTAACCTTGATTGATTGTGACCACATGACTGTACCTATGCCTTCGACCTTGTGATCATCAACCGCGTGCTTGCATGCACACCTGATTCGCCCCTTGTGATCCTTGCCTTAGAAACTGCACGCAAACCTCTGATGAGGATTTAAAGGGTACAAAAAACTGAGAAATCATTTGGGTGGTTCGGCCTGAGTGAGCTCAAGATACAGGGTGTGTGTGTCCGTTCCAGTTCCAGTTTTCAGCCTGACTCCCTACCCAGCACCGACCGATCTGGTGAGCAGGCCTTATCGTTCTTCCTAGATGACTACCTTGTATCAGGTAGACATAAAAAGTAGCCAGCACACAAGATAAGGACAAACTAAAACAAGGCATAAGCCAGTCACGGAAGATACTGAAAGGATTCCTGCACACACTGGAGGAAGAAAGCCACAGACACAGGAGCTCAGATAAGAGCAAACTTCACAGGAGACATAGATGCAAAATTTAAAACTACGAAAGAATCAAACATGTCCAGCAAATCGCCAGTTGTATGGAGAGAACAATAACTCTCAGCCAACCAGGAAAACGACCAAAATGACGGGTATCGGCAAATGCTTCTAGATATTAGACGAGATGTAAATGGTTCCGCCTTTCCAATTGAAAGATACAGATTAGCTGACTAGAGTGAAGAAAAGATCCAAGTGTTTGTCTTCAGGACACATACTCAGGGCCGATCTGCACTTTTCAAAAGAAGTTGGTGTAATAGGTAAGCAGAAGCAGAAACAGGCAAGAACGATGATCTCAGCCTGGCGAAGCAGACGCCAAGGCGAGTTCAGTCGGAAGAGACAAGAAGGCTGCTACGTATCGACAAAGAGAAAGTCTCATCAATGCGTTGTGATGATTATAAATATATAAGCACCAAACATTGGTATATCCAGTTTCAGTAAATGCCATTGGACATAAAGGGACAGCAAGGTCCAAATACAACAAGAGTGGGTGATTTCAGCACCACACTCTCATCAGTTAACAGTGAGAGACTGGAGGGATTGCTACGTGGTTAAGAACGTCTACGTCTCTGTCAGATGACCAGAATTCAGACCCCAGCACCCGTATCTGGTGGGTCACAAACACTTGCAAATTCTAACTTCAGTAAATCCAGTGTCCTCTTCTGGCCTCTGCGAGCACATGCAGATACAGACACACAGACATAAATAAACCTTAAAGAAACACCAACAGAGAAACATTAAACTGTCTATAGATCAAATGGGCTTAACAAACATCTATAGCATGTTTTATCCAAAAGCTGAGTGGCACAAATTCTTCTCAGTATCCCATGGAACTTAAAGTTAGTCACATTTAAGGGCACAAAGTAAGTCTCGACAAATTTTTTAAAAAGCTAAAGTGATATGTTGTATCTTGCCAGATAATAGGCTAAAACTAGACACTGGGGATGGAGAAACGGCTTAGCAGTTAAGAGTGTGTACGGCTCATGCAGAGGGCCCAAGTTTCGCTCCCAGCACCAGTGTTGGCCAGTTCACAAAGGCCTCTAACTCCATTCCAAGTGGTCTGATGCCTTTCTCTGGCTTCCAAGGGCATCTGTGCTCCTGTGAACAAACATACACAGACACAGACATAATTAAATTGAATCCTTTAAAATTAGAAATCACAAACAAAAGAAACTACCCAAACTTAGATCATGAACAATACATCTTGAATATATTCTGTGGGTCACACAAAACACACGGGAGAGAATTTTAGAATTCATAGAATAAGATAAAAATAAAAATACAGCTTATCAGAAACGTTGGGATACAGAAAACAGAAGTCTAAGAGGGCATCCTTGATATCCTGAGTGCTTACTTTAAAAATCAGACATAATACCAAGAAACAATAATGCACCTCAAAGTCTTAGAAAAACGCAGACAAAATAAATCCAAAATCAAGAGATGGAAAGAAACAATAAACACCAGGGCACACAAATGATGAAATAGAGAATAAAAGAACATTATAAGAAATCAGAGAAGCAAAGAGCTGGTTCTCTGAAGAGATGACCAAGATCAACAAATCCATATCCAAAACAATCAAATGTAATCGAGAAGACCCAAGCTGATAAAATTATAAATAAAACAGGATGTAATATAGCAAGGAAATCCAGAGGGTTATCTGCATTAGAGAGATGGCTTGGTGGTGAAGGGCACATATTGCTTTTGCAGAGGAACTGAATTCGGTTCCCAGCACCCACACTGGGCAGCTGTAACTCCAGCTCTAGTAGTTCTGACACTCTTCTGGCACTCACATGCACACCCCCTCCACAGACACACGAACACACATGATTAAAATAAATATTGAAAAAGAAAAACACATCCAGCAGGTCATTAGGGAATTTGCTGAAAATGTATATTCCTTCCCACGGACATCAGGAAAATCTAGAAGAAATAGATAAATTCCTAAGCACAAATGCAAAATTAAATCAAGAGGATATAAACAACTTAAATAGATTTAAAATGAATGAGAAGATGGAAGCAATAATTAAGAATTCCCCATCCAAGATAAGCCAAAGACCAGATGGGTTCAGTGCTAAATTCTACTTGGCCTTTAAAGAAGAATTAACATTCATGATCCTTCCTACTTCATAAATTAGAAAGAGAATGATTTCCACTGAACTCATTCTACAAAACCAGTGCCACCCTAATAACAAATCCAGATAAAGACAAAACAAAACAAAGCAAAAACAAAAACAAAACTATAGACCAACTTCCCTGATGGATGTAGATGAAAAAATTCCCCAGAAAATACTTGCAACCTAAATTCAACGATACATTAAAAAGGGCCTACATCATGATCAAGTTGATTTTATTCCAGGGAAACAACGAAATTTCAACATATGCAAATCAGTTAGTAAAACTGAGCACATAGATAGGCTGGAGGTTAGAGAGCGCATGGTCATCTCAACTGATGTAGAGGATGCCTTCAGCAAAGGTTAGCATGTCTTCATAATAAAAGTCCTGAAGAGATTAGAAACATAGTAAAGGCTAAACATGACAAACCTGTAGCCAGTATTATACTAAATGGGAGAAAGCCAAAAGCCTTTCATTTAAAGTCAGCAACAGGAAAGTATTTTCTCTGCTCTTATTCCATGTGGTGCTTGAGCAATAAGCAGGAGAAAGCAACAAAAGAGACATAAAGGTCACGAGAGAGCAGGACCAGCACCATCTTAAACTGTAAAGCCCATTTTAAAACAGGGACAGAGTCAGGCTCTCAGGAAAATGAGAAAAAGTCCTTAGCCTTCAGAGTCCACTAATAAAGCCAAACAAAATGATTGTCAGGTACTTGTTTTGTGAACTGAGATGTGTCATTTCTGGGTTATGGTCACCCTGACCATGATTGTGAGTTTCTGATTGGTTAAAAATTATGGCTAACCTTTGTTTATGTTGGCACAGAATTTTTATGGTTTTCAAGTTTAAATAGTTTGTAAATATTTGAGTCGTCATTGTAGCTCCGAACTTTCATTTCAGACCACGTCCCTGGCCAGTCCCACTTTCTTTCTTTCTCCTTTTCTTTTCTTTTTTTTTTCATTTTTACACTTGAACTCAATAAAATTTTCTTTTCTTTCAACAAGTTGTGTGCTGGTATAATTGGATCATTAGGACTCCACAACAGTCAAATTATTCCTAGTTGCTGATATAACATCTTACATTTGAAGACCCTAAAGACTATTAAAAAACCTTTATATCCGGTTAACACTTTCAGAAAAGCAGATGGATACAAAATTAACACCTCAAAAAAATCAGTACCTTTTCTCTACACCAATAATGAACACGCTGAGAAGTATCTTAGGGGAAAGTTCCAATTGACAACAGCTTCAGAAAAATTGAAGACAAATGTCTAGGAAGAAACCTAACCATGGATAGCCACGTGCAGAGAAATAAAGCAAGATCTCTATCTCTTGCCTTGCACAAAATTCAATTCAAAATGAATCAAGGACTTTATTATAAGACTTGAAACTGGCCAGGTAGTGGTGGCACACACTTTTAATCCCAGCTCTTAGGGGACAGAGGCAGGCAGATCTCTGTGAGTTCGAGATCATTCTGGTCTACAGAATGAGTTCCAGGGCAGCTAGAGTTTCAACAGAGAAACCTTCCCTTGGAAAAACAAAAAAAAAACAAAACAACAACAACAACAAAAACCTCACAGGGGTCGCCTGAGACCACCTGCATATCAGATATTTACATTATGATTCATAACAGTAGCAAAATTAGTTATAAAGTGGCAACGAAAGTAATTGTATGGTTGGGGTCCCCGCAACTTAAGGAATTGTATTAAAGGGTCACAGCATTAAGCACTGTTCTAGAGGAAAATACAGAAAAACACTTCAAGACATGGCATGGCCATAAGCAAAGTCTTGAAAAAGACTCCAGTCACCCAGGAAATAATCGAAATAATTGACAGATGGAGTTACACGAAATGAAAAGGCTTTTGTATAACAAAGGAAACACAGATCAAAGAGACAGCCTACTGTCTTCGCCATTTCTACATAAGAATAAATAAAGAACTCAAAAAATTAGTTCAGGGATGGTGACATCAGCCTTTAATCCCAGCAGTGGGGAGGCAGAGGCAGGCAAACCTCTGTGAGTTTGAGGCCAGTCTGGTTCATACAGTGAGCTCCAGGTCAGCCAGGGTTATGGTGAAACTCTATTTCAACAAACAAAAACAGGAATTCAAAGAATTAAACACACATGCCAACCCAAGGGAAACAAACACCACTCAGTTAACAAATGGGTGGATGAATTGAACACAGAGTTCTCAAACAGAAGAAAAATGTCAACACCCCTGGACATTAATGAATTGCAAATTAAAACTATGCTGAGCTTCCATTTCACCGCAGCTGGGAGGCCCTCCTCCACAAAACAAACACTGTCTGGGGAGGAACGCTTTCACAGCATTGTGGGGAATGAAACAGAGTATCCACTATTGACATCAGTATTAAGGAAACCCAGGGGGAAAACAAAACAAGACAAAAACAAAAAACCGTACAAGTACCACAGATCCAGCTTCACTACTTTTAGACGTAATGCAGAGCAATCTAAGTCAGCCTACCACAAGTTACCTGCACGCCTATATTTACTGTGGCAACATTCCAACAGCTAGTTTACAGAGTCAGTGTAGATGTCCACCAACAGACCAGTGGACAAAGAAAACGTGGCATAGATGCTCAGTATAGTTTTATCCAACGATAAAGAAAAACAAAATTAAATAATTTCAGGGAAAATATGTAGAATGGGAGAACCCCATCTTAAGCAGTTAAAAACCCAGAAAACAAGTTATCACCTCCTCTCTTATGTGTAGAATCTAGTTCATGTGTGTGTGTGTGTGTGTGTGTGTGTGTGTGCATGTGCATACATGACATGAAACTACCTCCATGTGAGTCTATTTAGGGGTATAAAGGAACCACTGGAGAGAAAAGACAAGGAAGGATAATGGGGTGAATATGAACAAGTTATGTAGTTTATTCATGGAAACATCATAGTGAGACCCAATTGTAAAATGAATATACACTAATTTAAAAATGTAGCAGGGGGTGCTGGTGGCCCATGCCTTTAATCCCAGCACTCAGGAGGCAGATGCAGGCCTGGAGTTCTGTGAGTTCAAGGCCAGCCTGGTTTACAGAGAGAGTTCCAGAACAGCTAGGGCTACACAGAGAAACCCTGTCATAAAAAGGGGGAGGGGCACAAAAAATAATAAATTTATGCCACAGATTAGCAAACATTAAAATGTTTTTGAGGTTTCATTTTTATTTTATGTGAATGGATGTTTTATTTGCATCTGTGTCTGTGTAACACATGTGTGCTTGGTACCCTGGAGGCCAGGAAAGGGCATCAGATTCCCTGGGATTGGACTCGAAGATGGTTGTGAACCACCATGTGGTTGCAAGGAATTGAACCTGGATCCTCTGGAAGAAAAGCCCATGCTCTGAACTGCTGAACCACCTCTCCAACCTCCGATTAACAGACAACTGATTCTCTTCATTGTTAACAAGGATTCAGAGGAGAAGGCATTCCAAACACTATTGTTCAAAATAGTATAATGCATATGTTCAGGCCACTTCCACGTCCAAACAAATTTGTAATGGTGACCCCTTGTTGAACCCTGGAAGAAAAGGCAGTATATCTTAAAATTTTAGCTGTGTCTACATTTTGAACAGTAGTCAGGGAAAAATGCAAATAATGTCACATAGCAGGAAAATTATTATACTTTCTTTATAGAATCATATAGGTATTAATATTGGCATTGATGAGAACTTATGTAAAAAAAATTGAAGGAGATGCAGAGCAATATAAGTGTTGACAAACGGATTGCATACAATGGAATCGGCTTCTGCACAAGAAAGGAAAAGAGATAACACATGAACACAAACACACACTAATCACACATGAACAACTGAATGGAGGTAACTAAAAATGATGTCAGGGGTAAGATAGGTTAAAATAGATTTTTGCCAATTTAGAAACTAGACTTGAGCATCCCAATGATATTGAATAATGAGACAATTACGAAAGCAGTGAAAAGCAAGAAGATTTGACACACGGGTCTGCGGAGATGGCTCGGGGGTCAAGAGCACGCACTGTTCTTGCAGAGGACCCGAGTTTGATTCCCATCACCCTCATCAGGCTGCTCCAGGGAATCCGCTACCCCTCGGACCTTCCCCAGCAAATAAGCAATAATTTAAGTTTTTTTCTTTAAAGTGCCAGCCTGGATAATGACTTAGAAAACAAAGACTTTAGGGAAAAGTCTGGGTGTTGTAGGGTTTCCAAGACATTACTGAGTTACTCCCATACAGAACATGCGCAACGGCGTCACCCGGCCGGTAGAACCCCGCCCAGCTCAAGTCTGAGCCTGCGCGGCGCGCGTGCGTACTCCCCCCGCTGCCGCCGCGCCCTTCTCCGGGCGTCCGGACTCCCTTCCTCACGGCCCCGCCCAGGCGGCTGCCCGTGACCTGCCTGGGCGCAGGGAAGGGAAAGTCGGAAGGGGTGAGAGGAGTTCAGTTCGTCATGGGGCTGTTTGGAAAAACTCAGGAGAAGCCTCCCAAAGAGCTGGTAAGGGCGAGCGACCGGGGAGGCTGCGCGCCGGGCGGCGGAGCTCGGCGAGCGGGCTGCGCGCTCAGGCTGGCCCCCATTTCCGGGGCCTTCCACTCGGTCGAGGGGCCGAGGGAAGAGCTCGCGAGCGGGCTGCGAGGGAGAGCCTCGGTGCTCGGAGCCGGACCAGCTGCGACGGCCGGCTCAGGAGCTCCTCAGCCTCGCCGCCCGGCGCGGACGCGCGAGGGAGCCGGGCCCGGAGGCGCCACTCCCCCCGGCTCGCGGTGGTACCGGCCGCCCGGAACCTTTCTCGCGCGCAGGCCCCGCCCCAGCCCGGAAGGTTCTGCGTGTTGCGCCGGGTCCGGAACCCCGGAAGGTCCCTGCACCCGCAGTCCTCCTCGCTCCCCCTGGTGTGCAGGGAAGCCCACTGTGTTCGCGCAGTGCCACCAGGACCCTGCCCGTAAGGGTGCTACCGAAAATAGCTCCGCAATTGCTCGGAACTCTTCCATCGGCTTATACGTTTAATGACTGCGGGAACCAGGAATCAGCCGTCTAAAGTTGAGGCCTGCTTTCAGGAAGCTCAGCTCTGTGACGCGAGAAAGTTGTCCGAGCCTTGTCACTTGTCCGAGTAAGAATAGCTCTACTGAAGGAATGGTCAAATTACATGGAGTTTGAGCTCGTAGTGGTAGTGAGGGCGCGTCCTTTACATACCCAGCCTTGTGACATAGACCAGCAGCAGCAGCAGCACCCCCCACCCCCACCCCGAGCAGATTAGATTTATAGGGTCCCATTCCAGACCTGAATCAGATTTGAATGCTGACTATCCCTGGTGGTTAGTAGGTGCCCTGACGTTTGAGAAGCATACTGTCTTCAGCACTCAAGCTTGTCCTTCAAATCCTTCTGTATGTGGCTTTACCTGTTCAGTTACGGAAGTGTAGCTGTGGAGCCAGTCTCATTCACCTACTCAGCCATTTTCTGGTGCGCGTTTTATTTCTTAGATGGTTACCCTACTGGAAGAGAAATTGACATCGCGTTCTTAGCAATCACGTTTATCATTCAAAATAACAAAAGGGTTTTACAGGTAATACACACAGCGGACATACATTTAAATAGTCACGAGACCGTTTTCTGTAGACTCTATCTCAGTTTATGGATAACAAAGCTAAGACCACACGCTAGTAATGATTTCCTTATCATTAAGGATTGTAATAACAAATACCACAAAATGGGTATCTACATAGTGTTCTAAAGTGAAATCACGTGCTTACCTCATTTAAGCTCCACAAATTCAATTTTATACCAGTGAGCAGAATGTACAGATGAGTGCTCTTAATAAGAAAAAGTTTTAAGAGGTACATGGGATATGCTCATAGTTCAGTTACATGGGTGATTGGGGAAGGAATATTCCTGAAGGCAAGAGTTCAAGGTCAGCCTGAGCAATGACTCAGAAAGCAAAGATTTTATGGAAAAGTCTGTGTGTTCTGAGATATTACCAATGCATTTATTTTTAATGGTGGCACACACCTTTAATCCCAGCTCTCGGGAGGCAGAGGCAGGCAGATCTTTGTTGAGTTTGAGGCCAGCTTGGTCTACAGAGTGAGTTCTAGGACAGCCAATAAATAAATACATACATACATACATACATTGTAAAAGTAAAGGCTTCAGAGAGTTGGCAGTCTGTCGTTCTGCATGGCCCAAGTCTTGTGTTTAGCTTTTTCCTCTGTGTCACTTTCTATGAAATGGAAGTTATATGTAAACTTGACGAGATCCAGGTTAGACAATTCTAGACAGGATGCCTCATAAAGTAGCTATGAACTTGTTAAAAGTAAGTTCTGGATGGAAAAGAGACCACCACTCCAGCTGAAGTTGGCTGTGTCAGGTCAAGGCAGACTTTATTCTTGGTAGAGAAAGTGTGCTCAGAATGTCAAATCCACAGAGACAGGGAAGCTGCACTTGGTTTTTACTCTAACCTAGGTGGTGACTGTCTCTTCCACATTCTCACAGTCCAAAAAAGAGTTGCCTCACAAGAAATGAAGGAGGAAGGGGAAGAGGGTGCCTGCTCCCTAATTCCTGGAATGCAAACAAAGGTTTTGCCGGGTAGGGGTAGGGAGGTCTGAAACATTTGTGTAAAAGTCTTACAAGGTGGGGAAGGTGAAAAGGTTTGAATTCCTTGTCCTAAACACAAGTATTTGGTAGAAAAAGACTCATTTGATATTTCTAGCACATTACACCAGAAGGCATATGAGTAGTCTCATTTGTTTGTTTGTTTTTCTGTAGACAGAGTCTTGCTGTGTGTGCTAGATGTTTTTAGTCAACGTCACACAAACCTAGACATATGTGGGTGGAGGGAATCACAATTGGGGAATTGCCTGCCATCAAGCCTGTGGGGTATTGTCTTGATTGTAGGAGGTAGTGTATTCACGTAGGAGGACCTAGCTCTCTGGGCTGTGCCGCCCCTAGACAAGTGGTCCTGGAAGGTCCTCCATGGCCTCTGTTTCAGTTCCTGTCTCCAGGTCCCTTGACTTCTCATGAATTACTATAACTGAAAGCTGAAATGTACCCTTTCTCCCCAAGTTGCTTTTGGTCATGATATTTATCACAGCAATAGAAACTAAACTAAAACACTTTGTAACCGAGGCTGGTGGAACTGGTTATCCTTCTAAGTGCTGGTGTTACAGGTGTGTCACACTGTGCTTTGCTGCTTACCTCATTTATAATGTTGCTAGTAGTTTTGGTTACCTGCTTGAGGTCATGTCAGCCAGATGACTATGCTGTAGTTTTCTTTTTGCTGCTATTCAGTAAAATTTTGTGAGAGGCCATGGACTTGGATTGAATCAGATCTGTTAGAGTCTACCAAACCAATGCAATTCAATCACATTTAATTATTGTAAGAGGCATTGCAACCAGTTAACTAGCAAAGTGGTAACCAGCTGACTAGCTAACGAGGCTGTAGTACTTGTCTTGCTTTCTAGCTCTCTCCCATTTTCCTACAAATGCCATCTGATCACATTGTTTGGATTTCTCAGAACTTGCTCTGGTTCTGGGAGTTGCCTGGTTTGTGACTAGGTTTTGTTCTGCTTTGTTCTAATAAACTCAATGATTGATCTAAGGGATTTTCCTTTTAGCACTAAAAGGTAGTATAAGGGGTGCTACCTTGGTGCTACATGGATCAGCTATGCAGTTTCTCATTAAGCCTTTCTCTTAAATAACTTAGCATCTATTTGTACTTCTTTTCTGAATCACCTGGCTTTTTTTAATGGTTTTCTGATTGGTGATACTCTTCTAATTTTATCATTCTTTTCTTAGTTGTTAGCTGTCAGTCTTCAATAAAGACCTTCCTCTTACTAGGCATGTTTGGTGACCTGGGCATGTATTTTCTGCTGAAAGGGCAAGAGGAGTGAGTGCCTAATTGCTTTTGCTTTAATCATTAACATTTAGAACAAGAGATTGACATAATGGTCTCCAGAGGTGTGGAAGGCTTCTCTCCTGTGCTGTTTTTGTCTCGTAGACTTCAATATGTTCTGTGTGTCACATCACTTTTCACCCTTATCCCGTGTGATGTTGAAATGCAAGTTTGGACAATGGTGCTAAACAGTTTCAGTCTCCTTTTAACATAATAATATTAATGGTCTTTGAGTGCTTTCTAGCATGATACATTTCTCCGTGTGATTTGTTTGTTCCTGTCCTGGAACCCCAAATCAGCCGTTTTTCTTATAATGGTAGTGTTGTTTGGAACCCAAAGTTTGGGTGCACATGATGTTTCTTGCTACTGGACTGTCCTCAGGTGTAGGACTTTATGAAACATGAGTAGGGTATATATTAATTTAAAAAATTGTGATGGTGATTATAAATTGTATCAAACAATTTTGCCCAAAATAGCAGCGATAAACATAAAGTACAACTGTTTGAAGTCACTGAAGTGAGACCTCACAGTCAAGATCCCAAAGCATTGGGATGCCCAGTTACAGGACCTGTAATGCTTGACCACTGGCCAAGAAACTGAGAATTGCAACAGGCCTGTTCCTGCAAATTTTCGCACTTAATGTTCAGAATTGATTTTTTAAAAGGAGACATTTATGTGTAGATCTTCTTATATCCTGGTTGCAAATTCTTGGGCACACAGCTCTAAATGGAATGTCTCTATTCAATCCCTCCCCTCAAAACTCAGGGAACCTTGTGAAAGAGGAGGTGGAATGAGTGTGGGGGTCGAGGACACCAGACCAAGGTCCTCTACATCAACTAAGCAAAGCTCACAGAGACTGAAGCAGCACGCACAGGGCCTGCAAGGGCCTGCACGGGCCTGCACCAGGTTCTCTGTGTAGTACAGCTTTCAGCATAGTACTTCTATTGGGCTCCTGAGTGTGTGAATGAGTGGATTTCGGATTCTTGTGCCTTCTCTTTTCTGTTGGTTTGCCAAATCCAATTTTGATGTGATGGTTCTTGTTTTATCTTACATTTTATTTTGTTATTTCTTCGAAGCTTGTTCTTTTCTAATGAGAGAACGGGAGTGGATCCATATTGGGGGATGGGTTGGGAAGGAATAGGGAGGGGAAACTGTAATCAAGATATATTGTATGAGAAAAGAATACTTTTAATGAAAGGGAGAAAAGAAAAGAAAATTATTTTGAAACTATATTATATGTATGTGTGTGTGTGTATAGACTGGTTCCCAGCCCTCACATGGTAGCTTATAACCATTCCTAACTCTGGGCCCAGGGGATCTGATGCCCTCTTCTGAACTCCTTGGACTCTAGACATACATGCAGTCCACAGACATCTAAACAAAACACCCATACACATAAATACATCTAATTTTTTTTCAAAAATTAAATAAATGGTTTTTTATTTATTATTGGTATCTTCTTCCCAGTTGTTATATTCTTCTTTAATTACAGTCTTCTGCAAGATAAAAATGTGTAATTTTAATTTAAATAAAAATGCCAGCCCTTTTGCTTTCTAGCTATTGCTTGTGTCTTTTAAAACTTAATTTTAAAGATTTATTTTGAACTGGACGTACCATGCCTTTAATCCCAGCACTCAGGAGGCAGAGGCAGGAGGATCTCTGAGTTTGAGGCCAGCCTGGTCTATTGAGCAAGTTCCAAAACAGCCTGGCTACACAAAGAAACCCTGTTTCAAAAAACCAAAAAAAAATATTTTTAAGTTAGGGTGTGTATCTGGGTGTGGGTGTATACATGTGAGTCAGGTGACTGTAGCATTGGATCTCCTAGAGCTGGAGTTTACAAGGGTGCTGGGAATCCCAAGGCCTCAGCAAGAGCAGTATGCATCCTAATTACTGGGCCAGCTCTCCTGTCCTGTTTCTTGGGTCTTAAGGAATCCTACTCTATCTTGGCATTATGAATATATTCCCTTCTGTAGACCTGGGGCTTGAACAGAGGGCCATGGTGTGTGCACTGTGAGCTTTCTGCCACTGAGCTGCATCACCAGCTTTCTAATTATCTCTGGTGTAACAATTTCTCATTTCATATTTGTATTTTCAATCCACCAGAAGTTAACTTCAGGGATTGGCGGAACAGAAATTTGGACAATCGGTTTCTGCGGGGCTTTTGTCTTGGCACTGGTTGTAGGTGATGCCTTCTTGATGGCTTGTTTCCTTCACCTAGTTTGTGCCTGGCATGTAATAGACTCAGCAAATGAATCTGAATAAAGTACTTATCTCGATGGCCTGAAACTTCTGTAGGTTCCTTATGGTTTTCACAGCAAAGTCTAACTTACATATTGACTTTAAAAATTAATTACTTCATTTCTTATTTTCTCTTTTACTTGAATATGTTTGATTTGTTAGTAAGATACTGTTGAAACTGAGTAAATATTTACTGAGCTTCTTTATTTCGTGTTTTGAATTTTTTCATTCTATCTTTATAGTTATGAGACTTGTTCGATTCAATTTTATGGAGCTCCTGGTCTTGGACTGTG
>JAMJFZ010004084.1:7500-20000 GCA_026225945.1 Cricetomys ansorgei
AAAATACGTATTGCAACAGCATCTACTAAGATACACTCTCACAATACGCCTAACACATTGAAACAGAGTTCCTATGCGTTTCTCCACTAAAACATGAATACATGTCTTTTCTAACTAAGGAAACAGGGAACATTCAAAGGCGACTAAGAAAAGAAGTGTTTTCATGAACTAAGTAACATGTGTGTTCCAAATGCAATTCTAACCGTAGGAACGTCTGAAACACAACACAGATGTAAACACACTATCAATGGGTATTTCAACATATTGGTCAATGCGCACATATCAAACTATGCACTCTGAGGGTGATTTCAGTTCCTTCACACACAAGACTCTCAGACGTAACTAAAATACGTATTGCAACAGCATCTACTAAGAAACACTCTCCTAATACGCCTAACACGTTGAAATATAGTTCCTATGCATTTCTCCACTAAAACATGAATACATGTCTTTTTCTAATTAAGGAAACAGAGAACCTTCAAAGGTGACTACAGAAAAGAATTGCTTCAAGAACTAAGTAACATGTGTGTTCCAAATGCAATTCTAACCGTAGGAACTTCTGAAACACAACAGAGATGTAAACACACTATCAATGGGTAATTCAAAATAGTGGTCAATGCACACTAATCAAACTATGCACTCTGAGTGTGATTCCAGCTTCTCTTACACACAAGACTCTCAGAAGTATCTAACCGTAATCATAACCCTAACCCTAACACTAACCCTAATCCTAACCCAACCTTAATCCTAACCCTAACACATAACTCTAACCCTAACCCTAACCCTAACGCTAATCCCTAACCCTAACCCCTAACCCTAACCCTAACCCCTAACCCTAACCCTAACCCACTAACTTTAACCCTAACCCTATCCCTAACCAACCCTAACCCTAACCCTTACCCTAACCCCTAACCCTAACCCTCCCCTAACCCTAAGCTAGCCGTAACCCTAACCCTTACCAACCATAAACATAACTCTAACCCAAACGCTAACCCTAACCCTAACCCTAACCCTAACACTCTAACTTTAACCCTAACACTAACCCTAAACCTAACCCTTACCCAAACACTAACCCTAACCCTAACCCTAACCGTAAAACTAACCCTAACCGTAACCCTAAACCTAACACCTAACCCTAACCCTAACCCTAACCCTAAAACCCTAACCCTAACACTAACCCTAACACCTACCCTAAGCCTAACCCTAACCATAAAACCCTAACCTAACACTAACCCTAAACCTAAACCTAACCCTAACACTAACCCTAACCCTAACTCTAAACCTACGCTAATACCCTAACCCTAACCCTAACCCTAACCCTAAAAGCATACCTCTAACACTAACCTTAACCCTAACCCTAACCCTAAACCTAACCCTAACCCTAACACTAACCCTAACCCTAACCCTAACCATAACCCTAACACTAACCCTCTTACTTTAACCCTATCCCTATCCCTAACCAACCCTAACCCTAACCCTAACACTAACCCCTAACCCTAATCGTAACCCTAACCCTAACCCCTAACCATAACCCTAATCCTAACCCTAAACCTAACCCTAACTCTAACCGTAACCCTAACCCTAACCTTATCCCTAACCCTAACCCCTAACCCTAACCCTAACTCTAACCCCAACCCTAACCCCAAAACCCTAACCCTAACACTAACCGTAACCCTAACCTTAACCCTAACCCTAACCCAAACCCTAACCATAACCCTAACCCTAACCCTAACCCTAACCCTAACCCTAACCCTAATGCTAACCCTAACCTAAACCCTAACCCTAACCATAACCCTAACCATAACCCCTAACCCTAAACCTCTATACCTAACCCTAAAACTTACCCTAACCTCAACCTCTCACCCTAACCCTAACCCTAACCCCTAACCCTAACCCTCCCCTAACCCTAATCCTAACCCTAACTCTAACCCTAAATCTCACCCATAACCCTAATCCTAACCCCTAACCTTAACCCTAACCCTAACCCTAACCCAAACCATAACCCTAACACTAACCGTAACCTTAACCCTACCCCTAACCGTAACCCCTAACCCTAACCCAATCCTTAACCTTAACCCTAAAACCCTAACCATAACACTAATCCTAACCCTAACCCTAACCCTCTATCCCTAACCTTAACCCTAACTCTAACCCTAACCCAAACCATAACCATAACATTAACCGTAACCTTAACCCTAACCCTAACCCTAACCCTAACCCCTAACCCTAACCCAATCCTTAACCTTAACCCTAAAATCCTAACCATAACACTAATTCTAACCGTAACCCTAACCCTAACCCTAACTAAAGCCCTAACCCTAACCCTAACCCTAACGGTAACCCTAACCTTAGGAATGTCTGAAATACCACACAGATGTAAACACACTATCAATGGGCATTTCAACATAGTGGTCAATGCGCACTCACCAAACTATGCACTGTGAGTGTGATTCCACCTTCTCTCACACACAAGACTCTCAGAAGTAACTAAAATACGTATTGCAACAGCATCTACTAAGAAACACTGTCCTAATATGCCTAACACGTTGAAACACAGTTCCTATGCATTTCTCCACTAAAACATGAATACATGGCTTTTCTAAGTAAGGAAACAGAGAACCTTCAAAGGCGACTACAGAAAAGAAGTGTTTCAAGAACTAAGTAACATGTGTGTTCCAAATCCAATTCTAACAGAAGGAGCGTCTGAAACACAACACAGAAGTAAACACACTGTCAATGGGTTTTTCAAAATAGTGGTCAATGCGCACTTATAAAACTATGCACTCTGAGTGTGATTCCAGCTTCCCTCACACACAATACACGCAGAAGTAACTAACCCTATCCCTAACCCTAACCCTAACCCTAAAATCCTAACCCTAAACCCTACCCTAACCCTAATCCTAACCATAACCCTAAACCTAACACTAACCCTAAAGCTAACTCTAAACCCTAACCATAACCCTAACCCTTAACCCTAACCCTAACCTAAACCCTAACCCTAACCCTAACCCTAACCCTAACCATAACCCCTAAACCTAACCCTCTAACCCTAACCCAAACCCTAACGCTAACCCTAACCCCAAACCCTTACCCTAACACTAACCCTAACACTAACCCTAAACCTAACCCTAAACCTAACCCTAACCCTAACAATAACCCTAACACTAAAACCCTAACCCTAACACTAACCCTAAAACCCTAGCCCTAACCCTTACCCTAACCCTATCCGTAACCCTAATCAACCCTAACCCTAACCCTAACCATATCCCTAACCCTAACACCTTAACCCTAACACTAACCCTAACCCTAACCCTAAACACACTATCAATGGGTATTTCAATATAGTGGTCAATTCGCACTTATCAAACTATGCACTCTGAGTGTGATTCCAGTTTCTCTCACACACAAGACTCTCAGAAGTAACTAACATACGTATTGCAACAGCATCTACTAAGAAACACTCTCCTAATACGCCTAACACGTTGAAACATAGTTCCTATGCGTTTCTCCACTAAAACATGAATACATTTCTTTTCTAAATAAGGAAACAGAGAACCTTCAAAGGCGACTACAGAAAAGAAGTGTTTCAAGAACTAAGTAACATGTGTGTTCCAAATGCAATTCTAACTGTAGGAACTTCTGAAACACAACAGAGATGTAAACACACTATCAATGGGTATTTCAAAATAGTGGTCAATGCACACTAATCAAACTATGCACTCTCAGTGTGATTCCAGCTTCTCTCACAAACAAGACTCTCAGAAGTATCTAACCGTAATCATAACCCTAACCCTAACACTAACTCTAATCCTAACCCAACCCTTAATCCTAACCCTAACACATAACTCTAACCCTAACCCTAACCCTAACGCTAATCCCTAACCCTAACCCCTAACCCTAACCCTAACCCCTAACCCTTACCCTAACCCACTAACTTTAACCCTAACCCTATCCCTAAACAACCCTAATCCTAACCCTAACCGTAACCCCTTACCCTAACCCTCCCCCCTAACCCTAAGCTAACCGTAACCCTAACCCTTACCAACCATAACCATAACCCTAACCCAAACCCTAACCCTAACCCTAACCCTAAAACTTTAACACTAACACTAACCCTAATCCTAACCCTTACCCTAACCCTAACCCTAACCCTAACCCTAACCCTAACCGTAAACCTAACCCTAACACCTAACCCTAACCTAACACCTAACCCTAACCCTAACCCTAACCCTAACCCTAACCCTAATCCTAACACTAACCCTAACACCTACCCTAAGCCTAACCCTAACCCTAAAACCCTATCCCTAACCCTAACCCTAACACCTAACCCTAAGCCTAACCCTAACCCATAACCCTAACCCTAACCCTAACACTAACCCTAAAACCTAAAACCTAACCCTAACACTAACCCTAACCCTAACCCTAAACCTACGCTAACACTAACCCTAACCCTAACCCTAACCCTAACCCTAAAACCCTAACCCTAACCCTAACCCTAACCCTAACCCTAACCCTAACCCTAACCCTAATCCTAACCCTAACCCTAACCCTAACCCTAACCCTAACACTAACCCTAACACTCTTACCCTAACCCTATCCCTAACCCTAACCCTAACCCTAACCCTAACCCTAATCCTAACCCTAACCCTAACCCTAACCCTAACCCTAACCCTAACCCTAACCCTAATCCTAACCCTAAACCTAACCCTAACCCTAACCGTAACCCTAACCCTAACCTTAACCCTAACCCTAACCCCTAACCCTAACCCTAACACTAACCGTAACCCTAACCTTAACCCTAACCCTAACCCTAACCCTAACCCTAACCCTAACCCTAACCCTAACCCTAACCCAAACCCTAACCCTAACCCTAACCCTAACCCTAACCCTAACCCTAACCCTAATGCTAACCCTAACCTAAACCCTAACCCTAACCATAACCCTAACCATAACCCCTAACCCTAAACCTCTATACCTAACCCTAAACCTTACCCTAACCTCAACCTCTCACCCTAACCCTAACCCTAACCCCTAACCCTAACCCTCCCCTAACCCTAATCCTAACCCTAACTCTAACCCTAAATCTCACCCATATAACCCTAACACTAACCCTCTAACCTTAACCCTAACCCTAACCCTAACCCAAACCATAACCCTAACACTAACCGTAACCTTAACCCTAATCCCTAACCGTAACCCCTAACCCTAACCCAATCCTTAATCTTAACCCTAAAACCCTAACCTAACACTAATCCTAACCCTAACCCTAACCCTCTATCCCTAACCTTAACCCTAACCCTAACCCTAACCCAAACCCTAACCCTAACCCAAACCATAACCCTAACATTAACCGTAACCTAACCCTAACCCTAACCCTAACCCTAACCCCTAACCCTAACCCAATCCTTAACCTTAACCCTAAAACCCTAACCATAACACTAATCCTAACCGTAACCCTAACCCTAACCCTAACTAAAGCCCTAACCCTAACCCTAACCCTAACGGTAACCCTAACCTTAGGAATGTCTGAAATACCACACAGATGTAAACACACTATCAATGGGCATTTCAACATAGTGGTCAATGCGCACTCACCAAACTATGCACTTTGAGTGTGATTCCACCTTCTCTCACACACAAGACTCTCAGAAGTAACTAAAAACACGTATTGCAACAGCATCTACTAAGAAACACTGTCCTAATACGCCTAACACGTTGAAACACAGTTCCTATGCATTTCTCCACTAAAACATGAATACATGGCTTTTCTAAGTAAGGAAACAGAGAACCTTCAAAGGCGACTACAGAAAAGAAGTGTTTCAAGAACTAAGTAACATGTGTGTTCCAAATCCAATTCTAACAGAAGGAGCGTCTGAAACACAACACAGAAGTAAACACACTGTCAATGGGTTTTTCAAAATAGTGGTCAATGTGCACTTATAAAACTATGCACTCTGAGTGTGATTCCAGCTTCCCTCACACACAGTACACCCAGAAGTAACTAACCCTATCCCTAACCCTAACCCTAACCCTAAAATCCTAACCCTAAACCCTACCCTAACCCTAATCCTAACCATAACCCTAAACCTAACACTAACCCTAACTCTAAACCCTAACCCTAACCCTAACCCTTAACCCTAACCCTAACCCAAACCCTAACCCTAACCCTAACCCTAACCCTAACCATAACCCCTAAACCTAACCCTCTAACCCTAACCCAGACCCTAACGCTAACCCTAACCCCAAACCCTTACCCTAACACTAACCCTAACACTAACCCTAAACCTAACCCTAAACCTAACCCTAACCCTAACCTCTAACCCTAACCCTAACCCTAACCCTAACCCTAACCCTAACCCTAACCTAACCCTAACCCTAACCCTAACCCTTACCCTAACCCTAATCCGTAACCCTAACCCAACCCTAACCCTAACCCTAACCATATCCCTAACCCTAACACCCTAACCCTAACACTAACCCTAACCCTAACCCTAAACACACTATCAATGGATATTTCAACATAGTGGTCAATTCACACTTATCAAACTATGCACTCTGAGTGTGATTCCAGTTTCTCTCACACACAAGACTCTCAGAAGTAACTAAAATACGTATTGCAACAGCATCTACTAGGAAACACTCTCCTAATACGCCTAACACGTTGAAACATAGTTCCTATGCATTTCTCCACTAAAACATGAATACATGGCTTTTCTAAGTAAGGAAACAGAGAACCTTCAAAGGCGACTACAGAAAAGAAGTGTTTCAAGAACTAAGTAACATGTGTGTTCCAAATCCAATTCTAACAGAAGGAGCGTCTGAAACACAACACAGAAGTAAACACACTGTCAATGGGTTTTTCAAAATAGTGGTCAATGCGCACTTATAAAACTATGCACTCTGAGTGTGATTCCAGCTTCCCTCACACACAATACACGCAGAAGTAACTAACCCTATCCCTAACCCTAACCCTAACCCTAAAATCCTAACCCTAAACCCTACCCTAACCGTAATCCTACCCATAACCCTAAACCTAACACTAAAGCTAACTCAAAACCCTAACCCTAACCCTAACCCTTAACCCTAACCCTAACCTAAACCCTAACCCTAACCCTAACCCTAACCCTAACCATAACCCCTAAACCTAACCCTCTAACCCTAACCCAAACCCTAACGCTAACCCTAACCCCAAACCCTTACCCTAACACTAACCCTAACACTAACCCTAAACCTAACCCTAAACCTAACCCTAACCCTAACAATAACCCTAACACTAAAACCCTAACCCTAACACTAACCCTAAAACCCTAGCCCTAACCCTTACCCTAACCCTATCCGTAACCCTAATCAACCCTAACCCTAACCCTAACCATATCCCTAACCCTAACACCTTAACCCTAACACTAACCCTAACCCTAACCCTAAACACACTATCAATGGGTATTTCAATATAGTGGTCAATTCGCACTTATCAAACTATGCACTCTGAGTGTGATTCCAGTTTCTCTCACACACAAGACTCTCAAAGTAACTAACATACGTATTGCAACAGCATCTACTAAGAAACACTCCCCTAATACGCCTAACACGTTGAAACATAGTTCCTATGCGTTTCTCCACTAAAACATGAATACATTTCTTTTCTAAATAAGGAAACAGAGAACCTTCAAAGGCGACTACAGAAAAGAAGTGTTTCAAGAACTAAGTAACATGTGTGTTCCAAATGCAATTCTAACTGTAGGAACTTCTGAAACACAACAGAGATGTAAACACACTATCAATGGGTATTTCAAAATAGTGGCTCAATGCACACTAATCAAACTATGCACTCTCAGTGTGATTCCAGCTTCTCTCACAAACAAGACTCTCAGAAGTATCTAACCGTAATCATAACCCTAACCCTAACACTAACTCTAATCCTAACCCAACCTTAATCCTAACCCTAACACATAACTCTAACCCTAACCCTAACCCTAACGCTAATCCCTAACCCTAACCCCTAACCCTAAACCTAACCCCTAACCCTTACCCTAACCCACTAACTTTAACCCTAACCCTATCCCTAAACAACCCTAATCCTAACCCTAACCGTAACCCTTACCCTCACCCTCCCCTAACCCTAAGCTAACCGTAACCCTAACCCTTACCAACCATAACCATAACCCTAACCCAAACCCTAACCCTAACCCTAACCCTAACCCTAACCCTAAAACTTTAACACTATCACTAACCCTAATCCTAACCCTTACCCAAACCCTAACCCTAACCCTAACCCTAACCGTAAACCTAACCCTAACCGTAACCCTATACCTAACACCTAACCCTAACCCTAACCCTGACCCTAACCCTAACCCTAACACTAACACTAACACCTACCCTAAGCCTAACCCTAACCCTAAAACCCTATCCCTAACACTAACCCTAACACCTAACCCTAAGCCTAACCCTAACCATAAAACCCTAACCTAACACTAACCCTAAACCTAAACCTAACCCTAACACTAACCCTAACCCTAACTCTAAACCTACGCTAATACCCTAACCCTAACCCTAACCCTAACCCTAAAACCATACCTCTAACACTAACCTTAACCCTAACCCTAACCCTAACCCTAACCCTAACCCTAACCCTAACCCTAACCCTAACACTAACACTAACACTCTTACTTTAACCCTATCCCTATCCCTAACCAACCCTAACACTAACCCTAACACTAACCCCTAACCCTAATCGTAACCCTAACCCTAACCCCTAACCCTAACCCTAACCCTAATCCTAACCCTAAACCTAACCCTAACTCTAACCGTAACCCTAACCCTAACCCTATCACTAACCCTAACCCCTAACCCTAACCCTAACCCTAACCCCAACCCTAACCCCAAAAGCCTAACCCCAACACTAACCGTAACCCTAACCTTAACCCTAACCCTAACCCAAACCCTAACCACCCTAACCCTAACCCTAACCCTAACCCTAACACTAACCCTAACCCTAACCCTAATGCTAACCCTAACCTAAACCCTAACCCTAACCATAACCCTAACCATAACCCCTAACCCTAAACCTCTATACCTAACCCTAAACCTTACCCTAACCTAACCCTAACCTCTCACCCTAACCCTAACCCTAACCCCTAACCCTAACCCTCCCCTAACCCTAATCCTAACCCTAACTCTAACCCTAAATCTCACCCATATCCCTAACACTAACCCTCTAACCTTAACCCTAACCCTAACCCTAACCCAAACCATAACCCTAACACTAACCGTAACCTTAACCCTATCCCTAACCGTAACCCCTAACCCTAACCCAATCCTTAACCTCAACCCTAAAACCCTAACCATAACACTAATCCTAACCCTAACCCTAACCCTCTATCCCTAACCTTAACCTTAACCCTAACCCTAACCCAAACCATAACCCTAACATTAACCGTATCCTTAACCCTAACCCTAACCCTAACCCTAACCCCTAACCCTAACCCAATCCTTAACCTTAACCCTAAAACCCTAACCATAACACTAATCCTAACCGTAACCCTAACCCTAACCCTAACTAACCCTAAAGCCCTAACCCTAACCCTAACCCTAATGGTAACCTTAACCTTAGGAATGTCTGAAATACCACACAGATGTAAACACACTATCAATGGGCATTTCAACATAGTGGTCAATGCGCACTCACCAAACTATGCACTTTGAGTGTGATTCCACCTTCTCTCACACACAAGACTCTCAGAAGTAACTAAAATACGTATTGCAACAGCATCTACTAAGAAACACTGTCCTAATATGCCTAACACGTTGAAACACAGTTCCTAATTTCTCCACTAAAACATGAATACATGGCTTTTCTAAGTAAGGAAACAGAGAACCTTCAAAGGCGACTACAGAAAAGAAGTGTTTCAACCCTAAGTAACATGTGTGTTCCAAATCCAATTCTAACAGAAGGAGCGTCTGAAACACAACACAGAAGTAAACACACTGTCAATGGGTTTTTCAAAATAGTGGTCAATGCGCACTTATAAAACTATGCACTCTGAGTGTGATTCCAGCTTCCCTCACACACAGTAACCCAGAAGTAACTAACCCTAATCCCTAACCCTAACCCTAAGCCTAAAATCCTAACCCTAAACCCTACCCTAACCCTAATCCTAACCCTAACCCTAACCCTAACCCAAACCCTAACCCTAACCCTAACCCTAACCCTAACCATAAACCCCTAAACCTAACCCTAACCCTAACCCTAACCCTAACCCTAACCCTAACCCTAACCCCTAACCCTAACCCTAACCCTAACCCTAACACTAACCCTAAACCTAACCCTAAACCTAACCCTAACCCTAACAACCCTAACCCTAACCCTAAAACCCTAACCCTAACCCTAACCCTAAAACCCTAGCCCTAACCCTTACCCTAACCCTATCCCTAACCCTAATCAACCCTAACCCTAACCCTAACCATATCCCTAACCCTAACACCTTAACCCTAACACTAACCCTAACCCTAACCCTAAACACACTATCCCTGGATATTTCAACATAGTGGTCAATTCGCACTTATCAAACTATGCACTCTGAGTGTGATTCCAGTTTCTCTCACACACAAGACTCTCAGAAGTAACTAAAATACGTATTGCAACAGCATCTACTAGGAAACACTCTCCTAATACGCCTAACACGTTGAAACATAGTTCCTATGCATTTCTCCACTAAAACATGAATACATGTCTTTTCTAAATAAGGAAACAGAGAACCTTCAAAGGCGACTACAGAAAAGAAGTGTTTCAAGAACTAAGTAACATGTGTGTTCCAAATGCATTTCTAACTGTAGGAACTTCTGAAACACAACAGAGATGTAAACACACTATCAATGGGTATTTCAAAATAGTGGTCAATGCACACTAATCAAACTATGCACTCTCAGTGTGATTCCAGCTTCTCTCACAAACAAGACTCTCAGAAGTATCTAACCGTAATCATAACCCTAACCCTAACACTAACTCTAATCCTAACCCAACCTTAAACCTAACCCTAACACATAACTCTAACCCTAACCCTCACCCTAACGCTAATCACTAACCCTAACCCCTAACCCTAACCCTAACCCCTAACCCTTACCCTAATCCACTAACTTTAACCCTAACCCTATCCCTAACCAACCCTAACCCTAACCCTAACCGTAACCCCTAACCCTAACCCTCCCCTAACCCTAAGCTAACCGTAACCCTAACCCTTACCAACCATAACCATAACCCTAACCCAAACCCTAACCCTAACCCTAACCCTAACCCTCTAACTTTAACCCTAACACTAACCCTAACCCTAACCCTTACCCAAACCCTAACCCTAACCCTAACCCTAACCGTAAACCTAACCCTAACCGTAACCCTATACCTAACACCTAACCCTAACCCTAACCCTGACCCTAAAACCCTAACCCTAACACTAACCCTAACACCTACCCTAAGCCTAACCCTAACCCTAAAACCCTAAACCTAACACTAACCCTAAACCTAACCCTAACCCTAACCAAACCTAAGCCCAACCCTAACCCTGTCCCTAACCCTAAAACCTTAACCCTTACACTAACCCTAAACCTAAACCTAACCCTAACACTCACCCTAACCCTAACCCAAACCCTAACCCTAACCCTAACGCTAAAACCCTAACCCTAACCCTAACCCTAACCCTAAAAAACCCTAACCCTAACACTAACCCTAACCCTAACCCTAACCTAACCCTAACCCTATCCCTAACCATAACTCTAACCCTAACCCTAACCCTAACCCTAACACTAACCCTAACCCTAACCCTAACCCTAACCCTAACCCTAAAACCCTAAACCAAACACTAACCCTAACCCTAACACTAACCGTAAAACCCTAACCCTAACACTAACCCTAACCCTAACCCTAAGCCTATCCCTAACCCTAAAACCCTAACCCTAACACTAACCCTCTAACACTAACCTTAACCCTAACCTTAACCCTATCCCAAACCCTAACCCTAACCCTAACCTTAACACTAACACTAAACCTAACCCTAAAACTAACCGCTAACCCTAACCCTAAACTTAACCCTAACCCTAAAACCCTAACCCTAACACTAACCCTAACCCTAACCCTAGCCCTAACACTAAAGCCCTAACCCTAACCCTAAACCTAAATGTAACCCTAACCGTAGGAATGTCTGAAACACAACCCAGATGTAAACACACTATCAATGGGCATTTCAGCATAGTGGTCAGTGCGCACTCATCAAACTATGCACTCTGAGTGTGATTCCACCTTCTCTCACACACAAGATTCTCAGAAGTAACTTAAATATGTATTGCAACAGCATCTAGTAAGAAACACTCTCATAATACGCCTAACACATTGAAACACAGTTCCTATTCATTTCTCAACTAAAACATGAATACATGTCTTTTCTAACTAAGGAAACAGAGAGCCTTCAAAGGCGACTACAGGAAAGAAGAGTTTCAAGAACTAAGTAACC
>JAMJFZ010004084.1:35000-37500 GCA_026225945.1 Cricetomys ansorgei
CCCCTAACCATAACCCTAACCCTGTAACCCTAACCGTAACCCTAACCCTAACCCTAACCCTAACCATCACTCCTAAACCTAACCCTCTAACCCTAACCCAAACCCTAACCCTAACCCTAACCCCAAACCCTTACCCTAACACTAACACTAACCCTAACCCTAACCCTAAACATAACCCTAACCCTAACCCTAACACTAACCCTAACCCTAAAACCCTAACCCCCTAACTAATCCTAACTAACACTAAACCTAATCCTAACCCTAACCCTAACCCTAAAACCCTAACCCTAACCCTTCCCCTAACCCTAACCCTAACCCTAACCAACCCTAACCCTAACCCTAACCCTATCCCTAACCCTAAAAACCTTAAACCAACACTAACCCTAACCCTAAACCTAATACTAACCCTAACCCTAACCCTAACCATAACCCTAAAACACTAACCCTAAACCTAAACCTAACCCTAACCCTAACCATAAAACCCTAACCCTAACGCTAACCCTAACTCAACCTTAATCCTAACCCTAACACCTAACCCTAACCCTAACCCTATCCCCTAACCCTAACCCTTACCCTAACCCCGAACCCAAACTCTAAACCTCTAACCCAAACACTAACCCAAACCCTAACCCTGTCCTAACTCTAACCCAAACCCTAACTCTAACCCAAAACATAACACTAATCTTAACCCCTAACCCTAACCCTCTAAAACTAACTCTAAACCTAACCCTAACCCTAACCCCTAACCCTAACCCTAACCCTAACCCTAACCTAACCCTAACCCCTAACCATAATCCTCCCCTAACCCGAAACCTAACATTAACCCTAACCATAACCCTAACCGTAGGAATGTCTGAAACCCAACACAGATGGTAAACACACTATCAATGGGCATTTCAACATAGTGGTCAATGCGCACTATCAAACTATGCACTCTGAGTGTGATTCCAGCTTCTCTCACACACAAGACACTCAGAAGTAACTAAAATACGTATTGCAACAGCATCTACTAAGAAACACTCTCCTAATACGCCTAACACATTGAAACAGAGTTCCTATGCGTTTCTCCACTGAAACATGAATACATGTCTTTTCTAACTAAGGAAACAGAGAAGCTTCAAAGGCGACTACAGAAAAGAAGTGCTTCAGGAACTAAGTAACATGTGTGTTCCAAAAGCAATTCTAACAGTAGGAACTTTTGAAAGACAACACAGATGTAAACACACTATCAATGGGTAATTTCATCATAGTGCTCAATGCTCACTCATCAAACTATGAACTCTGAGTGTGTTTCCAGCTTCTCTCACACACAAGACTCAGAAGTAACTAACCCTAACCCTAACCCTAACCCTAACCCTAACCCTAACCCTAACCCTAACCCTAACCCTAACCTAACGCCTAACCCTAACCGTAACACTAACCCATAACCCTAACCCTAAACCTAACCCTAACCCTAACCCTAACCCTAACCCTAACCAAAACCCTAAACCTAACCCTAACCCTAACCCTAACCCTAACCCTAACCCTAACCCCTAACCCAAACCCTAACCCTAACCCTAACCCTAACCCTAACCCTAACCCTAACCCTAACCCTAACCCTAACCCTAACCCTAACCCTAACCCTAACCCTAACCCTAACCGCAAACCCTAACCCTAACCCTAACCCTAACACGTAACCCTAGATGGAAACACTAACCATAACCCTAACCTAACCCTAACCCTAACCCTAACCCTAACCCTATGCCCCTAAGTATGACCCTAACTCTACTCCTAATACTCCACACTGAAAAGACTCTCAAACCCTAAACCTAACCCTAACCCTAACCTAACCATAACCTTAACCCTAACCCTAACCCAACCTCTAACCCAACCCTAACACCTATCCTAACCCTAACCCTAACCCTAACCCTAACCCTAACCCTAACCTAACCTCAGAAACCTAACCCTAACCCTAACCCTAACCCTAACCCTAACCCTAACACTAACCCTAACCCTAACACTAACCCTAACCCTAACCCTAACCCTAACCCTAACCCTAACCCTAACCCTAACCCTAACCCTAACCCTAAACCTAACCCTAACCCTAACCCTAACCCTAACCCTAACCCTAACCCTAACCCTAAAACCTAACCCTAACCCTAACCCTAATCGTAACCCTAACCCTAGGAATGTCTGAAACACAACACAGATGTAAACACACTATCAATGGCTATTTCAACATAGTGGTCAATGCGCACTAATCAAACTATGCACTCTGAGTGTGATTCCAGCTTCTCACACACACAAGACCTCAGAAGTAACTAAAATACGTATTGCAACAGCATCTACCCTAAGATACACTCTCCCAATACGCCTAACACATTGAAACCAGAGTTCCTATGCGTTTCTCCACTAAAACATGAATACATAACCTTTTCTAACTAAGGAAACAGAGAACATTCAAAGGCGACTACAGAAAAGAAGTGTTTCAAGAACTAAGTAACATGTGTGTTCCAAATGC